>CM067347.1:12139363-12184649 GCA_034190875.2 Urechis unicinctus
GCATTGGCCTCACGAAACTGGCGTATGGATCAGTGCTGTACAGTTACTGATTATTCTGTCTTAAACGCTCGGCTGCACATTGAAAGTCGCTGAAAGGCTTCAGTGTTTGCTCGAGATAACATTCAGATACCCCAAAGCTTTTTTATTATTCCATTTCTCGTGACCGAGTTAAATGTAGCACCGTAACTGCCCAACCCCGTTCCTCATCCCTCACCAACGTAGCTTCGGTCGAACGGTAATTAAAATATATACTCTTCAGTCACTTCACAGCAGGCGTCAATCATCATATGCAGCGGTAACTGTCCAGGTAAAAAAATGACAAAATGAAAACTCCCCAAGTTGACGACGCGGAACCATACCATTGCACCGAAGCTATGGCGTTGGAGGATTTCTCAGGGAACATAAGCTGATTACATGGTGTCTTTAAATTGACCGTGCCGCTTCATTCTTGGTCCCACAAAAGAGATAATCGTACCGATGTATTCAGATGTATTAACTTGAGACTGCCAAACGGCCTTGTCCAAGCGAGATTGGCGCGGCGTGTGGCCGACCTAACGAAACGGACTAAATGGCCTTTTAAATTCGGATAGGTTTGTCTGTCCAACAACAGAACAAGCTGATACCCACTAGTACTGATACCCATAAACTTGTATAGAATACAATGTTAAGTTTCCCGCATTAAAACTTGCCGCCGCAAACTGCGTTTTGATCAATAATAAACTCGTATAAGTCTAGGATACTCACCACTTTACTTTCAAGACTTCACCAGAGCACATGTCATAAAGCGGATGTTATTCCACGCGTTCACGCCTCCACACGAAAGCTCTCGCAGAGATTGTTTTCACAGTCATCCACTAGGTGGCAGCAGCGCATTGATGCAATATTGCGCTTCAACGTCGATTTCGAAATAAAACATCCTTATGAGAAAAGCAAATGACAATGTTCCAAGAAGTCAGAGAAGATAGAAAAACCACATTAGATTGTGGGGCATTCGGAATGCCCCATAAAATTGTATATGCCCCACAAGAAAGGTCTTATATAGAAAATATATATACATATATGTACATTCTTCAGCTATAATGGCTCTTTGTGATTAATTGAATGAACAGAGGCAGACAGGAGAGCGAGAGGAAGGCCGAGAAAGAGATGGATGGTTTGTGTGAAGGATGATGGGGTGGATCTGGGTAGAGTCAACTATAGAAGCGTATGGCGAGCTGTGTCGAAGAGACCCGAGTCTTCCTGAGAGGGAACAACATATAGTACTTTCTTGACGAGGTGCTAGCACCACTTTCCTTCGCTAAAATACCACAACTAGAAGTCAATGGGTACAAGCTACCGAGCTCATTGCTCCATACCTCACACATCTCCCTGCAGTGCAATGACACACGATGTGTCGCCAATCCTGATCACATAGATGTTACCATACCCAGTGTGATGGTAGTGCTGGTCGCAAAGTTGCATCGAGCTGATATGTCTGGTCACGTCGTGTTGCTGCTGTTTTTGCCCATAGACTGCGGATGAATACACCAATGATCATCAGAATCTACTATCAGAATCTGTTTTGTGAAGTTCCACTGGCAGCTCATGGTGAGGATCTTCCCATGCATGGTGTAGAATGCAACTGTTTTGTGAAGTCTGGTCCACTGTGGCAGCTGCATGGCAGCTACATGTGAGGAATCAGTGTGGCCCTCGCCTTCCGACTGGTCTGTGTGGTTGCTGCATGGTGTAGAATGGCAGCACTCGCTGTGGCAGCTGCATGATGAGTCTGTGTGGCAGCTGCAGTGTGAAAGCTGCATGATGAGGAAACCCCCTCGCCTTCTGATCTGTGGCAGGTCACGCCTTGGCAGCTGCATGGTGAGGAAAACGCCCCCCCTGGTCAGTGTGAAAGCTCTGGTCAGATGTGGCAGCTGCATGATGAGGAAAACCCCTCGCCGCCGTCTGGTCAGTGTGGCAGCTGCACCCCCTCGCCTTCTGGTCAGTGTGAAAGCTGCATGGTGAGGAAAACCCCCTCGCCGTCTGGCCAGTGTGGCAGCTGCATGGTGAGGAATCAACCTCGCCGTCTGGTCAGTGTGAAAGCTGCATGGTGAGGAAACCCCCTCGCCTTCTGGTCAGTGTGGCAGCTGCATGATGAGGAAACCCCCTCGCTATCCGGTCTGTGTTGCAGCCAATTATCGACCGATTGTTAAAAAAAGTTAAATTTTTTTGGGTGGCTCGAATCAATAGCAAACTTCCATATTTGACATGTTATATCAAAACATGCATCATTGCCAAGCGCTCTTAGATCAAATAGCAGATAAATTTTTGTCACGAATTGCGTCAACCGCATCCTAAGAGTTTATGGTTATGAACGCATTAAAGTTATAGCAAAATCCCCATCGGAAGTTAACGCGGCGTTTCTCCTTCGTTAATGATCAGCTGTCAGCACTCTACCCCTGGCTAATGATTAATGTAACACGGACCTTGAATCTGCACAGCTTTCATCAAAACTACAATGAAATCACTGATGAACATAACGCCATGATGATGAGCATTTTCATTTTATTCACAGCTGTTTCCTTCATTAAATTGCTTGTTATATATTAAGTCCTTCACTCTCGTATGTCGTAGTCATCATCGCCGTTGAAGTCGTAGTGGTCGTTGTCGTAGTGCATTGATGTTCCCTTATATTGAGATATGAAAGGACTTAACGTTATGATGATCGGTTGCGGATCAGTACGCCCCCGGGTCAGTTCGCCCTTGCCTATAGATAATGATCCTCTATTTATTTCGTATTCGTGTTGAATAAAGAGCCCGTGTCGTATTGAGTTATATGTATTTTTGTGTGCGCTTAAAGTTCGTATACCTCTATTTACTTCGTATACTCGTTTTATTTTACTAAATTTTAAGAAGTGATCAATTATAACTTATGCTGCCATACATAAAATAAACGACACATTCTTCTGGTGCTCGGTTTCTGTATCTGTACGCGTTTTGTTCGAGAAGCATATCGTCCCGACTCGACGGCCGGACCAAATGTGCTGGCCGCCGTCCAAACGCGGGGGCGAACTGACCCGGGGGCGAACTGATCCGATACCATGATGATCCCGTATAATGATGTATGAAAAGGATTACCGTTATGATTAATCCGCAAAATGATATATGGAAGGGCTTACCGTTATGATGAATGTGCATAATGATATTATATATTGATCAATGAGGCTCTTTTATTTTGATATTTGGGGCACGTGATCATGAAATGCACATGCATGCAGAAAGGTTAGTACCAGATTTCAAAACCATGTCCGACATATTAGGAACCCTGGCCCACATCTATGTGACTGATGTACACACATATCTACAAGAACCTAAGTCGTTTGCTCAGTAGTTTGCTGTGTTAGGATCAGTGTGGGCGGCCGCATCGTTTTATCCACTCTCCACAACTAGCTTCGTTTCGTTTCGGGCGTGGGAATGGAATAAATTCTATCGACTTGCTGTCTGATGATTCAAGCTGCTCAGGATACCAAATTTCACTGTTGCATGTACCCCATGTACACTGTTTAACCATTGAAAGGTTATATTATAACGATACGCTACAAACGAAGGTAATACGAGATACAGCTTTCGACAGATAACAGCGTTCGCTTGTCTCCAAAATGGCTGCGGGTTTGTTTCTTAGGTGTGTTCTGAGCGCTGATTGGTGGATCACTTGGCGGGAGCGAAAGGTCAATAACCTCCACAATACACAGAACAACTTGAGCAGCCTCAATTGGGACAGATATTGTCATATCGTCAGCACAGCTTTCTTTTTGACCCCTTAAGAAATAAACCATAGCCTTCAGCTAGTCTTACAGAAGTAACTACGCCCCTACCACCCGTCGACCTCCTCCAGCTCATCTCCACTATCGTCACCAGATATCACATGCTCATCACCACACGGATCAGCAGGTATCACCAGTTCATCATCACTATCACCCGATATGAATCAGCTCATCACATCAATTACTGGATGCCACAAGTTCACTGGATATATCCAGCTTGTCTCCTCAAACAACATATATCACCAGGCCGTCTCCACAATTATCTCCAGATATCACCAGATCGTCTACACCACCACCAGATATCACAAGCTCATACACTCAATCATCACCATTTATCACCAGTTTATCACCACAATAATCACCAGATATCTCCTGCTCATAACCACAATCCATCACCAGTTTTTATCAAGTCATCACTAAAATCACCAGATACAACCAGCTCATTGCCACAATTCCAAAATATCGCTAGCTGATCCCAATAATCACCAGATATCCCCAGCTCATAATCACAATGACCAGATATCACCAGCTCATCACTCAGCACAAGATATCACCAGGTCATTTGCAAATATACCTGGTATTACTGGCTTTTCTACAATCTTAATCAGATTGTTTTTGTCTGCATCATGATCACTAATCTTTAGTTGTGGTGGATTAAGTATTAATGCATATGATTTAGCACAAGAACGTACACAACATATTGAACGTACATTTCTACCTGCTCACATGGATAACTACTTACCCTAGTAAGGTAGAATGTTTTAACAACCTTGTGGAATAGTGTTTGTCTGTGGTAGTTACGTTTCAATCCGAATCTCACTGACAACGCGTCATAATGTATGTCGCTTTTATGCGATTATGAATAAACATGAATTGTACAACTTCCATCTCCGACTAACCGATCTCGTCAGACTATCGGCCACATATTAGGCTCCACAAAAACCGCATCAGCCTCCTAGCGACCCAAACAAAACCCTCGTGCAATTTCCATAACGGTCGCTTATTATACACGGCGATCATTTGGTGTGAAGTTGCGCTTGATTATCGTGTGTAGGTGCCATAGCGATAAGTAACCTATATGGGGCACAATTAAAATGGGCCGTGGGAACCACACAAGTGTTCAGCCCTTCTTGTGTGATGTATATTGCGTATTTTACGACCTTTGAAGACTCAATGTATATAATTGATTATTATATCTATGGTCAATACTGGTAAATTGGGTCACTCTCGTCAACAAAAATAGAAGAGTGTTATCTGAATTAATTTTATAGCGGATTTCCCATGCAAGTTCTGTGCTAGGTACGACACTTTCTGACGCATGCGTTTAAACAACTCATGTGGTAAGGTTATATTGGCTTAGTTTATTATTGACATCTATGAAATTGACTGTTCCAATCAATCGACCTCCATAGACCCGAACCCCCTCCCCAGATTCCATGCTTAACTCTTTTATCAGATTCTGTACTGGACACCAATCATTAGAAAGCCTTGTTGATCAATTGTATCTTGCCTCACATGTTTCGCAGTGAGTCAAGCGTTAAAAGCAGGCTATTTCCAGTTCGCATACATTGTCAGGGTATTTACAGATGTAAATATGATTTGAGAATTGTGTTACGCCTGAGACATCCCACATGTATTGAACCTCAATGTTTACCACTATAGATCGTTGAGTCTTTATAAACGGTCACCAGTATTGCTAGCATTGCAACGCGCTGGTCAGCGCTGGTCAACATGGAGTTCAAATGACTGATATGTCAGGACGCCCATGTACACATGCAGAGAAGAAATCCACGCAGGCCATATGTGCAATAATAAAAACAAGGCTTCTTTAGCAGACCATAAAGTGACAAACACCTAGAAACCGCTGGTTACATATCGCCAAATCGCGTCACGCTCCTCTCAACTTATGAACACATATTAAATATGAAGGCCCAGATAGCAGTCATGACTTGACGGCTATATGCTGTATTGTGAAATGTAGCATAATGTACATTTCTTTATCGTGCTAATTATCAATCTTAATGCGCAGCTGCGTTGATTAACAATCACATGTGAACTATATATTGAATTAATTAATAGTATGAAATTTATTATCGGTAATAAGTTGCTCTGATTGTTTATGCAACAGATACAGAAAATCCCGGTGCATAATGCGATGAAGGGCAGACGTGATAGGGTGTATGAGCGAGGGCTCCACTCGTGAAGAATATTGCACATTGTAGACATTGTGGAGGCGCACATACTCAGCAAAGCCACTCTGCCCTATGGACAAAATGAGAACTTATGAGCTGTTAATCATCATTCTTACCCTCAACAATAGGGGGCAGATATGCTATGCATATTAGGATCATCATACCTGTCTCACTTATACCGCACAATAAGACAATTACCGACCATATAAGCAACTTAAGTTAGTGATTAACACCTCTGTATTGCAGCTAAAAACTGCATGAAACCGGGTGGCTTTAATAGTAACATTTCAAGTGCAGGTAAGTGGAGGTAAATCAAGTACAGGTGAGTAGGGAAATTAAGTGCCTCAGATTGGTGAGAATCAAGTGCAGGTGAGTGTGGTAAATCAAGTGCAAGTGAGTGGGGAATCAAGTGCCTCTGATTGGTGACAATCAAGTGCAGGTGAGTGGGGTAAATCAAGAGTATGTAGCGGGGTTTTCAGGTGCTGGTGAGCGCTACGTTTGTTATCTGTTCGTGATGCAGAAGAGAATTAAGTAATATGAAGTGTTTACGACTGTTGTTGTTTTCATTTCAGCAAAAACAGTAGTCTATACTAGCTGGTCAGACTGTTCTTGTATGAGGCTTATGAAACTTGTAACGTTAACCAGGAAGTGTCTACCTATATGGAATTAAGACCTGTTCCATAAGGAAACGATACGACGAGTGGCATTATGATAATAAATTCCCAACAACCGAAGGATTCTAAAACAAACCACCCTTCATACATAGACAGCAAATTTTCGGATAAAATGCTTTTCAGTGTTTCTCGTCCACATTAGCTTGTACTCCCATAGTGCGCTACTATGACGCGCATAGCACGTGTTCACATAACCACTAATTGTTTAACTAGTTGAGTAATGAGTAAAATGTTCGTCTTTCGCTTTAATCAAAATTCAACACATGCCCAGTTCCCCATCAAATATATTCATAGAAATCATTATTTACTGAAAGCATAACTGTCATTTAGTCATTGTAACCCCATTAGCAACCCTTGTAATTGATGCTATCCCCACAACCTCCCCATGTTGACTCTGATGGGCTTTGCGTACTATTTCGTTTGGACGAGTGTGGTGTGATAAGTGTTGTGCACTATAACATGAGCCTTTCGCGTTATGACATACGTTTAGCCTGCAGCGTTATCAAATTTGTTTAGCCCGGTGCGTTATGACCGGTGTTAAGCATGCTGCGTTATGACATGTGTTAAGCCGGCTGCGTTATGCCCTACCAACGCCAAATGTATCACCACATATCACCAGCTCATTATCATTATCACCCGATATGAATCAGCTCATATCCACAATCATCAGAGATATGACGAGGTCATTACCACTTCCATCACCAGATATTATTAGCTCATCGCTGCAGTCACAACATACAATAAGCTCATTTTTAGAATCACCAAATACCCCCAGCCCATCACCACAATCACAAGATATCACAACCTCATCACCTCAACCACCAGATATAACCAGCTTATCTCTCTCATCATCAAATTCATCTCTACAGAGATTCAGCTCTTCTTGTGTGATGTACATTGAGTATCCCACAATAAATGGAAGTGTCATTGTCAGTCATTATATCCTTGGTCAAAACTGCGGAATAGGGACACTCCGTTGTTGCGAACGGACACTCGAGCATAAGCAAATACGTCTTGATTCACGTTGAACATTATGATCACCTACCTCTCGTCAACTATAGATGAAGGTTGTTATCCAAAAGACTTATAACGCAGATGTCTCAGTTATGTTAATACACAGCTCTTGAGGTTAGTGCAGATCTAGTTAGATTACTACATTACATATGTTAATACACAGCCCTTGAGGTTAGGTCACATTGGCTTTGTTTAGGATTAACATCCAAGAAATAGGCTGTTTAAAACAATCGACTTCTATTGACCCAAACTACCTAATTACATTGAATGATTTAACCAAACCCTTTTTTTTAAAATCAACCTTTGATTATTTCCCACCATTGTAATTGTCAGGTGATCTGCTGTAACAGCATGGCGTCAGAAGAGGCACGTGACTGGAGAACCGGACTGTCACTTCAAGAGAGGCAATCAATTATGTATGACGGTAAATATGCAAGTAATGTGACCCTACTTGTAGGCAAGGTCAATTCAGAGAAGATAGTTGCCCACACATTTGTGCTGGTGTGTAGTTCGCCGGTATTTGAGGCCATATTGACAGACGAACGGGAGGAAGTAGAGCCCGAAGTGTTCAACTTAATGCTGAAGTTGGTTCGAGTTATTCCTGTAGAACAGAGAACATCTAATACATATACAAAAATGGGAAAATGGGATTCTATATTTCGCATATTTCTAATTTGTTTAAGGATTTCTAAGGTTATTATTTAAGATATGTTATCTGTGATAATAAATTCAGATATTGTGCTTCTTCTGTTCTCAGATTCTTGTACTGTGAGCAGATAGAACTGAAGGTAGATACCGATTTGGATGTCTTACAAGCAGCAAGGTAATATGAAGTGTTTCATCTAGTCGTAAAATGTACCGACTCTCTGTTGGACAACATTGATGTCCACAATGTGTCTCTATCTTAACAAGAGGTCCAATATGACGAGAAGAAACTGTCTGCAGATTGTATGGAGTTTATTTCCCGCAACACCAAACAGGTTCTTGATTCCACAGAATTCACACAAATTTCCCACCGAAGTCTGAAGAGGATACTGGAATCAGAAATCGCAAACGGTGTTTCACCTCGAGATGTATACACAGTATGTCTGCGCTGGGCCGATGCCAAATGTTCTGTGGAAGCCAAACATCTTATCTTTATAAACTATTACTACTTTTTTACGATAAACCTAAGGTAAGCCATTATGCTAAGTGCATACTCTGTGCTAGTCATGATTACGGTGTGTAGCCAGACCACATATCTTATATCGGACCAAGGGCTACGCTTCCGCCGACAAAAGAAGATCAGTGCCACAACCGATCATCCCGGCTGCAGATATGTTTGGGGAGTGGGTGCCTAATTGCGTTGAGCACTCTGTTCACGGAAGCAAGGCTGAATCCTTTAGGACAAGAAAAACCATGAATGACCTGATAACCATCCAGGTTGATAAACATACATCTTACCCCATGTAATCATCTGGTAGCCTGTGTGTGGCGTACAACAAGTCAAACAGTGATCTGCACAGATATCGCCGTAAAACGAAAAGGTATTTAACTGGAATTGAGCGCACTACGTGGCTTTGTATGATGGTCATGGACCTCATTGCTTGTACAAGGGCATGCAGAAATAGTCACCCATTTCCCGAATATGACTGACAAATTTGCACACAGATAATAGAAGAACTGTTAAATACTTTCAATAACAGTGGCAAGACGAATGCAGAACATTGATGGAACCAACCTTGATCTCACATCTTGCCACAAGCCGCAGAGAATAACGAATTTACGGCGAATCAAAAGCACAGCGTCCTGAAAACATCCATTCAATGTCTCAAATAAGTAAGTTATGCACATAAATGTGCTTCTCTGCAGCGGGCAGATCCTGTACGGCAATATACGCCATATCTAGTGAATGTTAACACGCCATGCTCCAATGTTACCTACAATCGCATAAAGGTGTTCAAGTAAGAAACCAGGTGAGTTATGCAAATATACACTTCCAAATATATCATCTTTGTGATTTGTACTCCTGGTTAACAGCTTTGTGACACGCTTAAGCAGAAATACTTCGTATAAAACCAAGATTAATAGCACATGTTATTTACGATAGCTGTAGTTTGTCTCCTCAGTTGGATCGGATGCTTTTCTTACGTTTGTAATATGAAAAGATTTATATATATTTTTTTTACGCTATGTATAACAGATCATCGGCTTATTGACAGTTAACATCATATCGAGCAAAATATGTGAAAATTGATTAACGTGCTGCTGTAGTGTTAATAATATAAATGTTGACACTCAAATACTTGATTTCGGTATTGATATTGCCCTGACATTATAAAGGTAATTTGAAGTCAAGGATTTGAATTATCTGGCTGTGTGGATCGCATATGAACAGTGTGACTGTCTAGAAAGCAAAATGTAAGATGTTGAAGAATGTAAGCAGGTACTAGAATATGTCTACTATCGGTGTGAAACCTACTTAGTCCCTAAAAAAGAAGGCTTATGAGTACATTCATTGACCAAGATATTTGTTGTAAGTCCTTAATGGATCAATTATTTTGGGTGAAATGATAGCACTCATAAGTTGAATAAAAAGATACAGCATATCATAAACTGTTACTTATCATAAATTGTTACTCCAATATATTTCATGAGTAGACATGGTTCATTTTGGTAAAATATTAGTTGTAAATGCAAATCTCATTGTTGTAGTGGCCATAGAGTTCGCAATACAATATTCTGGCAGTTTTCAGAGCGCACTAACTGTCCTTGTACACATATGGATGATTATCGTATAAGTTTGATAACAGCTCAGTTACCCCTTTGTATTTGAGATATATAACCTGCACATATCTGGTAGTCAGTTGGTGACCTTATTTCTAACAGACAGTCTTAAGCAAAAGGTTACTATATCATCCATATATGTGTACTAACACAGGCCTAAATACACAGGAACATTTCTAGATGCTCCTGCATCAAACTAAAGCTGTGCCACTAATCTATCTTCAGGTGCGACTAGGTAACGCTATGATAAACAAATCACCAATCATCCTGTTATACAAATACACAGATCATTGTGAGATCTATGTTTGGCTTTAAACGGTTAATCTGATACGGTACATGGCAGTCATATCATAACTTTATATACAGAAGCAGACGTCGTTAAAAACTCAATGTCAATATATTGCTGGAGTCTCGGAAACCTGAACAGGGTGGTATATTAGCAATCTGTTAATACCGATCCATTGCCTGACAAAAGTAAATCTTTAGCATATTCAGGCCTGATGATGCAGGTTGACATGAAACCACTGTAGTAAATTAAATGAGCGATCCATAACATGCACCTTAATGGACCTATCAATCACCGACCTGCATCTATAATTTGCATTGGAGTCAATAATTTCATTCGAAATACTACTCTGCCAGTGTTGAAAGTGTATGGTGACTTAGCTAGTCTCTGCTGCATTCTGTTGCCATGTGTTTTAGTTCACACAGCCTCAGTCTCTTTTGTCTGACGTACCCTTGATAGCTTCAATTTTATTACGTTAGAACCACAGACCCCTATACAAATAACAGTGTCAGCAACAAAAACAGCTAAAAAACCCACTTAGATACGTCTGTAAAAAGCTTAACCTGGCATGTACTTTACATATTGATAACTTAATAGTAGACTCGAAATCGTTTGCAGAAAATAATATATAACCAGCATTTCGCATGACTGATGAAACTATGTCGATCAATTGTTAAGTGATGTTCGGATAAACATGATGATGCCTAGTTCCAATTATTGCCACGGGGAAAGCCTCTTCGTTTGAATGCAACATCAAGTCCATTCCCTTCGTAATCCTTCATCGAATCTCCAACAGGTATGTGTGGTTTCTTGTATGTCAAAATAGCGATTTGTTCATATAAGCCCGTATCGACCATAAAATTCCGAATTTCATTTAGCTTATTAATAGAGTCGTTCTTATTGGTAGTGCGGTACTCCACAGTTAAAAAGTCAATGACCACTTCATCAAAGGGTATAGTTTTAAGAATATCCAGCTCAGGTCCTTCTACATCCAGCGAGAAATAGTTGACATGCATCCGCCCGATGGCCTGTAGCATGCTATAAAGAGAGTAACACTTCATAGGAGAGTCCATCGATGTTCCAGGTTGGATGCGTCTCATGTGACCTTCGTCCATGGCATCAGCAATTCCTCCTAACTCACCTGCATTTCTAAACAAGACAGTAGATGGCTCAAGTGTGACGCTCATACAGGCATTGATCGAATATGCCGACCGTTTGTTCTTTTGTATTTGCTCAAAATAATCTGGATTTCCTTCAACTAAAAGACCTGTCCAATTGCGTGCGCGCTCAAAGAAATATGAATTGGATAAATAAGTTCCATTTGCAGCACCACATTCGACAAAGAAACCATTACGTAGGCCACCAGAGGCTTCATCAATGAACTGGGATTGACCAACTTGGCTCCTGTGAAGGTCGTCGACTATTTCTGTATCTAAAGTAAGGTTTGGAGCCGATTGTGGCACCATTTGGTCGCGAATTTCGTGAAGTAAAGTTTTGTTCAAGGGCGAGGTCATTCTAGCCATATGTTTTTCCTCACCGTCCCTTCTCTGATTGCCATTTTCTCCCTTGTGACGATCATTTATCCGGTCAATATTGCCACTCCCGTCAACTTTCTCACGCTGGTTGCTGTGCTGTGAGAGCGGACTGAAATCATGACTTCTTACTCCTCTAGCTTCTTGATGCAAATTCCTATGATCAAGCTTGTCTATGATGGCAATCTTGAGAAGATACATGCAGCACATGACACTGAATAATCCCTGTATGTATTTCATTCGGATTGCGACAGCCATTACCACTTCTCTTAATACCTATGTGTGGATAATAAGAATGTTACGGATGTGCTCCGTGGTCATTGACCCCTTCATATAGGCCCGACGGTTCATGCAATCCTTGCTATATTACATATGTGAGCATATTCAATTACATTTGCAAATCAGGATTCTGAATGTAAGTGTATACGAAAAGGATCTCTTTACCTGGCTCAATATTGCATCTTATTTAGCATATCTCATGTTGGGTGCGGTGGTTGTGTATGCAGACGTGCAGTTTCGTGTGAAATTATGTGCTCGTTGCATTCATGGCAGGATAGTTCAAACCAAATGTCGTGGTGTATTATATGGTACCCACATAATCCAACCGCCAGCTGTATGTACCACACTGCATGGTTAATGTAACCTTTGCCAACCTTTGGTTCAGAGCTACAGTCTATTACAATGATGTCCTGATTAACATACAGTGCTTCTGCGGATTTAGATTAAAAACACCGCTGATAATCTTTGTATAGGCCTTTTGGTAGCTCTGGTTATGATATTATAACTGTTACAGGTGATTATGATGGAGCTGCGCGCGCCCTGATAATTCTGTAACGGGATGATTAAAGAAAACTAATGAACATATATAAACTGTGTCTATTAGAATTGTCATTGATTTACATACACGACACATACCAAAGATCTGACAAATGGTAGCTTAGTCTTGGAATGACACGACAGGCCACCTTGATAGAGATGAATATTTGGTCAAGGGACTACTTATGTGGTATCAATCCTAACCGCCTATCCATGTCCGCCCGAAGCAGTTGTTCTCTACCTCATCCCACTGCTTTGAAGCCGCACTGCCACTGAAACAGCTGTCAAAATAATGCTAGGGATTGGATGCAAAACAAGCTATTTTGCAGATCTACTTGCCAATACCGAAACACATGCCTCATCTTTTGACACTGGAAGTTGTGACGTTTGAGGCGGATACACACCTTCATGGCTTTCAGGGAGTCATCCTTTTCCTGGTAGCAAATTGTGACATCCTCGCAGTACGTATTCTTTCGGAGGCAACCGTGTGGCAATTATCTTACATTTTGTGTTGGTTGGCCTTAGTCACCTAAGCCCATGTTTAGCTGCTTAAGGTAGTTTACTCACTGGCACATTACCTGGCGCCCGTCTTCTAAGATGGCAACTCTTATAGGGCCCCTTGGATGGAAGAAAGGTTACCGATATACTGTTAAAGCAGGTGCCGTCGCCTTTCAACTTGCGTTGGTGCTGGTGTAGATATGCGGCCCACCATACATTGCCTTTTTGGGGGCCTTGATTAATTTCGCACAGCATGGGAGGGTCTTGTGGCCGTGGTTCCAGTTGAAGGTATTACCACGCTCGAGGGGTTTATGAGGTCAATACGCTGCTGGTGGGTATAATTGAGACTGGTAATGCGTTCCCCGCAGATTGGTTGATTAGTGCTGACATGCTGTGAGTATTTGTTTTAGCGGCTACCAGACGTCATGGACGTGTCTGGTAATGTTAGCATGATGAGCGGAATGTGTATTGTAACCACTGTCGGCGAACCACGTGACTGATGACGCAATGTGTGTCATAGTATGGAAGCCTATGTGGCAGGTTGCCATGTGTGGGAATTTATTATATCATCAGGTTTAAATGGGCGTGTGCAGTTGGGATGACATATGACAATGTACCATAGAGTGTGACTAACATTAGTTTATTAATAAGGTCGAATAAAGTTGGAATATGACATAAGCCTCGATGAGACATATCACGAAACATAATATTATGGGCGTGACTCAACATGTTTTATCAACAAATGCTCCATCGTGACATATTGTTCGTACAGACATAACACTGTTAATTTGGACATGAAAAGTCATCTACCAAACACATTGAGCATATAACATTTTTATTATGTTTAAATAAGTCTATCTATATCCAGGTCATCAGCGATAATCGGTATTTGTAGCAATTTTCTTAAATGTACCGACTTAATAATGGTATGTTTCACATGTTGCACCTCTAATGGTATGTTTCACATGTTGCACCTCTAATGGTATGTTTCACATGTTGCACCTCTAATGGTATGTTTTCACATGTTGCACCTCTAAAATTGTAGATGAGTTTGTCCATATCAATTGCTCCAAATTTGTCTGATAACAAATTTCACCTGAGGATGGACCAGTGTTGGCAATATACATCAGGCCGTCAATTATCAACTGCCACACCAGCGATCACTAAGGTGGGGGAAATAGCAATACGAAAGATTAGCATAAGGATTACAAGAAATTTAAAGTAAACCTAATAGTGTTAATTGAACGATTTATTTGAAATTCACGGATGATACTCCGGTCTAAGATGAATAAACCTTCTCTGAAAATTCTGAACATGGAATAAGTAATTCTGGTATGACTCAGATAGGCACATTCGATGAGAATATGCCTGGCATTGTAACTTTTTTTTGGGCATGGAATTCAATATGAGATGAGCTTATGAGCTGTATAGGTGTGACTTATGCGAGCATTGGCAAGAGTAACATCCTCTTTGCAGCTGTTTCCAAGCAGTGGCTGAATTTCTGTCATTTATGTTGAAGATATTACATGATCTGAGGTTTAAAATCTTTACAGGGTCTTTAGCCCCAGTCATATTCTAGTCTTATTGCCAGGGGAACCCAATATGGCTTAGTACCCATGCAAACAAAATATCCTTGCTCCAGTCAACATATTGTGAATATAAAAGCACAAAATTAAAAACACAAACATCATGAAAATAACACCTTTTGATTGTCTCTAAGGCATGGAGGGATTTTAAAGGGTTTCCTACGTGATTGGGCAGTATGAAATTGAGAGCCAACGCATGCGGAAAGCAGTTGCACCCATCAGAGGCACCGCCCCAACCCTATCTTCCTATTTCGAACCGTCTGTGTTTATCGCAATACAAATATCTTTTGACCCACGAAAAGCATTAGTAAAAATATATATTAACAGTTGTAGTTCTGGCCAAGGATGAGAGATATCTAGGGTGCGAGATAAAAATGCTCATGATGACTGGCTGACTCAAGCACTCGTATAGTACTAGCATCACCTACCAGATGGACGCCCCATAATCCTTCGGACCAATCGAATCCGTCATGTATACCATAATAATAGCTCCTCCCATTAGGTACTTATTATTTACAAATTATTCTTATATGGTTACAAATAATTCAGCAGTGATTTTCATGATTTTGCAAACTGTGCTCTAGCAAACGATGGGACTTCTGTACATGTACACCATTTGATTCAGATTCTCCGTGCACACAGCTGGGAAGATGACGTCATGAAGAGAGCCATTGTAGAATGGTGGAGTGGGGTTGAGGCTGACGTGGTTGTAGACGGACGACAAGCAGCATCTTAACGACAAACAGGCCATGACGCATTGACTTGGTGTGTTAGGTATGGTGGCCAGTGGAATATGTTCGCTGTTCTCAGTTGGCGCAATGTTGGTCATCACATGAAACATGGAGAAGTCAACTGTCACTCGATTGGTGTGTGTGTGATGAAGAGTACCAGGAGAAAACGCTGTCGGTAAAACCTGCCAGTATACACAGAATGTGACTGCTTTCATATCGAAATCTATGCTAAACATTAGCAAATCACCAAACGGTAAAGTCATCACCAGAAGGCCCTAACACAAGGCACCTTCTCCTAAATTATATAACTAGTATTGTAAGGAAACATTTATTCATATGGGCTAATATACAAAACGTTTATTCAATGTATTTAAACACATTATCATACTGACCTGTGCAATTGGTTGGCTTGTATTCCAGAAAATCGAGCTGCTGTATGGTGCCAGTCAAATGGCTGAATACAAGTGTTGGACGTATTGACACTTGCTTTCCCGACTTGATGCTCACGCTACCACGTTAAGAATAAATGCGCTAAGGACATTTATATTGATTAATCCAACAGCATATTCGAGATTGTTTGATCAATACCTATTGATATTTCAGGTCCCAACCTCTGTAGCTATTTTAAGGAGCACACCTGCTTAAACCAGTGTTCTTCCAGTAGATCCTGCTATTCACATGTTCTGTTTGACCGTTTCCTGCTCATCTCCATGTTATGCACATAACCCACCCTACCAACGTCCATTAGAGGATATCGAGCAGTAAAAGATTAAAAGCATTATTCGTAAACATAAGTTGTAGGATTCAATAAACTGTGTTTAATGCATACATACACAGATGCATATACACATGAATTGCATGCATACATAAATTCATTCATAAATGCATTCAAACATACATAGATATATTCGTACAGCAATAAATATATGCATACATGCTGACATGCATGAACGCAAAACAAATAACGCTGAAGGTCTAACGATTCATAAGCCCTTAATGCAGTAATTGTGTTTTGCAGATTTTGCAGCAATGTTCCTTCCGAGGAAATGCGGCTCAAGGGACTGGAGTGTTTCCGCAAATGTGGATGGCATGACGTCAAATGATACGAAGACATGAAGAGACTTAAAACTTTAGACATTAACAAGCCATGGTCTCTGATCCATATTTAAGGGAATTCGGAAGACATGGGCATTACTATTTTTTCAGCACGTTCGTACTTGCAAGAAGCATAGCGTATCAACTGAAATTATATGTGTTGGACAGCAGAAGGTCCTCGGTGTAAAGTGTTAATGACATCTGAGTCATTGAACAAAGAACGTCATACTCACGATATAAGTCATTGTACAACTATTCGCGAGTTCCTTAAACAAACAATATCGTAGGATATGCCAAAGCCTATTTGGACATGTAGCACATTTGATCTCGTATATACCTGCAGTTCTACAATATCCTCAATTAAAACATGGGAACATGTTGAGCATCGGTTAATGGCGGTTGTCGTATACTGCCTTTGATGGTACTTATCCTTGTCATGTGCTGGTGAGACAGCGATTAGATCAGATCATTCAATCATACCATGCATGCGCACGTTAGTACTGTAGGCGCCGCGGTATATCAACATGTGTATTGAGCGGAAATCGAATTAGAAAGTTAACCTTCAAAGATAATAGCAAATCGGTAAAAAAATAATCAACTGTATATATTGAAACCATACCAACTAATGTACTCTCACTCAAATGATACTGCATTAGGCGTCAGATTGTTGTTTTTAATCACATAACTGGGGTACAAATGAAAATGATTTGGAAACATCTTAATTAATGCAGCTGTCGTTGAAATGGTGGAAAAGTAATTGGTATACCATTTACAACCATTCCTAATAAGAGTACGAAAAACAGAGTTGGTACAAAAACGTTATGATATCTATCCTCGTATAACATTCTTGGTTATCCATGGAAATGCAAGGTGAATAATAGCAGGTGTTTTAACTAAACCTTATCGCATGGCACCCTTCTCTCAGCCAATCAGAGCTCGGTCTTTTCCCCATATCACCTCAACCGCACAGTTTGCCATGCAACTGTGTCGATATATCATCGAGAAACAACTTCACTTGAGATGGTCCCTTACAAAGCACCGCTGCTCTAGGCTGGGAACACTACGGAGGTTCTTAATATAACGCACACTTCACAAGTCTTAAAACGAAGGTTTTCTCAGGAGACTTTTGCTTGCCAGCCGCTAATGTGGTTGCGTAGCGCTCATCGGGAAGTCACGGTATTATCCCATCTAACCGGAATCATGCTTAGGCGCGAAATTGTAACACCTGCCGAGCGTGTCTACTGCGCTTCAGTGTTGCTTGTATCAAACAATGACCAAGTCGGTGGAGCTCTGATTGTCGGAGTTGGAAAGGTTTTGCAAGTCTCACACAACAAACTATCGAAGTGCTATATAAACACAAAAGTATATAAAGAAAAGTATTTATCTATTCATCACTTACACACAGGCAGCTAAGGCCGAATGGGAGGTTTACAGACCCCTATATCGACTGCTCGTGTGCCATCATTGATTGCTCTTGATCACAAAGTATGATTGCCTCTAGCAGCTAACGTCGTAATAGATAGGATTCCTAATGCGTCTACACTTCAAACGGTATATGCACATTTAAATGCAAAACCACCCTAGTAATCGTGCCATATCGCTTATATACTGCCTCGGCGGCATCAATAATTCACATCAATTGATCAAATAAACGGATAAGCTTATCTACTCATCGCTAACCCAAGGGCAATCCATTCTATGAGTAATAAATCAGGACTTGTACTGCCTAATGGTCGCTATAATAATCATGAATATATGTCATCCGCCAATGGAGTTCTGAATTTGAGATAACTTGTTCTTTATAGGATATATGTTTACACATTCATGTCACACGCTTGATTAGCTTATTTATCAAATGCCCAAATGCTGAGCACAGACGATGTCTCCCAGGTTAATGATCTTTTCCTCATCACCATCACCATTTATTCGGTAAACTGTCATAACTGACTTCCTAAAGTATAGGGGACAATATACATGTACATCATGTGCGTTTCTTGAACGCGTGTTATCGCCGTAACGAATGTTAGACATTTTGGGAAGTCTGTCATGCAGTACATGGGTACCACGCTGTATATGCACGCTGACATATAGATTATTCTGCTTAATTGACCAGGCATGGTTTTATATAGCGATGATATTCAGTATATGTTTTCACCTCTGGTCAATGTATGCAGCATAATTGCTAATGTTATGAATTATTTGGCATCATCATATCATCTGAACGGTATGAAATCATAAATTACTCATTAGGGAACAATATACATTAAAATCAAGTGCGTCTCGCTGTTAAGAGCATTAGACGAGGTTGTTAAGGCAAGGATTCGTTACAAAGTGGCCCAGCATTCAATAGTTTTGGCCAGTTGTTTAATAAGGACAAGTAATCGTTTTGATGCCTTATTACATAGCGATAAGCGGTCATTTGTTACTGTAGTCCCAAGATCAACATTTGATAGCACGTACTTGCATGATGGGCGACTGTCCTGAGTATTCGGCGACGCATTGATTCTTTCTAAGCGATAAGTTGGGACCAAATTTATGGCCAATCGCCCCATAATTCGTCGTCAATGTCTCCTTTAGCATTACTAAAAGGGCCAATATATTCACGGGGATAGCATATTTTTTGCATTAGTATCCGGTTATTCAAATTTAGAACTAGGTTTATACTCGCTTTGTCGACATTACGTCAATCCGATGAAGGTGTAGGCCAACTCTATGAAGAGTGCACTGCGGTGGCGACGCTACTGGCGATTACATTTGCGTTCATGGTCTCCACGGATACCTTCTTTACCACAGGTTGGTCTCAGTTATTGCACTCGAACAAGCCGTAGCCTCGTCATAAATGTTTAATAGGAAGGGAGAATGTCTGCGACCTTGATAGTGATTCTACGTTGAGCAGACTAAGCAGACGACAATCTTTTCAAATGATCAATATCATACCTACATATATCAATGGTATATTCATATTGACACGTGTCTGTGTAGAATCGAACCTACAAGTCCTCTCATTCGATGTATATTAAAGGTATGGCTGCATATTCACAGCCAAGATCGTCATACATTTTTGTTTGTCCCCAGGCATCATGTCAGTGAACGTATTTTGTATTTCTTCTGTGTTTTAGTTTGCATGACTCAAAACAGTTGATGCATTGTACGCGAGATACTACAATAAATGTATAAGTCGCCCGAGGATAACTTGTAGCAACCATCCATCGAAAGACTTTTGTCTTGTCGCATGAAGAATAGTTGTGTTCGATAGTAATTTAGGTATTTCAGTAAAACTGATAAATGTATGTAGAATATGCGAGCATCATTTTGCAGTGTAGAATCCGTCTGCATAGGATCTCGACTGTAAGTTACGTATCAGTATAGGTGTATTTTTCGGAGAAGTCGAATATTACATGATTGCATGAATATTATCAGTACAACAGTTAGGCTTCATAACGTATAAGCCACCGTGGACAATCATTCAAAAGTCTTCATAGCCAGCTACTACAAAACGATATCAGTGCTGCCACCACTGCGAACGTTTCGCCAATGCATCACCATTTTCTCTGAGGATCCCATTTACATTAATTGACACTAAAACCAGCAACAAATTGCATGTCCAGATGAGTTCCCTTAGTATTATATTTTTGAACCAACGAAGACAAATGGGAAAAACATCTATGTATAATTTAAGCTCGAGTCGGGGCGTCATTCTCCTTATACGAGTCTTACGTGCGAGCCACCATCAGCGTACACTATCAAGTACCATGCTTAAACGACCTTAAGTCAGTAAAAAGCAGTGAAGTTTCAAATAAGGAACAGTAAGTAAGCACAGCATGTACATTAAAACAATATAAAGCATTTTGGCCAACAGGCTCTTGTCAGCCAAAAATACTCGCCTTGGCGACATTACTTCAATGCGATTAAGGTGTAGGCCACTTTTTATGAAGAGTGACACACTGATGATAGCGATGCTGCAAGCGATTACGACCAGGCTGATCCGGGTGTAGACCACTACAAGAAATACCTTTGCTGTAACCAATGAGCAAAAGCTTTTTTGTAACTGTAACTGATAAAAGGTCATTAAGCAATGATTAACCCGGGTGTGAGGTTTAAAAATTCCAATTTTGCTGGACAGCACGATGTAGTTGAGGTTTGCCATGGGCATGTGCCCGAGCCATGATAAGATCTCTCAGCATCTGAATATTATGCATCATCAACATGCAAGATCCATTTTCTAGAGAACCGAATCAAAATATAAAAAACACAGGTTCCTGTCATATATTGCTAGCGCCTGATAAAATATCAGTGAAAACGCCCTCCCCCACCCACCCCCGCTCCCTCCCCGCCCAACCCTCACCTCCCATCCCGCTCAAGGAATCGATTGTAACGGATGCTGCTTAAGGAGATTTTCAGTACCGCAATGCAGCTTTTAATTGCATCAAGTCGTTGATCCATTTTTCTATCTGTAACGTATGATCCAGATAACAGATAGCTTTAATACACACGAGACTTGCATCCCTGTGTAGGGAAAAATGATGTTTCTATCAGTGGTTGAATGCTGAAAGGAAATAGGCATAAACATTAGCATAAACCGCTGATTATATGTTAGGGTATAGTAATCTCTGTACCTAATACTAGCAGCTGCTCGTGACGGTTGGTAATTATTAAGCCTCTGATTGGCATTTCCAATAGGCGGACTGATGGTTTCTGTAATGCATTTGGTTTTACATTCACCATGAGGAAATGTCAAAAACTGTGGAAGGACCTTAATATGTCTTATGCAATGACAAGATAATTGACAACACACAGGTACCTCATATATTGACACACACTCTTAATTATGCTATGGTGTAATCCTCAACGCTAAAACCTGCTGCTTATGTTTGCTAATCAAATTGTACCTTGAAGGTTTCGGAAGTGATTTGCTCGACGTGATGTGTCTGTTGTGAGATTTATCAAGCGAATATTGTAGATCTGATCTGCTGGCTGCCGAATCACGCTTTCTTCATTTGCTAGGGATTTTTAAAAAGCGAGCATATTATCCATAGTTAGGGTCCATTTTCATTCTTTGAAAACTTTTCCAAAGCTTAACTAGATTTACTACATCTGCGTAGACTCGCTGGTTCCGCTACGTTCTCGCCCTTGAGTCTTCGACACGACCAGCTCTAAAAGTGGCGCGTCCGAATATTCATTAGACACGTTCGTTAATCTTCGTGACCAATCAACGCAAAGGTTGTGACCCGGATTGACCTTAATTGCAATAGTCTGGCTCATGGAACTGGCTTGTGATATGCACCCTCGGTTCTATGTGACGTCTGGACATTGTAGTGGTCTGCTGCCAATGAGAACACATTGAATGTGTTCTGGAATTATGGGGCGTCTCAAAAGTTCAAATTGGCACCACAACAAGCGCTTTAATCGCTTAGCTGCACGATAGTATGTTTACGTGATAGTAAGTTAAAAAGAACCAGTTGTGTGTGCTGCTTCTCTCGCCGTAATAAACGGTGCCACTCAGCGTGTGAACAAAACAAATCGGAGTGTTGTAGAATGTGATTTGCTCATAAAAATCACTCGGCCAGTTGGTCAAGTTCTGAGAAATTGTAGAACTGACCAATGAGAGACAACGACTCAAAGGTACCCGAGAGTGACCGAGAGATCACGGCATTGATTGGAGCATCCCAAATCTGGATGCCTGTAAAGTTCAAGATATTATGGTCCTCTAGACCTTAGGGGCCACTAATAAACATCTTAACATGAAACATTGCCATCAGGCTAGGAGCTTAACTAGATTTATCAAGTAAATACTAAAAGTGGGAATATAGCTTCTAAGTATAGATTCAAAAATGGTCCATTAAGATGTTTTCTGTCCTTGATTAATTCAAACCTTCCTGTGTCCCATAGAGGTGTGTAGCTTTCGATGCGTACGCCAAGCATTGCCTAGAAAACTGTACCTAATTGTGTTTATCCACACGATACACAATGAGGATTACACAATATTTCCCGAGTAAGATTTCAGACCACTCCCAATGGTAGTTCAATGGCAATGATGATGTCTGATGTTTTCGTCTGTTTTTACTGCCATTCACGCTGACGGATTTAATAAGTAAAGGTATAACGTGCTTTTATTAAAATAGGTAATGCAATCAATGGAGAGTAATGACCTGTTCATGTATAGCAGTGGATGTACAACAATAAAGAGGGAGTTATGTCCCGTTATGTCCTTACAGTGACTTAACAAACAAAGCGAAAAGGATCACGATCAATACGCTTATGACGTCATTAGCAAATCCCCACTGATGGACCATGAAGAGAATGACCGTAAGTTTGCTAGCATGGAAAACGGTTCTTTGGTTTTACCTCGAGACAATATGCCATTAACGTATATCATGTTTATCCAAGCAGTTAAAAAAAAAAACAGAGAAAAGTATGTGCTGCGCGAGAGACACGCGACGAGGACGGGCGTATCGACCACGAACAGGAAGCTTTACACGAGCCATCACAATCGATCTTATTTTGGTTTCACTATTGTTTATAATATAACATCGTTTTATCTTACGTACACATAGCAATCAAGTATTTCTTGTTTGGTTAATCAGCGAGAATTTCGAAGAATATGGAAGTAGGTTTCAGCCACACTGAGACTGAGAGTGTCATCTTGTTATGGCGGGAACGAGCAGTGCGGTTTGGAAATGATTGTCGGCGCCTTTTGTTAAAGAGTATATCAATATATCTGAAGTAAATTAGATCGAAAAGTCTTCAATGCTTAAAACTGTGAAGGCTGGTAATGCATACGGATAGCTCCAATACTCGTTGATTAATCCCTCTTATTCTTTGCCTAAGATGGCAATATCTTCAACCTCGGTCGCTTTCCCTAAAATAAACTTTTTAGATGAGAAACCAGTCAATATATGCCTCATGCCTCAAAGTGGGCCAGCAACCATGAAAGATAATGAACAATAAAAAGTATACTGTCGTTTCGTTAAACGTCCAAGAACCACATGCGAGTGAGTGGGATGGCGACCAACATGCACACATCTTATTCAGAAAGGCTATTTGGCAAATGATATCATATTTTTGCATCTCTATTTTGCCTTATATTCTATTTTCATCTTGTGGTAAGTCTGCTAAAATCACATGCAACATGAATTGAATTAGGAATGTAATGATGTAAGACGTGTTCGAAGCACAAGTGTCAGCTATTTATACCCAGATGCAAATGTCAGCGGGAGCGTTGACGACTTCAGCAGACCTATACTGACTATAGGGAGTCTGATGTCATCGTCTTGCAGTAATTGAATATTTTCGATGCCTTACATCCCTCGGCACAGAGACTGCGACAGCTGCTACTAAAATGTTTAGCTTTGATTTATTTTTCGTTTCATTGGTACCCCAGAACGGATAGTATTGAACCGCAGGATGGCTTATTTATCACACAATTCATACGGCGCTGATCAGTAGGGTTATTTCCCTTATGAAGGCATATCCAAATGAAATAGAATTGAAAACACTCCATCGCGTGCTGACGTCACATGGGTTTTGCATGCAGCATTGCAATGTTAAACCGAGTAGCATCTGGCCAGCTCCTTACTCTGACATAGAACGAACCGCAACCAAAACACGCTCATTCACTCTCAATATCCAGAGGTAGACTGTTAGTAACAGGATTATACCGAATAATGCAAAAACATCAAAACGGTCCATACATCTGTGGAATTTAATTACTACCGACAAACAAGCCATGACAAGAGGTCGATACAAGTGTACTAAAATATCATTGTTATATGAACAAAATAAGACATTCACTGATATAATCTGAATACATTGTCAAGGAAATGTATGCCAAGCGCGTTAAGAGATTCGTAAGTTGATAACAGAGTTCGTTTTATTGACCTTAAAAAATGATATAATTCATAAACACGCAACGAATTACTTATACACGTCAAAATGACCAGCTGAAAGGCGCCTTGTCCAAGGAATGTTTTAAGCCCGATTTCATTGAGAGTAACCTCCCCACAAATATGAAGATGTACTGTTTATGATCGCAAATCTTGTCAGTTCGGGGTTGGGTGGGTACGAGGCATACCTATTGGAAGTAGCCACATCCACACTTTAGCCATTGGAATGTTGTTATAGCGTGCATGACCCAAATGCACTGCACCTTGGTAGTCTCATGATGGATTGCTTCATACCATTTTCATAACGCTTTCCTAGTCTATGCACCATTTTTAAATCACTGTACGAATGCCACGAGCAGAATATTGAACAGAAAATTCACTGCAGCACTAATCCACACGTTCCCTCTGTTATGTCGTGAATGCACCTATCTTACCAGTTGTCCCCCTTTGTTACTCACACTCTCCCTTTCCCAGTCTCACTATGTATCTCTTTCATTCTCTCTCTACCTCTCCCTCCCTCTCTTTCTCATTATCTCATTCTCTCTATCTCTCTCTCTCCCTCATTCTCTCACCATCTTTCTCTCTCGGCTTATTCCTCATTAAAATACGTTTAACTTGTTTATTGTATGCTTACCTCGAATATTACAGTTATAAAGATCGATTGGGTCATTATAACGTTAAGTAATGAGAGGTAGTAGCCTGGCGACCATTAAAAATAAAGTAAATAATTGCATTATTGGCAACCTAATCCAAATTGTCGAGTGTGTTGCTTGACATTCACGTCGACGATCATATATGAAGCTGCCCAAGCGTGTCAACATATATTTAGTGCTAACAGGGGTATTCCTATTACATATCAGGATTTTATTTCCCTGGCATTAGCGATTGCAAAGCATATACTTGCTGAGATGAGAATGTACTTGTAGCTACAACACATTCGGTATTTTGGTCATATTAAGTCGAAGATTATAAACCATACTGTCCAAGCATCTAGCCATAAACATGGCGTTTCAATAAAAACCAACGGCCAGATCATACGAAATTATGAATAAGTTGTCCACTCGCCCTACATATAGACCTGGGAGCTCAACAGATATAATCGACACCATCACTAGCTGCTGGTATTGTAAAACCTGTCACAATTAATCGCGCCGTCAGAAATTTATGAGCAAGTCGTAATCGTTGATTATTTGAGAAGCCCTATGTGGTGAATATACAACGAGAGAGTAGGACGACGAGGCAAGCACTAAGTCCGCTATTACGGCATTATGCATCTCGTTATTATATTAATCAAGCAGAAAATGATCCTTAAAAACTACCGACGGTTTTACTGGTCGAGTTTCATGGCGTATACTTATATCCATAATTCATTTGTTTTCTTCGTTAGAGCCAAATAGCACGATATATTCATAGACACCATACATACGTCAAGTCCTGACAAGCACTGCTGTACGTACCTCCTAGTTATAACTGAGGTGTAAATGAGTAATCCTATTATTGTAAATCACGTTTGATATCTTGGCGTTAGTAACACGCAGTGCCGCTCATTATGTAAGTAAACAGACAGATTCAAAGCAAAGACCGAAAAAAGAGACGTTCTTATGATTAGTTCATTATTCAGCCCAGTCTGTAGAAGTCGTTATGTCGTTTATGCTGCTAAAAATAAGTCCATGCGGAGCCGTTATAAACAAATGCAGCCGAATAGCGTTGCTCTTGGATATATTACAGCGATATAATGAATAATCATCAACCGAGGATACCTCAGAGTAGGCAATCAAAAGTGCACTGAGCGTAAGGCTAGATGCTGGACCCACGCCACCGTTATTATGCTAGTTATCAGAAATACCTCACCTGATTACATTACTGCTTGGTCGCCTGCAGGAATAGACTGTAAACCTGGGATAATTACTTAGACATAGTGCGGATGGAACATTATTAATAAAATTTAATTCAAGACAATTTATGGTAGAAGACAGCGAAAAACAAGTTGATTTCTGTCGACAGCAAATGATTTATCCATTAACTGCATAGATTGTTATGAGACTCATAATATCACGCAACCATGTTACATATATATATATATATATATATATATATATATAGATAGATATATATATATAGATAGAGAGAGAGATATATATATATAGATAGATACTACATACAGAGATATATATAGATATATATAGATAGATATATATATATATATATATATATATAAATATATATATATATATATATATATATATATATATATATATATATATATATATATATATATATATATATATATATATATATGCATGCATAGCACGTACGTAGGAACATACAGAAATACATACGCGTAAATTTACATGTATATATCCATGCATTTATGTGTAAGCATATACATAGATTTATAATTATGTTTATATATATACTTATAAATATATACATTAATAAATATATATGTATATATGCGTATATGCACATATATCTATATTACAAAACATATATATATATATATATATACATACATATAAATATATATACATATGTATATATATATATATATACATATATATGTATATATAAATAAATATATATGCATATATATATATACATATACATGTATATATATATATATTTATATATATATACATGTGTATATTTATATATACATAAGTATGATTAAATATATATAAATATATATGATTAAATATATATAAATGTATGTGTATATATACATATGTATATATATTTATTCATATATATATATATATATATATATATATATAAACATATTCATTTATATACAAATATATATGCATGTTTAAATATATTGTATATATATATATATTTATTAATATATATAAATATATATATATATGTATACGTATATATACGCTTAAATATGTATATATATGTGTATATATATGTATATACATATATAAATTCGTATATATGTTTATATATGTTTATATATATATATATATATATACATATATATATATATGTATATATATTTATATATATATATATATAGAGAGAGAGATATATATATATATATATATATATATATATATATATATATATATATATATATATATATATATATATATATATATATATATATATATATATATATATATATATATATATATATATATATATATATATATGCTATCGTTGTGATTTTGCTTTGTTTTTGTACCTACTGATTACTTTTTTTATTCGTATCGATGATCCCAACCACTATAAATATCGCTTGAAGCATTCCTACTTTGAATCCGCTGTATGATGCCACGATAACTTTGAAACAACAGCTGCTTCGAAGCGACCCAGATGATCAAGTTCCGTTATTTCAGCGGTCAAAAGTGTCAAATCATCATCGCATCTTAATATGTATCGGGAAACCTTTGAGTCGCACGAGCTCTGATAATTGGTTGCATAACATAATTTCAACTTGATATGGCGTCTTTCCAAGACGAAGGGTCGAAGAAAAGGTTACGGAGCAAAGTGACCGGATCAAAAGTGACTGACGTCAGCATTGTGTCTACCCGCTTGGAGTGAACGCATACTGTTATTGGCCACCAGTCCGTGTCTTGTGACCATCAGCCTGAAACATGAGCTGGGGGCGTATCGACGTGGTAGATAATATCATTACTAGCCTCCCGATGGCCACAGGTCGGCCATGCGGTCATGTTTACAGCTGGTGAGAGAGATTAGATCGTAAATAACGCCCTTCCTATAACACCGCCTCATTTATTCATAGCAACTATTGAGGCTGGTACAGTCATTCGCCAAGGGAAACCCTAATTACAAAACGTACTTAACAATTCCCCGATCTTTTACGACATGCAACGATTACACGATCGCGTGTGGCATGTTATATAATGTATTACACTGGTGTAATTTATACAAAGACCTGCGAGATGTCCGTGTAAATTAACTCCTGGTCGGTGAAGGAAACCAACAGATCAAGTCATATTGATTAACAACAGCGCATATTGAACTCTAACTATATCGAAAGTGTAACCTTAATTCATTGCAATCACATGAAATGTAAACAGTGCATGTTTAGCAGCACTGACTAAAGTTCACTGGGCATGTGATTCATGAAGGCGTGTTATACATAGATTTAACCACACTGTAGGAGGACAATACCTTTATGTGTCCTAAGTACGCGATCGCATGAGGTACTCAGGGCCTCGTCCTCTCTAAAGATGAGCTCTAGTTTGAAATATACGGGGTTTTATCTGACTCTTGTGTTGATCGCCTGCGGCGCCAAGCAGCAACAACGAAATCACAACCTGATACTTACAGATGGAAAGGAAGGGGTTATTCAGTTTCATGAGGATAGGCAGAAAGCCGAGGAAGACGCCGTTTGGCAATGTGAACGATGCTCGATCGTTCAGCATGGAGAGGCGATCTCCGGGAATTACAGCTGGTTGGTTCACGACGGGTAGGTCATGTTTGCGGAAACCTGCATATTTACTATTGTGGGCTTCAGAGGTAGGTAATTATCTGATTTTAATTCAGACATGAACTGTGCGTGGTGTGACGACGATGAGGCGAAGATGTGAAGGGGGATGACGACGAATATGATGATAGGAATGATGCTGATGATTATGATGCTGATTGTAATAGGGCTGATGATAATGATGATGATTATGATGATGATGATGATGATGATGATAATCATAATGAGTCTGAGTCTGAGTCTGATGATGAAGATGATGATGATGATGATGATGATGATGATGATGATACAGTGTATGACGAATCTAATGAGTTTGATGATGATGATGATGATGATGATGATGATGATGATGATGATGATGATGAGGATGATGATGGTCAATATTGACAATTCTACATCATCATGTGTTTAGGAGCGCGACTGACAGCTACACTTTCACGGATATCCATGTCGAGTCCAGAGGGAAGTACTTCTACAGCGCCATGGTTAAGACGAACGACCTGGTCGGTAGTAATCTCTGGCATGAAATCACCATGACTGTCGTCATCAATTACAAGTCAGGTAAACTGCTTCAAAGCGTATTATTAGACATATTTAGCCACGTAAGGATGGTTTCTCGAATGGTTGGTAGTCATTAGTGAATTGAGTGAATCGGTTGACAGGTGTTGGATTGGAAGCATACACTTCGGAGGTCGCAATTCTTCCCTACCTCAGGCCTGCACTGGGTTGGCAAATACTCGGCGGAGATTTTGTTGTGCACGACAAAGGTAGATGGTCCTTTTGTTTCAACGGATGTTTTCCTTTATTTCTCAAAGATATTCAGATCGATCACGGTAGGTTCCGCCTCGTGGCAATGGTTGCAGAAGTTGAGAGCGCCACAATTCAGGTCAAGGCTGACAACAAGAAGTTGAACTTTATGATTGACAATGGGACGCTGTCACAGCTCCGAGATGACCCCGCTTGGAAGGATAAGGCCAACAAGAGAATAGACAAGTTTAGGAAAAACAACATCACCTTTAAGTAAGTCAGACCTTTTGTTGTCCCCGCAGTAACGTTAACCATGTGGCGACATGTCAACCGATATAACCATTACCCGGGAACAATATGCCACCCAACCCTGGATTGTATTTTGATACCGATGTATTTCATAAAACTTGGCTCATGATATAACATTTCTCCGATGTTTATCATTATTGTGTGACATAGCATTAATATATCTGAGGCGCTGGATCCTACTAAAGTCACAATACTGGTGCGTATCAAGCTAACTGATGTTCCGTTATCCGGGCAACGTTTGGCGGTCATTATATTGATTACAAGGGACGTTTATTCATAGTTGTCTCTGAGCATTTCCGTTCTAATTACAGGTGAATCTGTCGCGTCACGATTTCCCATTTGGCTCGGCTATTAACGTGCCTGTGTTTGTCAACTACACGTCTGATCCTTCTCAGTCTGCATCAGTAATGCTCAACGTTCCCCCTGGGTCGCATAGGCTCAATGATGCTGTCAGGAAATACAGGGAGTTTTTCTTCTTCCTCTATGAGTGGGGTGTGTTTGAGAACGCAATGAAATGGCAAGACATGGAACGTAGCGAGGTTAGGGCAAACATATATCACACAAATATTCCCCACAAACCCCTTAATATTGATCTATATACTGTGAATTATTGTAAAACATGTGTTTTTCGGCGTTTGCTTGTATGAGAGTTTTACATAATGCTCTTTTCAGGGTGATGTCAATTTCACGTTGACTGATGCTGGACTTAACGAGCTTTCATCACGAGGGTAAGCCAAAGACTAATTGCTATGTATAGGCAATTGCACAAGTTATGATTTACTTCAAAATAATTAAGCCATTCAGCACCTAAATTAGGAACTGGATGTCCACTGTCATGCTATGATTGCCAGCATTCCCGTCAGAGGTCACACCATCACATGGGGCGTAGTCCGACATAATCCTCCGTGGCTGCTTCCACAGAGCAGGAGTTCAGTAGAAGCCAATGTCGAGAGGAGAATGGATTACCTCCTCGGTCGATATCACGGAAGGTAAGGGGTATGAACTAGCGTACCTGACAATTTGTTTATCATAAGTGCTAAGCTGTAGTTGCTCCATCATTTACTGAAATATAAATACCGAACGCATGTGACCTCTGATCAATCCATCTATGAAGTTGCGTTAAGGAGCATTTAAACTAATAGCCGTCTGTCTGTCAGGTTGCGACATTGGGATGTTAACAATGAGGATCAGCATGGGTCATTCTTCGAAGAGAAAACGAAGGATCCAGACTATATGTTCAAGTTGTTTAATATGGCTCATAAGCGAGACCCTGACGCTCATTTGTTCATGAATGACTTTAGCATTGTCAGTTCTGGAACCTACACTCTGGTAAGTACGCTTTCCCTGCATATCAAGTTCCACTTGATGGAGCATGATTTTTTATGCAATTGTGCTTGCAGGCTTATGTTCAATTTGCAAAGAGGATGCAAGAGAACGACATTCCCATTTACGGCATGGGTACTCAGAGCCATCTACTGGGCGCACCTGATATTACGCGAATTCAGGTGACCAATCCTCTTGACACAATCATCAGTATATTAGTATGATAAGCCTTCATTTATACGAATCAGGTTTTGCATCTGCTCTCACCTAGAAACGTCTGGAGCTTGAGGCCACTGCAGGTTTACCCATCTGGATCACAGAATTGGACTTGACGGAACCTGATGTTTCCGTGAGAGCCCAAGGTTATGAAGATATTCTGCGACTCTACTTCTCAACGCCTGAGATCCATGGCATCGTTATGTGGGGTTACTGGGACAAGGTCCACTGGCGCCCTCAAGCGGCCCTAGTGGAAGGCGATGACTTTCACGTGAGTTCCACAGTCGATATGATTTCTTGGTGGATACGATCATTGCAATGTTTGCACTGTTTGACCTAATATAACTAGTTTTATCAAAGCAAAATATTGATTTGAATGTATTGATCTGCATACCTAGATTAACGCAGCGGGCGCTCGCGTTATCCGGCTCTACAAACAGGAGTGGAGCACGAACGAGGTGCTCCTACCCAGCACACACCATGACGCCATACATGTCAGAGGTTACCATGGTAACTACAGTGTGACTGTGATGTATGACGGGGCAGTTATGTCCAGGAGAAGCTTCTACCTTCATCCAGGGAGGGACCTGAATGTTAACATCGATGTACATTCAACTGGTCAGTGACGACCTCGTTAGAGCATTGGACTTTCATCAAACCAGTTTCTTCAGACGAGTTTAGGTCTTTGAATAAATGTGACTGGGCGGCTAAGACGTCTACTGCCGTGTTTGAATGATAAAATATTATTTGCACCGTAACTCATGAATTTGTTCCGCGCTTAAACCAAGCTATTCTGCAACATATGATATATAATAGTAGCCACTAATGCAATATCACCAAGTCTAGAGTCAATTTCACTAAATGGCGATCTTGATTGACACATAACGCTATTATAGCGGTTAGAATCATGAATAGCTGGAGGTGTTCAGCGGTAATGCAAGAATCACACTCGTATCTCATGATGCGGTTATTTGGGAAATGGCCCCGTGTGACTAGCAGGGAGGTCAGAGGAACCAGTTGGTCGTGAATGATACTGGGTACACATACACCGGACGCTGTATGCTTTATCTAACAATATAGGCTTGTGAAAGACGAGCTGTATTTATAGGCAGTCTGTGTCTTAGACATGAGCACATGATGTAGAACGGACGCGATGTAGATATTGTCTGTATGTGACAGAGGTAAGGTGTGGCCTCAATGCAAATACATCTCAGTATCGCCGTGTTTAGTGACACAAGATGGTCACATATAATATATATATATATATATATATATATATATATATATATATATATATATATATATAACTATACATATATATACATATATATATTTATATATTAACCTATATATGAATGTACAAATAATATTCATTCTGACACCAGGCGTCTCGTTTTTTGCTGATTGTCGCCTCCGTGCAGTCTATGCATTAGTTATGTTGCTACCATCGAAACGCCACACTACAAATAAACAAACTATGACAAAAATAACCATTAGTCACGTAACGCTCCACGAATCTATTTTTGATTTATATATCGCGTTGTGATCCAAATGCAAGCGAATGCTGTCGCAGATGCAGTTATTGGAATCGTGCCAGGGAAAATTGTGACATCACACGTCCAACTATGTTCGATAGCTTTCAAAAAACGCTGACGGAAGATTACATTCTTTATAATCATTATCAAATTATCAGTTGCGAATGCATCTCCCTTCAAACGTGGCGTACCTTGATGAATTGACCAGGATTGTCAGTACATATACCGTAGACATTTTCCCAGTGCTTCTGAAGAATTCATAATGACATTTGCAGATCGCCTGGAACTCAAGTAGCTTAATGGATAGGCCACACTAGCCAATTAACAGAGTTTTGGTTTGGAATATTATATTAACTGAATTCGATCCATACGCTTTGACTTTGGCCAAATTGTAGGTTATTATGCAATCATATATTTCAGTCAAACGTAGAATCTTATCATTCTTGGACACAATACGTCGTGGATGTCGTTAGTGCTATCATAGCACAATCAGCTCCTACCCATAGATATAACATGAAGACTACATCAATCCCAACGAGCAGCTCATAGACATAGCATGGAGTCTACAGCAATTCTAGCAAGCGGCTCATCGTCTTCTCATAGACATAGCATGGAGTCTACAGCAATTCTAGCAAGCGGCTCATCGTCTTCTCATAGCCATAGCATGAGTCTACAACAATTCTAACAGGCACCTCATCTTCTACTCATAGCCATAGCATGGAGTCTACAACAATTCTAACAGGCAGCTAGTTGCCCTGCCCATAGACACCTGTCTAATCGTAGACATAACGTAGCAATCACAACAAGCAGCTCATCGTGTACACATAGACAGCTATCTATTCGTTGACATAACATAGCAATTGTTATCTCTCGGATAAGAAATATGATTGCTTTCTTATATCAAAAACGTTTTAAAACCAATTGCCATTCGTCACTCATGATGCGCCACTAACACCAAAAAGCATCTGTTTCCGGCATGAAACATTTTTAGTATTTTCTTTTGAGATGTTTGGCCTGATGCAAGGACATGTTATATTTAACTTTTCCTTAAAGCTTCCGATGGCAGCATTGCTGCGATTTGTAAAATATCACTTACCAACTGGAAAATTGAAACTAAAATCTATTTTACCACTTACAATTAATGCAATCTGACCAATAAGGTAAATAGGAGAGCAGGATATCATTGATTGTAGGCACCTCATGCGTGATATTACCATGTCGAATGGGGTAGTACACCTGTCAATAAGTGCGAAAGTCACCTCAATAGCAATGTCTTATTCAGGTGTTGCAATCTATTTGGCGTAGATTGATAGCACATCTAAAATAGATAGCAAAATTACCTTGTTGTAGCAGAATTAAGAAGCGTCGGTCCGAGTGTGTGTTCGAAATAAAAACCTGCTCAACTGAATAAATAATACGGTGCCTGAATCGGGTGTGAAATGGTTATTAAACTTTAACGTTCGAATAGTTTGGGAATCATCCCGTTCCACTGACTGTAAGTTTAAGAGAACTAGTTATTCTAGGCAGTAATTGGTATCATAGGCAGTTTTGCCCAAATAATGTGAGTTGGGCTTTCATTTTACACCACCATCTGACCTCTCAGTGACTCGTATGTTTAGTGCATGAACTATACTGTATTTGCATGAATTTCTGTATATCTTTGTTCAATGTAGCAATTACGCAATTACCCGTTTGTTAGTAAAATTTGATTAAAGAATGTAGGCAAAATAATTAAGCGAGTTTAATATTACTGGTCATTGTTTTCGTTAATTCATTGAATTAATTTTAAAAAACTAAGGTAACGGATTATCTTAATAAAAGATATTCTCTCATCACTGCCCATCATGTTTATTCTCATTCATTGATTATTTCTTACAAGGAATCTATTCAATGAATTATATGTACCTTATAAATATTTATACATTAGCGAGATAAAATACATCCTGGAATCAATTGATAATGCAAGGGACCAAAAGTTTCTTAAATACTAGATTCATTGTTATCAATGATTAAAATAGAGGTTATTTTGTGTACAATGAATGCATCAATAAAAACACTGCATTTGTTGCGCCGATTTAAAAAAAACCAATAATCTGCTTTTAACAAATAATAATGCATTCACATCATAAACTTATTCGTTGAATTAACTGATGAGCAAAGGTTTCTTAAAAAGATGCGTTCGTATCACTGACCAATATTGTTTTCTTATTTACTGACATGTTTTACAACGAATGCATCATTATAATAACTTCCAATTGCCAAAATGCCTCTACTATATGAATAATATTACATTCACATGATAAAACATGTTAAGCTGTGATTTAAAAAAGCAAATATATCAGAAACCTATATTTCCTTATTTTGTCAATCAACTCAATGATACGTTTCTATAGGTTAATTATTTTTTGCTTCAATCACAGATTAACATTTTAAGTTGTTATTCATTAATTGCTGCGTTTTAACAAGAAAAGCATCATTTAAAATCGTTATTATTCTACATTAGAATAAGATGGCTTCCAAATAGAAATCGACTGATCTTACTTATTCAATAATGATGCGTTCTGATATTTTTGACACGTAGTTATGATTAAAGACAATTCATAATCTAATCTAGGACAACATGGTTTCAAATAACCTATATTAATTTAATCAATCTGAATACATTCACAATATGTTAGTATCACTGATCATTTTTTTTTCTTTTTCAGTAATACTTTTTTATAGACACAAAATACATGTTTGACCACATTCACATTCTCAACACGGATAACATGGTTTGTAAATATCAGCTAAGAGAACATAGGTAAAAGATGCATTCGTAATAATGAGCAATAGCGTTTTCCTTATTCAGCAATAATTCTTTTAACGAATGCATCACTAAATAAAAATTCAGATTATAAACTACGATAGCAAGGTTTCCAAATAAGAAATATTTTTTGCTTAATCTATTATAATGCATTCACATTATTTATTTTATCAAATTCATCGGTAAGCTAAGGGAACATTTATCCTGAATACAGAATGCATTTCTAGCGAACATTTTGTTCTAATTCAGTAATAGCAGTTTTTGTTCGGCTAGCTAACCTAATCAACAAAAATACATTCATGCTGTAAAGCATTTAATTGAGTTTCAATGCTAAGCTAAGGATATATAGGTTTGTTAAACATAAGATGCATTCCTATCACATTTAGTGACTATTTTGTCACAAGGAATGCATCATTAGAACCACTCATATTCGACACTAGAATATGAATAGTTTATTGTTATTCGGAAACTATGTAATTCTAAACTAGTATAACACGGTTTCAAAATAAAGATAAATAATATTCACTTACTGTAAAATAATGCATATTTTGCTTCCATTTATAGTGATTTTTGTTGGTCACAAAACCATCGTTAAACAAATTCATATTCTAAACGAGGATAACATGATTTCAAAATATCAATTCAGTACATTTTACTTAATCAATAATAAAACATTCACATAACGCATTTCCTTGAATGAATTGTAAGCTAAGTGAACAGATTTAATGAATGCAAGATGCATCCCTATAACTGCCAAATGTTGTTTTTTCATATTCAGTGAATTTTGTTTTGTGGACAAGAAATTCAAAGTAATTAACAACACTTACCCAATAAATAATAATGCATTCACATAATAGTATATTTCTTTGAATCCACCGATGAGCTTGAGGAACGTTGGTTACTTAAATAAAAGATGCATTCGTATCATTAATTTCCAAAAGTACTATTCAGTTATTGTTATTTGGTTTAACAATGCATCGTTTAACAAACTAGAATAGCAATATTTACTGGGGATCTTATGGAACATAGGTGTCTTGAATAAGATAAGCTTTCGTATGACTGGTAAACTGATGGTTTTTTGGCGCAAGAAAATCATCAAATCTTCCATTGAAACAATATATAAGCTTAGAGAACAATGGATTCTGATATACAACAGGCATTCGTATCATTGATCAATATGCTGTGTTCTTATTGAATGGATATATATTATAAACTAGTTTTCTAAAGAATAATAATTTATCGTTCCTAAACCAATAGTAGATTTCATTTCATCAAATATGCAATTCAAGCAATGGATGAGCTAAGGAAAAACACATTCCGTCAAAACAAATATGCATTCGCATAAGCGATTAATATTTGGTGATTATGTGATTATGACAGGGCGTTTGCCATTAAAATTCTGCGCAAGTATAATATGGTTTCTTAATAACAAACTACATTTGCTTAATCATAACTTCCATCTCATTAATTGATCAATAACAATACTTTCATATGATAAGTAATTTCATTCAATCAATTGATGAAGCTAAGGGACCATGGCATTTATTGCCCGAATCGTCAGTCAGCGTTTTCTGGGACGCATCGCGTTTGAATACGTTTATGACGGTTTGCGAGGGTAAAGGTCAGTCATCTCAGGGATGTGTGAATTGCCATCAGTGTAAAGAGTCTGGCATCAACACTGAAATGTATGATGCAACACTTAATGATGTGCATCGAGTGATAAACTAATGCTCCTTGCATGGAATTATGTCAAACAAAAGAGGTGTTGTTGCCATTCATGACACTTCTCAAATAGTATCTCAACGATGACAAGAACACTCGATTAATTCATCGGCGTTTGCTTGCTCCAAACTGAGTGCAACATTCACAGTAAGGTTGTTACACAACATTCACTCATGATAATTATCTCCCCGAAACAAGATGTATGTGAATACAATGCCTCTGTGAGCAGTCTGAACAATTTTGATTACTGTTTGTGATTTGTGTCAGTGGGATCTTGTTCTTGTCCTACTGTACATTGCGTTGTGTTCTGCCATGTGGATTCTCAGACAATTCCCATATGCACGCCTTTAGTGTCCGTAAGGTCTGTTCCTCGAAACCGAGGGCTTTGGTTCCACTTCAAAACAGAAAGGTATCCCCTTACCCTGAAGATTGATTATAAGTGCAGACCAAAATGCAACATCCCGAGAGGGCCACCTAGCCATTGAGAATTAAAAGGTGAATGATAAGAGTGAAATATAAATGGAGCAGAGCATGGTTCCTGTTTGTCAAGGACAAATTAAAAAACAAACAATGGAAACAAGGACTGCAGGTTGTACTACATGTATGTAGATTGATGTATAAGTGACATATAATTAAATGAATACAGTATTCACTATCAGGTGGTAGCGTTTTTCTAGGGAACCCTTCCGCAGGACTCTTTACATTTCTAATGCAACATGAGCACTGCGCCCTTATATGTTATTCAGACATTTGTCAACTGCTATGCATGTTACCCTTCTTCCGCTGTTCATGTAGAAAAAAGAAGACGTTGGATAGGCTGAATAATTTGCATAATAAAGTGAATACTTAGCAAAATGTGCATTGGTTTCAATTCCGTTCTTCAACTATTCATTGTGAGCTGTGTGTGGTAACAAATGGTCATCGATTGGCGTCCTGTACAACACATTGTGTAATCAAATAAGCATGGCTGCTGGCACTACCTATAGTCCAGGGGAGAGGATGAGTGAGTGGAACAGGCAAGTTATGCTTCTCTCCATTGCAATGTGAAGGCAATGCGGAATACCAGCAGGATGTCACGTGTCTTTGCTCGTACACAGTTTATAGGACCCCTGTTTACACAATTATTTGGCATATTACCATGATATCCAACAAAGTTAAATATCTCTAATTTGTATGTTTATTCAGAACTATGCAACACTCAAAGGGTGCCACATAATCGATTCAATGAACACTGCTTGCTGTTACTTGACCCATCCAAACTCCGTTTGATGTGTTTCAGGGCGTAGCCTCGATGGCCTCTTTGATATTTACATTTGAATTATTTGTTACATTACGAAACTGGACGAACATCATATTCTGTAAAAGCATTTCGATACATGACTGTAGAGCTTATATTGGCTTGATATGCTTAGTGTGATGATATACAAGAAACCCTCGTAAATCCAGACATTTGGCAGATCATGCGGCAACGGCGTATATTAACGATGGTCTCTACGTATTCAGAATCCTATCACTTAGCTCTTAATGTACTACATATCTTAGCATCAACATCATTTTATATCTCTCCTACCTAGTGCGTTATGATATGTGTTAAGCCTGCTGCATTATGATATTTGTTGCGCCGGCTGCGTTATGCCCCTTTTAGTGAGATCTGACGTATTGCGGCATTGATCGCCGAAAACTTATTAAATAACCTCACGAATGCAAATCGTGCAAACACTCACGGTGGGCTTGGTCAGGGGTTATTAAAGCTGTTTGCGACGATCGTTGCTAGCACCCCTAGCAGCTATCACTGAACTACGAGCACTCGACAGTGACACTCCCTTCCATTCTACTCTCAGTATAGTGTAAACCAAGATCATCGATTGTGACATTTGAAAATGAATTCTATTAATAGTAAAAATTTTACCGGAAATTCTTGCAAGCGACTCTTCTTGTTGCAATAACTGATGTTAGTAAAGTAACTCCCCACCACTTTGCATACGACAAATGTCATGTAATGCACATCACACTGCCCACCACGATAATCGATCCGAGCGTTGTCACACGCTCCTGATTATGCTTAAACGTTTAACCTCTACTTCAATAGAGTGACACTTATTGTAATTATAACTCATATGAATACTACCATAAACATATTGTAGGGTACAGCATCCATATTCACACATAACAGTCACAACAGCGCTCGTACTGACACGCGCCAGCGGGGACTTGTCGGAGAAATGCCGGGTATTTTTCTATGATAACTACGTATAGGGTGCACTCTTAACAGCAATCAGGTAGGTTGGAAAGGATATGTTCATGCTCTCGCGCACAAACAGTTAGAACTAACGATTGACAAAGCTAGACACATGAAGTGCAATACTATCTGGCTGCATGATTTTCCAATGTAAAGCAGCCAATGCTATCGGTGGAACTGCTTGTTATGCTGAAGCCATTGTAAACGGCCGCATTGTGTCAATCAGTTTTGTTGACCTGTAACTGCTCTTGTGCCCTCTTTGTTCTGTTTCATCTCTATCAATGTCTCTTCGTTCTAGTTAACTTCTAGCAACGCATCTTTATATCGTCCCAACACTCAATAACTGACAATTTTAACAATAGACAGATAAAGTTGTATTATCAATATTACTCGATTAATATAATTAATTAATTAATTATTACCATACAAACTGCAATTCGCAGTTAGTATGGTAATATGCATGTATGCATGCATGCTTGCATACATAAAATATAATATATATATCTAAAGATAAATATATATATATATATATATATATATATATATATATATATATATATATATATGTTTATATATACTAACATACATACATACATGCATCATACATAATCACATGCATAGATACATACTCACATGCATAGATACATACATGCATGCATACTTTTATACATACAAAAATAGATACATACATACATAGATACAAGCATACCTATTAGCATGCGCATATATATATATATATATATATATATATATATATATATAGATATATATATATAGAGATATATATACATATACATATATATATATATATATACATATATATATATATATATATATATATATACATATATATATATATATATATATATATATATATATATATATATATATATATATATATATATATATATATATATATATATATATATATATATATATATATATATAAATATAGATGACTGTTTGTAGTGACAAACAAAGTCGCAATTCGCCGATCATCGTTTTTTTGTGCATCAAACTAAATGTACGACAATGTTGACGGTAAACGGGTGTTGTTGTATAGATTATGACGGTGTGTGAATCATATTTGGACCCCGGATACGCATGACATATGCTTTTGGTATGTTAAGCATATGCAGCCCAAGTTTTGCGTCGCAGGCCTGGGCACCCGTGTTAGATGCTCTGGATAATTCAGGAGGCACGGATCATGGCTGGACGACTGCACAGAATGCAACTCATCTTTTAATGCGGCTTTATGCAACAATTAGTGCCACTATTTCTCAGACAACTGACGGCTGAAGAAGTCGAACCGACGATAGTGGTAGTGACTTGTAGCGACAAAGAGGTACCTATGCCAGAGTGTAATGAATAGAATATCCAAACGCTAGTCCATCTGTGACTGACAGGCATCTCAGTATTCTTGGTGCGCTGCTTGCACGTACAAATACTGCAACTGCAGCCTGCAGTTGGTGGTAATACTGCTTGGGAATAAATTCGATGGATCGTTATTAATCTCTCTGTGATATAGCTACATATGTCATATAACATCTGTTACTATGGGATGGCCTAAGAGTTAATCCAACCCCACATGCATACCATCATCACTCCGTTCCCACCACCACAACAAACGTATAGCACCTTTACCATCGACGGAGCCACACATCCCATAATCTTTGAATTATTTATATAATGATAATGACCAAATGGTAACGGAATTCATAATGCAGCATTTGATTCTGATATGGCAACATCTTGACAAATTGTGTGTACAGCCAGGTTATGTCGGTTACGGTTAGTTACTTTTGAGTGAATGGGTTGGTGACTTAACGATTAAGTGAGTGAGGAATTATGAAAATAAGTGAAGACTCCACTCCGCTACGCTTCTCGCCCTAGAATCTACGACAAGATAAGGTCTTAAACTGGCGTGTCCGAGTATTCATTAGACACTTTCGTTAATCTTCTTGACCCAGCAACGCAAAGGTTTTGACCCGGATTGACCTTAATTGCGCGTGTCTGGCTCATGAAACTGGCTTGTGATACGCACCCTAGGTTCAATGTGACGTCATGGACATTGTTGTGGTCTGCGTCCAATGAGAACACATTGAATGTCTTCTTTAATTATGGGGCGTCTCAAAAGTTCAAATTGGCACCACAACAAACGCTTAGCTTCACGATAGAATGTTTACGTAATTGTCAGTTAAAAATGACCAATTGTGTGTCTGCATCTCTCGCCGACTGTGTGATTAACGGTGCCCATCAGTGTGAAACAACAAATCGGAGTGTTGTAGAATGTGTGCCCGGCTCATACAAATTACTCGTCCGGTTGGACTCAAAAGTACCCGAGAGAGACCGAGAGACACGGCTTGTGATTGGAGCATCCCAAATTTGGGATGCCCGTTCAGTTCAAGACGCTATGTTTTCCTTGACTTGATGGCAAGACTATTGAATATCAGTAACATGTAAACAGAGCCCGCAGCCATCAGGCTATGGGACCTTTAATAAGTGAAAACATGATATGTAGAATCTGTGGATGTGCATGGGTGTGTTTGAGTGAGTGTGTGGTAACGTGTGTGTATGTGTGTGTGTATGTTTGTGCGAATGTATGTATGTGTGCGTGGGCGCGGGCGTCGTGAGTTAATTTGTGGGTGAGTAATCGATATGCTGCTTACTGTATTGAATATACGAACTAGAATTATTTTGCACTTCAAAATACTGCATATATTGTACTAATAAATAAATCCCTGCTGGGCTGTCTACACTTCAGTCATTGCAATGGGCAGGTGGATTTTGCCTTCACTATATGATAGATTATAATTATGACTGTTAATAGGCGGATGTGATAATATTCGTATGGTCGTTATGTGTGTGCATACATGGCAATAGACTATTTACCGGTGACCCGGAAGTTCTTCCCGTGCCCGTCTTGTTGCTACCCATAACAATTTTTTCCTTAGCGACGCTGTCTGAACAGTTTGTGGCGTACCGTAAATTATGTTTTGAATCTGTTTTTGCCGAATAATCTACCATCACATCGAACCAGAATGCCCACAAAACATTGCTGCTGTGGTGGGTGCAACTCAGACTGCCGATATAGAGATCGTGTATGAATGAATGGCGTGTCTTTTATTCCTTTTCAAAGGATACGCTCAAATCCAAAGAGATGAGAGAGTGGGCCAGGGCATGTTGACGGGTTGCCGTGCAAGACGTCTTATTGATATATTTATATTAGCGTCGTGCGCGGCTAGTGGAAGGGAGAATTTTGGGCCAGAGAAGGTTAATGAGGGCACCTATATCTGTACATAGCATTCGGGGGAAACGGTCCAACAATTGAGCATCCTAACCCAATACATGTTACTTCCCAATCAGAAACTGAACTTCATGCGAAAAAATAAAGGCCTGCATGTAAAGTAATATCCTGTGTTGATCCCCCCATACCAAAACAGCAAAAACCTGGTGTGTGCAGCAAGAACTAGTAAGCAAGAACCAAGTAACCATATTAAAACATAAACAGGTTTTCAAGGCTCAAATATATGTTTGTGTTCAAAGTATGAAAAAAGAAAAATATAGTTTATATCTATTTGTTGAAGACCAGTTTACATTTTTCCCCAGAATATAACAAGGCAGTTGCTTTGCCAACTCTACAAAACACTGATTAATTTTACAATAAAGAATAATAAACACCCTTCCATTGCATTTAAGCGAGTACCATTTATTTATAAACATTATGGCTATTATGAACGAGAACATGAAAAGCAATTTTATCAAATTATTTAAAACAAACTGTACATCAAAACATTTTACACAGAAAAAATAAGAACACTATTGCTGTGCCAACTTGATTATTTCTGAAAAGAGAAATAATGAAAAGAAAAATGCCACACAATTTCTGCAAACATTTCTTCGTCAAAAAGTACACTGATAATCTGGAAACCTTTTATTATGTACAACACAAAGTCACAATTCTGTACACCATAAATTCCTATCTGTCCCTGCACTTGAGTTTAATAAGCACTGCTGTGCTTGAGGTGAAGAAGCTGTGCATCTTTCAATTAACTGTAGTGTATAAAGGACGGGCACATTTCTCTTTCTAGGAACCCAATCGAGAGCTGGAGTGGTAACAGATAATTTGGCTCCCATTATTTTAGAAATGAGCACAGACGGGTCAGTATCTGGTTTGTTCATGATGGTTGGAACACCGAGGCTGTGATTTTTCCTAGCCTCATTGCATGCCAGGCTGAGTTATTGGCTTGCCCTTTAGTATCTGAATCAATGAGTTCAATATCAGCAGGAGCGTATTTGACAAATTGGACATCTGCAATGCAGGCAACTGTGGTGGCTTCCGGTATGGCTTGAGCAGACTGTAGATGTGCCCGACAAACTCGATTGCTCTATCCAGCACCCCAGTGAGAGGCATGTGGGCTCTGGCATGGAGACTGAGATGAAGGTTTACTTGGGTCTTTTGAGTAGTTCGAGGAGGATTGCTCTGTTAAACAGAATGAATCAATCAAGTGACTTCATTCTGTTTGCATACCCCAGTCTATTTTGTACAATCAGTTCTATAGATATTGCATTTTATTCGGCTTCATTTTAGCATATGGGCAATGAACTGAAACTTTTCCATACCTGTCTGATTTTGTTTGCAAGGCCCTGTAGCTGTTCTTCTGAGGTGGGCAACCTGTCACTTGACAAAGGTCAACAGCATCAACTTGTTTACAAAACGATGACTATAGCGAGGTTCTATACCTAGAACAGATACAAGTTTGATACTATATTACAGCCACTGTTGGTAAGGTTTGTGGATAAAAGCCTGTCAGGACATGGTCATCTGACCAACACATTTGCCAAAAAAACAAAGCAATGGAATAATCTTGGATCCCATGCTCAATCCCGGTTTCTGCCAATCCAACATCAATGACCCTGAAATGAAATCGGTTGACACTTTTGTGCGCTTCCATCCGTCTTCTATGTTTGAGCTATTTATGCCCTTCAATAAAAGCTTGTTGGTCATTGCTTCAACACGATATGAGATGGGGGAGATGGAATGCTAGAAGATGGCGCCA
>CM067347.1:12192503-12261386 GCA_034190875.2 Urechis unicinctus
ATAAAGACATTCATGCATGAACATATACATATATACATATATATATACATACTTACATCAATAATAATAATACATGCCTATAAACATACATATATAGTGATATATATATATATATATACATATATATATTTGTACGTATATATATATATACATATATATATATAAATACATATACATTTATATATATATGCATACCTATATATATACATGTATATATGTGTATATATATATGTAGATCGATATATGAATATATATAAATATATATATATTGTTATATATTAATATGTATATTTATACTTATATGTATAATATATAATTATATATTTATATACATATATTAAATATACATATACATATATAAATATATTTATGTATATTTCTATACACATGTGTAATATATACATGTATATATATATATATATTTTGCGTCGCAGGCCTGGGCACCCGTGTTAGATGCTCTGGATAATTCAGGTGGCACGGATCATGGCTGGACGACTGCACAGAATGCAACTCATCTTTTAATGCCGCTTTATGCAACAATTAGTGCCACTATTTCTCAGACAACTGACGGCTGAAGAAGTCGAACCGAAGATAGTGGTAGTGACTTGTAGCGACAAAGACGTACCTATGCCAGAGTGTAATGAATGGAATATCCAAACGCTAGTCCATCTGTGACTGACAGGCATCTCAGTATTCGTGGTTCGCTGCTTGCACGTACAAATACTGCAACTGCAGCCTGCAGTTGGTGGTTATACTGCTTGGGAATAAATTCGATGGATCGTTATTAATCTCTCTGTGATATAGCTACATATGTCATATAACATCTGTTACTATGGGATGGCCTAAGAGTTAATCCAACCCCACATGCATACCATCATCAATCCGTTCCCACCACCACAACAAACGTACAGCACCTTTACCATCGACGCAGCCACACATCCCATAATCTTTGAATTATTTATATAATGATAATGACCAAATGGTAACGGAATTCATAATGCAGCATTTGATTCTGATATGGCAACATCTTGACAAATTGTGTGTACAGCCAGGTTATATCAGTTACGGTTAGTTACTTTTGAGTGAATGGGTTGGTGACTTAACGATTAAGTGAGTGAGGAATTATGAAAATAAGTGAATACTCCACTCCGCAACGCTTCTCGCCCTAGAATCTACGACAAGATAAGGTCTTAAACTGGCGCGTCCGAGTTTTCATTAGACACATTCGTTAATCTTCTCGACCCAGCAACGCAAAGGTTTTGACCCGGATTGACCTTAATTGCGCTTGTCTGGCTCATGAAACTGGCTTGTGATACGCACCCTAGGTTCAATGTGACGTCATGGACATTGTTGTGGTCTGCGTCCAATGAGAACACATTGAATGTCTTCTTTAATTATCGGGCGTCTCAAAAGTTCAAATTGGCACCACAACAAACGCTTAGCTTCACGATAGAATGTTTACGTAATTGTCAGTTAAAAATAACCAATTGTGTGTCTGCATATCTCGCCGACTGTGTGATTAACGGTGCCAATCAGCGTGAAACAACAAATCGGAGTGTTGTAGAATGTGTGCCCGGCTCATACAAATTACTCGTCAGGTTGGACTCAAAAGTACCCGAGAGAGACCGAGAGACACGGCTTGTGATTGGAGCATCCCAAATTTGGGATGCCCGTTCAGTTCAAGACGCTATGTTTTCCTTGATTTGATGGCAAGACTAATGAACATCAGTAGCATGTAAACAGAGCCCGCAGCCATCAGGCTATGGGACCTTTAATAAGTGAAAACATGATTTGTAGAATCTGTGGATGTGCATGGGTGTGTTTGAGTGAGTGTGTGTGTATGTGTGTGTGTATGTTTTTGCGAATGTATGTATGTGTGCGTGGGCGCGGGCGTCATGATTTAATGGGTGGGTGAGTAATCGATATGCTGCTTACTGTATTGAATATACGAACTAGAATTATTTTGCACTTCAAAATACTGCATATATTGTACTAATAAATAAATCCCTGCTGGGCTGTCTACACTTCAGTCATTGCAATGGGCAGGTGGATTTTGCCTTCACTATATGATAGATTATAATTATGACTGTTAATAGGCGGATGTGATAATATTCGTATGGTCGTTATATGTGTGCATACATGGCAAAAGACTATTTACCAGTGACCCGGAAGTTCTTCCCGTGCCCGTCTTGTTGCTACCCATAACAAATTTTTCATTTGCGACGCTGTCTGAACAGTTTGTAGCGTACCGTAAATTATGTTTTGAATCTGTTTTTGCCGAATAATCTACCATCACATCGAACCAGAATGCCCACGAAACATTGCTGCTGTGGTGGGTGCAACTCAGACTGCCGATATAGAGATCGTGTATGAATGAATGGCGTGTCTTTTATTCCTTTTCAAAGGATACGCTCAAATCCAAAGAGATGTAGAGAGTGGGCCAGGGCATGTTGACGGGTTCCCGTGCAAGACATCTTAAAATTTTGGGCCAGAGAAGGTTAATGAGGGCACCTATATCTGTACATAGCATTTCATCGGGGGAAACGGTCCAACAATTGAGCATCCTAACCCAAAACATGTTACTTCCCAATCAGAAACTGAACTTCATGCGAAAAAACAAAGGCCTGCATGTAAAGTAATATCCTGTGTTGATCCCCCCATACCAAAGCAGCAAAAACCTGGTGTGTGCAGCAAGAACTAGTAAGCAAGAACCAAGTAACCATATTAAAACATAAACAGGTTTTCAAGGCTCAAATATATGTTTGTGTTCAAAGTATGAAAAAAGAAAAATATAGTTTATATCTATTTGTTGAAGACCAGTTTATATTTTTCCCCAGAATATAACAAGGCAGTTGCTTTGCCAGCTGTACAAAACACTGATTAATGTTACAATAAAGAATAATAAACACCCTTCCATTGCATTTAAGCGAGTACCATTTATTTATAAACCTTATGGCTATTATGAACGAGAACATGAAAAGCAATTTTATCAAATTATTTAAAACAAACTATACATCAAAACATTATTACACAGAAAAAATAAGAACACTATTGCTGTGCCAACTTGATTATTTCTGAAAAGAGAAATAATGAAAAGAAAAATGCCACACAATTTCTGCAAACATTTCTACGTCAAAAAGTACACTGATAATCTGGAAGCCTTTTATTCTGTACAACACAAAGTCACAATTCTGTACACAAAAAATTCCTATCTGTCCCTGCACTTGAGTGTAATAAGCACTGCTGTGCTTGAGGTGAAGAAGCTGTGCATCTTTCAATTAACTGTAGTGTATAAAGAACGGGCACATTTCTCTTTCTAGGAACCCAATCGAGAGCTAGAGTGGTAACAGATAATTTGGCTCCCATTATTTTAGAAATGAGCACAGACGGGTCAGTATCTGGTTTGTTCATGATGGTTGGAACACTGAGGCCGTGATTTTTCCTAGCCTCATTGCATGCCACGCTGAGTTATTGGCTTGCCCTTTAGTATCTGAATCAATGAGTTCAATATCAGCAGGAGCGTATTTGACAAATTGGACATCTGCAATGCAGGCAACTGTGGTGGCTTCCGGTATGGCTTGAGCAGACTGTAGATGTGCCCGACAAACTCGTTTGCTCTATCCAGCACCCCAGTGAGAGGCATGTGGGCTCTGGCATGGAGACTGAGATGAAGGTTTACTTGGGTCTTTTGAGTAGTTCGAGGAGGATTGCTCTGTTAAACAGAAAGAATCAATCAAGTGACTTCATTCTGTTTGCATACCCCAGTCTATTTTGTACAATCAGTTCTATAGATATTGCATTTTATTCGGCTTCATTTTAGCATATGTGCAATGAACTGAAACTTTTCCATACCTGTCTGATTTTGTTTGCAAGGCCCTGTAGCTGTTCCTCTGAGTTGGGCAACCTGTCACTTGACAAAGGTCAACAGCATCAACTTGTTTACAAAACGATGATTCTAGCGAGGTTCTATACCTAGAACAGATACAAGTTTGATACTATATTACAGCCACTGTGTGTAAGGTTTGTGGATAAAAGCCTGTCAGGACATGGTCATCTGACCAACACATTTGCCAAAAAAACAAAGCAATGGAATAATCTTGGATCCCATGCTCATTCCCGAATTCTGCCAATCCAACATCAATGACCCTGAAATGAAATCGGTTGACACTTTAGTGCGCTTCCATCCGTCTTCTATGTTTGAGCTATTTATGCCCTTCAATAAAAGCTTGTTGGTCATTGCTTCAACACGATATGAGATGGGGAGATGGAATGCTAGAAGATGGCGCCAGTGGAATACCAGTCTTTTTTTTTATTGCAGGGCAATCTAACAATGTGGTAGGTGCTAATCTTTACGATGCTAAATACATTGAACATTTCACAGGTATGACCTGTACTTATCCCAAGTTTCTGTGGTTATATAAATGAAAAAATACAATGCCACACGGAGATAGTTTATTCATGTTTCAAGGCGTCGACCAGTCCATGGTCAAACATATCTGTACCAGTACGTCGCTGCTTGCAAAACAGATAATGTTACTTGCTCAGTAATATTGCCTTTTAGAGGACTTTACAAACACTATAAATACCGGGATTGTTCACATACCCTACAAGGTGTTTGTGATGAGTCTGTTTGAACAATATCGGATAAATATCACACTGTTTTCCAACCCCAGATCTACTGACGGAATGGCAATAAAAAAATTGCGTGATTAACGCGAAAACTGAGGATACGGTACACGGAAAAACATGGAGCATTTCAAGAATACCACCACACGAATCACAAGCTGACCACCAAACGGTGAAACTAACCCAGTTTTTATTCGGCATTGGATACAGTATACTGATTTCTTCGACATACCGCATATAAACCTCTACAACTTCGTCGAAGATCTCATTGATAAGCCTAATGTCCCCAATCTGTCGGATATCAGCATCAGAATGAAGCTGGCGGATGAAGAAGCTCAAGACAATCTGCTGGCTACATGGACGAACAATAGGTCCGGATCAATTAGAAAGCTAGACATGACTTTCTAGAATTGGACTGTCTCGCGTTGCATGCAAACGAGTTGCTATTATCTTCTGAATCGATCAATCCATATATACACCTTTAAGCTGTGGGAATGTGGGATAGACGTTTTCCACAGGTTGTAGTTCACAGTTTGATCAATATTTTCATTTGATCTACTGAGAGCTGCTCATCTTACAGTGATAACAAGGTAAGTTTGTTCAGTCTTCAGCAATCATAATAATTTTAACATACTAAAGAAGTCGAAATTTGATTGGTAACCGTTCAATATCTGTTTTTATTTGTACAATTGTCAGTCGTGCAACGAATAACTTGACTTATTAAAGTTTAATTGAATGGTAATTTAAAACCCCTCGCAATTTGTATTTCCTCTCATCCATCTCCCATCCTCTCTCTGTCACTTTCTCGCCTCTCTCCCTTTCTATCTCTCCTGTATATATATATATATATATATATATATATATAGTATATATATATAGATATATATAGATATAGATATAGAGATATATATATATAATAAGAATATATATAGAGAGAGATATATATATATAGATATATATATATATATATATATATATATATATAGATATATATATAGATATATATATAGATAATATATATAGATCTAGAGACAATATATAATATAGAGATATCATGGAAGAGGAGATATCTGTAGAGAGGGTAAAGAGAGAGAGAGAAGAGAGAGATCTAGAGAGAGATAGAGAGAGAGAGAGATCTCTAGAGAGAGCATATCTCTATCCCCTCTCTCTCTCTCTCTCTCTCTTTCGTCTTCAAGAGTCTCTCTCTATCTCTGGAGAGATCTCTCTCTGAGATCCCTCGAGAGAGATCTCTCTCTAGGAGAAGATCTAGAGGAATCTCTCTCTCTCTGATGAGAGAGATAGCTGATCTCTATTCTCTCTCTCTCTCTCTCCTCTCTCTCTCTCTCTGACGATAGCACAGACAACATGTGATATCTATCTATTAATATCTCTCTATCTATATATATATATATATATCTATATCTCTCATCTCTCTATCTCTATCTATATATATATATATCTACCCTGGAGATATTGACTAATTTAATCGACTTCAGTTTAGTGTCACAAGTGTATACAAACCTCCGCTCCACCATACGTCTAGAGATGGTCAGATTATCAGGTATATATAGATCATAGGCTATATATAGGTTATTCTGCGGGGACATGACTTTAGAGAGGGAGCGGACACGGCTTAGTGAGAGGGGGTTTTCCTAAAGACGGGAATTGGGTGCATATTATATTCTAGCAGCGTTTTTATATGAAACAATAATTCAGAATTTTGCGAATTGAAATAGAAATACGCCAAGAAGGTCATTTTGTAATAAGAAGCAACTCAAGGTATTCAATCATTTTGAAGATTTACAAAATATGTTTAATATCAAATGCTACATTGTATCTAGCCTATTTAGGCTATCGATCTCTTGTAGTCCCACAAGCATAGTACTGCTCCAAACAAAACCACACGCCACGACATTTGCCGCCAAAATGGCTATTTTAGTCCAGATCAATTGCTGTTTTGGCCAACTCGCAACTTAGCTGGAGCTGGGAGATGAGCGATCACCTGGTTATCGTCAAGGGCTTTTAAAAAAATTGTGCTCTGATTGGTCGAGCGAATGGCTCACACATATTTTGACTCGAGGATCAAACCGTTCGAAATCAATTCAATTGAGCGATCAAAATGTAATTCATTCATAATAGTTGTTAGCGCTGACAATAACGTTCCAGTGCATTTTACACAGCGCGTTCGACTGATGGATCCGCAGCAGCTCCTTCTTCCCGCTCAACAATCGTGTATTGTTCTTTACTATGCCAAGACCACAAGTAACTGGACTCTATCTGCAAGTAGACATGTCGCTTGGTCCCCGGTAGATTCCCATCAGTTGCTAGTTGTAATCGATGGTTATTGATGCCTATACATGATGGTTATGTAACGCCTATGCCATATAATCGATTACAATATAACGGGCCTAATCCCAATGGTGACATCTGCTGTGTAGATCATCTCAGGTCTGTTGTCAACACCGAAAGCGTTTATATTCAGGCCGCGCGCCAGACACGTGACGAGACTCGTGTGGCTAAGGAACAATCGGAACACATGACAACTCGCCTACACGTGATTCCCCACCCTCCTGTCACCATTTCTCATCGGGATATACTTACATCACGTCAATAAAGGTGTCATGATTCTCACCGATGGTTAATTACCCTTACAGTATGTATGCCATGGAGAAGTGGTGATAATCGGCACAGCACAACAAGCCAGTCACCTCCGGACATGTGTATGTATGTATGTATGTATGTATGTATGTATGTATGTATGTATGTATGTATGTATGTATGTATGTATGTATGTATGTATGTATGTATGTATGTATGTATGTATGTATGTATGTATGTATGTATGTATGTATGTATGTATGTATGTATGTGTATGTATGTATGTATGTATGTATGTATGTATGTATGTATGTATGTATGTATGTATGTATGTATGTATGTATGTATGTATGTATGTGTATGTGTATGTATGTATGTATGTATGTATGTATGTATGTATGTATGTATGTATGTATGTATGTATGTATGTATGTATGTATGTATGTATGTATGTATGTATGTATGTATGTATGTATGTATGTATGTATGTATGTATGTATGTATGTATGTATGTATGTCTGTGTATGTATGTATGTATGTATGTATGTATGTATGTATGTATGTATGTATGTATGTATGTATGTATGTATGTATGTATGTGTATGTATGTATGTATGTATGTATGTATGTATGTATGTATGTATGTATGTATGTATGCATGCATGCATGCATGCATGCATGTATGTATGTATTATGTATGTATGTATGTATGTATGTATGTATGTATGTATGTATGTGTATGTATGTATGTATGTATGTATGTATGTATGTATGTATGTATGTGTATGTATGTATGTATGTATGTATGTGTATGTATGTTGTATGTATGTATGTATGTATGTATGTATGTATGTATGTATGTATGTATGTATGTATGTATGTATGTATGTATGTATGTATGTATGTATGTATGTATGTATGTATGTATGTATATATATATGTATGTATGTATGTATGTATGTATGTATGTATGTATGTATGTATGTATGTATGTACGTATATATATATATATATATATATATATATATATATATCCTCTATATCATATATATATATTATATATATATATATATATATATATATATATATATATATATATATATATATATATATATATATGTATGGGTGTATGTATGACAAGAATCAGATGTTTGATCATTATAATTGTAGGGTATAACCAGCAATCCATCAAATCTCACCTCGATTCTCCATGGTTGGCTGAATGAGACTCTTAACAGACGAAACACAAGACTGACGTATGGGACAGGTACATTGTTCACGTACCCAAATAACTTGAAAAGCCAAAGTGGTATTAAGACTTCGATCTGCCGCACTGCACTCGTTGAACCTGTGGACCTGCCATCGCTCTTGTGGCTTATGCAGTCGGTACGATTCTGATAACAGTATGTTAGCAAGTCGTTGCTATATATCAACTTAATGGATTTTGATGTTGAGTTTCATGGGGACTGTATAGCTTTGTGCTCGAAATACTACAGTAGGGAGTGGAGAGTGTTGTATTGATCGCATTGCATGGCTCTTAGATTATGAAAATAATTTTAGATGTCGCTACCACTCGGTAAATTGACGTAGTAGCAACTTAGCCAGCAACAGTTATAGCGCAGATGTGACGCATCATCCCTAATTCAAACCTGCAAGTGATGATAACGGCTCAGAACAGTCAGGGAGCTGGCCGTGTATGATAGCATGCGTCCCTACAAGATCAGCCTGTGTCGGCTTACCAATTCCTCAGTCCGTTACAAATGTGTCACACTGATACTCATTGTGACCCTGACAATGACATTTTATCATGGTGTGCCTATAATTGCATCCAATTATAGCGGCAATGATCTTTTCAAAATCGTTACGCCGACTGATAATATTGACACTATGTCTGACGAGCCGGATACGTCAGCCATGTTTCAGTTTAGGAATGGTACAATAGTTGCTGGCGAGACAATGGAATACGAGAATGGTACTGTACCGGATGTGCAATTCATTCTGCCTGTAGCAGATGTTAGTTCTATCATCGAGTTCGTCTTCGTCATGGCGTGCTCCGAGAATCATTACGAAGAGAGTCTGGGTGCTGTGGAAAGTATTCAGAACCTCTTCCCAGATAAAACTATATATTATTATGACTGGGGTTTGTCAAGCGAACAACAACACGACCTGATGCAGTTTTGCCATGTCAGACTGATGCCCTTTAATCCGTCCGCCCACCGAGCATACAGAGAGCTCCCAGGCAGAAACCGTTACCAAGCATTGAAGATATATGTCATTTGGGAAGTAATGGCCCGCCAACCATCTGTCATGTGGGTAGATTCTTCTGTACGTTTCCATTCAAACAATTTTGACGCCGTGTATAAGCTGGTAGAAAAGAATGGGGGAATGGCGCTTTTTGCTCTGTCACCTCACAGTTCCTTTGCTGCAACTGACCTACGAATGTACGAATTTCTACCGACCGACCAAGAGCAACAAAAAAGACTTTATCAAGCGGGAAGTGGTATAGTATTTCTAGTTAGATCGAAGAAGATATGGGAAGGATTAATACGATGGTGGTTGTTGTGTGCTGCTAAAGTCTCGTGCATTTCACCATCTGAAACATTGAAATGCGACTTTCCTGATAATGACAACATGAGAACCTACGGCAAATGTCATCGAATAGACCAGTCAGCCATCAACATCCTGGCTAGCAACATGTACGGATTTACAGAGAGTGAATATATTGTGCCGCTAGTTAAACTCAAGGTCATAAGCATAGAGCGTTCTCCACCACTAATCCCAGTTATTAAGAAATGCTTATAGCTGAGCGTATCTTTGTGTCTACCTTGATAAATCATATGCATCCTCGCGATGCGTCACAATTGCAATATATTGGCTATTTCACACCGTAAAACTTCACAATAGATTATTGTATAAATAGAATGAAAAAAATGACAAGACATTGTTGGGACGACTCAGTCAAGGTAATTTGCTTATGGTATAAAATAATTCTCGTGGGAAAATTATATTAACCCTTGAGCGAAACAAGTTATCACATAAAACGGTTCAATTTCTTGAACGAAATAATTCGATTTTCTGGTTGCCCTATGTTCACTTCGCTTGTGGTTTTTCTGTTTCAACATAAATGACAATAACTGACTCAAGCAGCTTTAGTGGTGCCCGTCATTGAGCTTCACATGGCGGCAATATCAGTAACACGCATCTAAATCATGTGACATCACTGTACATCCCTATTCCCACACAATATACTCTGATATCTTTTTCAGAACAGTCCAGTGTCGCCCCGTTGGGAGTATAGGAGTAATAGGCGCAGCAGTGAAGCTCTCTCGTTTTCGTTCTGACATACTTTGGCAAACTCCTTTTAGCATCCTCTACTTTAACCGAAGGCAGCGATGGAGCTTATACATGGTTTCAGTTCCAGACAATAGTGTGTCATGCCTTGCTTAATGATCCGATTGGACCTTATTACATGTGCCTCCCTTTGTTGTATATACACTATTTCCTATACCTCGTTCTGTCAACAGGCAGGACATATAATTGTTTAGGAAATGTAAGCGTATGTATCAAGAACATATGTGATTGCATTTATGTAGCACATATTGTATAGTCAAGTTCCATCTTGCTCGATTTTCTAAATAAGGGGACTCCACAAAAAAGAAAATATCTAGACAAAAGCCTTCACCTTTTCTTGCGTGCAACCAAGGTATTATAGTTTGTATGCAGTCATCAGTCTAAACATTCACTCGTTTCTATGTTTTAGCTCCAATTACAGCCTCAGAAATATCATAAGTGTCTATTAGATTAATTATTGTGCATACATCATATCGGACATGGAAACAGCCGAATCTGTTTGACTCTATTGTCAGCTATGCTTTGTTGCATTATCTGTGCTCTGCCTTTTCAACATTGATACAATTAGATACCATTCAAAAGTACTGTAACAGGGGCATAATTACTTGTAGAGAACATTTTTATTTTGCCAATGAGTTTTGAATGGGAAATTGGAATCAGACTCACATCACAAGTCTCGAATGTACTAAGTCAAGCCATTGTTTGTCAATCCCTACGTTATTTACATGAATCATGGTTCAGGTAGCATCAATACTATTGGCGATGCTTAGGAAAAAGGCTCGCATCACTGTTTATCATAATTGGCTAATCTCATTTCTGTCTTGTGAAGCAAAATAACATAATCTTGTAAATCAGGACTAATGATGAAAATCTGTTTATATTTTCAGTTAATCATATGCCCCAATGACACTTACACTAAACCTTTGTCCCACCAGCTGGGCCGCGGCCAGGAGCTGAATTATGATAACGATTGCCTGCGCATTTAGGTCATAACGCGATTGTTGTTTTGGTCGTAGCGATAGTTTCGCTTTCAGATACGTCTGATTTCTTTGAGTGCAAACATTAACAACAAGAAGCGGTTCTGACCAGCGATTCATTCATTGTACAGATGATGGCATGTAGCAGTCGTTTTCTATATGTTTGAAATATCGGAGATTGTAAAAGTTGTATCGTTATAGTTGTGCATGCTGTATTCTGCCATCTAGGTTCATTTTGATGAATGTTGTTGCCTTAGGTACATTCCTTGCAATGAGATCAAGATACACCGAGTTACTGAGGCAATCAGATCATTGCTTAACCCATCAGATGATGTAAGATTGTCACCTCCATACGCTCACAAAGCTGGTCCCCATTATTAGAGTTTATTAGGGAGTCAAAATCAAAGTCAACCTTGACCCTGGGAGCACCATTAAGATTGGCCGTGGTATCCATACAGAGATTCCGAGCATTAAGTATGTCAAGCGCATTGGAATCTAGGTCTGTAATTGATTACCAGATCCTTTGTCAATACTGGTAAATTGGGTCTCAACTAAAGGTGCGAAAGCACACTGAAGCACAAGCAAACACGTCATGATTTACGTCGAGCGTTATGATCACTTGCCTCTCTTCATATAAAGTAGAAGATGAGTGCTTAGCTCGTCACATTACTTCTTGACAAGCATTTGTACACAAAACTCGCCAGGTGAGGTTACATTAACTTTGTGAACTTTGACATCCATGTAATTGGGTGATCCAATCAATTGACCCCTATTGACCCCAACAAGCATTTGCACAAAACTCGCGAGGTTAGGTTACATTAACTTTGTGAACTTTGACATCCATGTAATTGGGTGATCCAATCAATTGACCCCTATTGACCCCAACTCCTTCCCTAGATTTCAATGCTTTTATCCAAATAAAGATTTGCCAATCATACGCTGTTGACTGTTGGCATGATGGTCATTGTGTATGATTGACACCAATGCAATTGGGTGTTCCAATCAATCGACCTATATAGACCCCATCTATGTTAGGTATTTCCAGGTTGACAGCTGCCGGTGACATCATGGCATCAGAAGAGGCACGTGTCTGGAGAACAGGGCTGTCACTTCAAGAGAGACAATAATTCATGTATGAGGGTAAATATGCCAGTGATGTGACATTATATGTAGGCAACATCAATCCAGATTTGTGCTGGTGTGTGGGTCGCTGGTTTTGAGGTTATCTGAGTGGAGGACACGAGGGCGATATTATAGTAGAGGACGTTCAACGCAGTGCTGAAGTTAGTTTATTGTTTAGAGATGTTATTCACGTAGAATTGATTAATCATTGGTACCATTGATGTCCACAATGTGTGTCTCTACCTTACCAAGAGTGTACAATATGACGAGAATGAACTGCCTGCTGGTTGTATGGACTTTATTTCTCGCAACATCGAACAGATTCTTGATTCCACCGAATTCACTTGTATATCTAGAATAGAATGTCTAAAGAGGATACTGGAATCAGACATGACTAACTGCGTTTCACTGCGGGGTGCATACACAGCATGTCTGCGCTGGGTCGATGCACTGTGTACTGCAGACGCCAAAGATCTCACAGATAAAAACATGCAGTGTTATGGAGCTGTCTATATCAGATACGCTTCCCGAGATATGTCAAGCGAAGATTTCACTGAAGTGACGCGGGAATCGAAGTTGTTAAATAACGACGAGCGTTTGCAAATATTGGAATGCATGGTGCACTGTGAACAGGTTATGAGTATAAAGGACCTATGGTGTTTAATCTGCAGAAACCAACAGACGAATACAAGGAACTCGTGGTGTTTGACGTGGAGAACCAAAGAGTAAGATATTATGGGAGCACGATGTATAATGTGGAGAAACCAGGAGAAGTATACATGGTGAGTAGATTCAGGGGTAATGAATCTGGTAGATGTAGTGAAGCAGGAACGTCTCTCGTTGAAACTAGCGTCGGTCTGTATGCTAGTCATTATCGGGAGGATACTAATGTTGTTGTGAAGCTGATGGATGATGTATGCTAGTCATTGTCAGAAGAATACTAATGTTGTTGTGATGCTGATAGGTACCGAGGGTGGTGTGCTGGCAGACACCGGCAATGTATGGAGTATAGATAGTAGTATGAATATAAAATCATTATCGACGTTCCTTTCCCTGAAAACGTTCGCATTCGCGGAAACCAATTGTGTAGAATTAAATCAGAATTAAAGTATAAACAATGTGAGTAGGATAGGTCGTTTGGGGACAGGAACTTTCTCCGTCGAAGAAGTCGTCGTCGTACGCGAAATAGTGAATCGAGTTATCGAAATAGGCAGGAGCAGCCTATGATTGCTCTCGTGATACAACGTGTGTTATCATGGATATTATATGATGTGGAATTGCTTGAGATGCAAGAACCACCAGGAACAAGAGAGCGGCTCAATTGATAGAGTTTGAAAACGAAACTACCCCAAGACTATTGTACCATTGAAGCAGTAGGTCATTAGCAAGATGGTGTTTCTTACAGAAGTCCATTGTCAACAAGCTGCAACTCATGATGGGTGTGTGTCACGTGTGAAATATGTCCACCACCGTGATATTGTACTTAAGTCCCGTTATCCTCGCTCAGCCGGAACGTACACCATGGAAAATACAAAACTCTCGATTGCATACAAAGGCTTGAAACGCAGTATAGAATAATTCCTAGCCATAAAATCACCATAAACGTTTGCTCTTAAACACGTAGGCGCACTATACCAAAAGAACAAAGAAGAATGACGTTCCGATTTCCGGTATGGGTACACAGAGCCATCTACGGGGCGCACCTAACCTAACACTAATCCAGGTGAGCAGCATTGCATATTTGATGGCACAACACCATTCATGTTCTTTCTCTGGAAGCGGCAGAAACGTCTGGAGTTGGAAGCATGTGCCAACTTACCCATTTGGATCAAAGAGTTGGACTTGCCAGAGCCTAACATTACCGTGACAGCCCAAGGTGTAAAGATATTCTGCGTCTCTACTTCTCAACGCCTAAGATCCATGGCATCGTGGTGTGGGGCTATTGGGACAAGGCCCGCAAGCGTCCCTGGCAGAAGGCGAGGACCTTCGTGTAAGTTCTGCGTTTCTCAGTATGCACCTAATCAATGGCCATCATCGATAAGGTATTAGCTGTTGTTATATAGATAGTGTCCTTGTGAATGATATAGAGATGACACCATGAATCATTGTGAACAGGTGAACGAGGCCGGCGCTTGTGTTATCCAGCACTACCAACACGAATGGAGCACCAACGAGGTGCTAGAGTCTACCTCACATCATGACGTCGTCGATGTAAGAGGTAATTACAGCCTTACTGTGATGTATATTGGGACAGTGGTGACCCGAGGCTACCCTTCATCAAGGGAGGGGTTTAAATATGGACGTAGACATTAACTCACCTGACAACAACCTTTATCATCGATCGATATTACTCATGTATTTTTTAACACGAAAATGCGATAAGCAATATAAACTGATGCAGTTCCGTAAGACTGATCTTTTGAAGGATAATACATGTGTAATAAACGAATTAAGTTTGGATGTGAAAATATACACTATTAACAGGAGTTCATAAAGAATAGCAATGACGTTATTTAGTTATTACGATGATGTTTAGCCTGGTTGAAACACTGTTTGGTGGGCTTTAAGTATCATTGTTTGCTCTCTGTCTTGGAATTGATCTATAATCATTGACATCAAATAAAACGTCACAAATTAGTGACGTCATGTACAAAATCGCACCCTGTCATGAACGATGATTATCGTATTTTTCTCCCTTTTAAAGAATGCTGTTCTCTGTCAGTCAGTGATATAATGCTATTTAGACGCTAATAGCAAATTAGTGGGATCTAGAAGAGCAATCTAAAAGGGTTGCTCTACAATAGAATGTTAAATACAACGCTGCTCAGTGAAGTAAGTTGCACACAAAAATAATATAGCCTACATATGCATGACAATACATTTGCGACAAACACTACAAATTGATTTGCACTTAAATAACACCCACTTCAATGAAAGTAAAACAAAACTACATTCCTTATGGCTGGGTTCTGTTGGTACAATCTCATGATTTCGCTATTCATAGATAGATTTCGTATGTGTTTTGCCATCAACAAGCACAGTATTTAAAACATCATTCTATACCTAGAGATAAACCATGACCTTTATACGTGACCTGACATTCAGCCATTACCTTACTTATATAAATCATGTAATAGCATCAGAAATGGCGTGCCGGGCAATGCAGCATAGGTATCGCTGATTTAATCAAGATAACCTTCTGATGTCCTTAATGTGCCTACATTGTTATAAATAAGCTTTGGAGGTCCTTAATGTGTTAGCATTGTCCAAGATAACGCCTTGGTGTTCCTTATGTGTTAGCATTGTCCTCGATAAATTTCAACACACTTATCAATACAATTAGGCGTTCATCTGTTCACATCTGATCCAATGGGGGATATATTTCTTTGTATATATTTCTATGATGATGATGATTCTGCCTTCTCTTCTTAAATTGCCTTTGAACGTGATGACCACAACGCTATGATTTGGGGAGACACAATCTTTAAGACTAGGTACTAACCAAAAATGCAAAATGTAATTACACAGTGGAAACTCGCATTGGCGAATTGCGAAGTCCCTACTTGCACAGTGTTGACAACGTGGTCTGTAAAGAAGAGTCGACTGTAGGTTGGATATGTGAGTATAGTGCGCAACAATCTCGTTGGTTTCGTAAATTATCGAACAACTACCTGCATCACCATCGTATTAGGGGCGTTATTTACATCGCATAAACATTAATTGCTATTTCATTTCCGAATAACCTAACAACGTTCTTGAACCCTTTAAGTAATAATCCGCCAATGTTAGCAGGATTATCAATGTTAACAAGCTCGTTGTCATTGGCTTAAAATTAGCTTATCCTATTTAACTTGGGGAATGCTTTCTCATAATAATCTCGATGAGTAGTGTATTTGGGTTCGTTACTTGGCGAAATTGCTTATGCCAAGTTATGGCGAGCAGTCCGATTTGTATATATGTATGTATGTATGTATGTATGTATGTATGTATGTATGTATGTATGTATGTATGTATGTATGTATGTATGTATGTATGTATGTATGTATGTATGTATGTATGTATGTATGTATGTATGTATGTATGTATGTATGTATGTATGTATGTATGTATGTATGTATGTATGTATGTATGTATGTGTGTATGTATGTATGTATGTATGTATGTATGTATGTATGTATGTATGTATGTATGTATGTATGTATGTATGTATGTATGTATGTATGTGTATGTATGTATGTATGTATGTATGTATGTATGTATGTATGTATGTGTATGTATGTATGTATGTATGTATGTATGTATGTATGTATGTATGTATGTATGTATGTATGTATGTATGTCTGTATGTATGTATGTATGTATGTATGTATGTATGTATGTATGTATGTATGTATGTATGTATGTATGTATGTATGTATGTATGTATGTATGTGTATGTATGTATGTATCTGTATGTATGTATGTATGTATGTATGTATGTATGTATGTATGTATGTATGTATGTATGTATGTGTTGTATGTATGTATGTATGTATGTATGTATGTATGTATGTATGTATGTATGTATGTATGTATGTATGTATGTATGTATGTATGTATGTATGTATGTATGTATGTATGTATGTATGTATGTATGTATGTATGTATGTATGTATGTATGTATGTATGTATGTATGTATGTATGTATGTATGTATGTATGTATGTATGTATGTATGTATGTATGTATGTATGTATGTGTATGTATGTATGTATGTATGTATGTATGTATGTATGTCTGTATGTATGTATGTATGTATGTATGTATGTATGTATGTATGTATGTATGTATGTATGTATGTATGTATGTATGTATGTATGTGTGGGTGTATGTGTGGGTGTATATATGGGTGTATGGGTGTATTTATGAAAATAATCAGAAGTTGGATCATTATAAATTTGGGTCTTATTAGAAATCCATAAAATCTCACCTCGATTCATCATGAAAGAGGCTCTCCCCAGACAAACCACAAGAGTGACGTGAGCGACAGGTACAGTGTTCCAGTGCCCGGCTAACTTAGCTTTTGCATTAGAAGCCAAAGTGATATTAAGACTTTGATCTACCGCACTGCACTCGGTACGATTCTGATAACAGTATGTTAGCATGTCGTTGCTATTTATCGACTTAATGTATTTTGTGGTGGAGTTTCATGGGAACTGTATAGCTCTGTGCTCGAAATACCACAGAAGGGAGTGGATAAGGTTGTATTGAACGTATTGCATGATAATTCGATTATCATAGATGTCACCACTACACTGTGCAGTGACGTAGTCACAACCCGGTGATGATCGTCAAGATATTGGTGCTTAGGCTTAATTTATACCAATAACGACGATAGCCGAGTGTTGTGCTGTTGATTATGACGGCGAGTGAATCCAAATGAGCATATTTCGTGTGCGTATGTGATTCTCGCTAGCGCTCGTGCCGAATGTATATGGTGAACCATGCTCATAACAGAAATTACATTAATGTTCCTTTTCCACGCGTTGGTTTGAAAGCCAAAACGCAACAACGCATGCATTTGTCTGGCAGTTATGCTGTCTATATAGTGAACGCAACTATGGCTGTTAGTGTATGTAAATTGCAACTAACTGTGAACAATGCTAGTTATCATAGCAAAAAGAATCCAACATTTCTTGCATTAACAAAAATCCTCCTAGAAACTAGCAAAAGAGGCAAAATAGTAGATACAGTATGTGCCGTGAAACACGGATGGTTGGATTTCAAATGAATTCGATGCATGGCTTTGAAATCCATAACTCGTATATAATTCTAGCTGTATAATCAACCCATTACCGCCACTATAATTCATCAGCAGTTATAGCACAGCTGTGATTATATCATCCCAACATACCTAATTCAAAACTGCAGGTGATGATAACTGCTCAGAACAGTCAGGGAGCCGGCTGTGTTTGATAGCATGCGTCCCTTCTAGATCACTGTGCGTCGGCTCCTTAATGCCTCAATCCGCTACAAATGTGTCACCCTGATCATCATTGTGACTCTGACATTTGCATTTTATCATTGAATGCCTATAATTGAATCCGATCATAGCGGCAATGATCGATTCGAAATCGGTACGCTGACTGTTACGTCAGCCATGTCTTACAAGTTTCAGTTTAAGAATGGTACAATAGTTTCTGGCGAGACAATGGAATACGAGAATGGTACCGTACCGAAACTGCAATTCATCCTGCCTGTAGCAGATGTTAGTTTGATTATCGAGTTCGTCTTCGTCATGGCGTGCACCGAGCATCATTATGAAGAGAGTCTGGGTGCTGTGGAAAGCATTCAGAACCACTTCCCAGATAAATCTATATATTATTATGACTGGGGCTTGTCAAGCTAGCAACAACACGATCTGACACAGTTTGCCAGGTCAGACGGATGCCCTTCAACCCGTCCGCTCACCGAGCATACAGAGAGCTCACAGGCAGACCCCGTTACCAAGCATTGAAGATATATGCGATTGGGAAGTAATGGCCAGCCACCCATCTGTCATGTGGGTAGATTCACTGTACGTTTCCATTCCAACAAGCTCGACGATGTGCATAAGCTAGTAGAAAAGAATGGGGGAATGGCGCTTTTTGCTCTGTCACCCCACAGCACCTTTGCTGCAACTCACTCACAAATGTACGAATTTCTACCGACCGACCAAGAGCCACAAAAAAGACTTTATCAAGCGGCAGTTGGTATAGTATTTCTAGTTAGATCGAAGAAGATATGGGAAGGATTAATACGATGGTGGTTGTTGTGTGCTGCTAAAGTCTCGTGCATTTCACCATCTGAAACATTGAAATGTGACTTTCCTGATAATGACAACATGAGAACCTACGGCAAATGTCATCGAGTAGACCAGTCAGCCATCAACATCCTGGCTAGCAACATGTACGGATTTACAGAAAGTAAATATATTGTGCCGCTAGTTAAACTCAAGGTCATAAGCATAGAGCGTTCTCCACCACTAATCCCAGTGGTTATTGAGAAATGCTTATAGTTGACCGTATCATTATGTCATACGCATCCTTGCGATGCGTCACAATTGCAATATATCGGCTATTTGAGTATTGTATAAATAGAATGAAAAGAATGACAAGACATTGTTGGGACGACTCAGTGAAGGTAATTGGCTTATGGTATATGATAATTATCGTGGGAAAATTATATTACCTACTGAGAAGAACAAGGTGCTTTCTTAAACATAGTAGATTAGATCTGTTAATACATTTTTTAGTCTTCGCGGTTCTTAATATCATCAACTGCCTGGGATGGGCACACAGCTAGTGTCGATGCTTTTAAGTGAATTGTCACGGATTGCACTGCAGAAGGCTTCCAGTGCAGCCTGTTAAACAAAATAAGCAACAGCTATTATGTAAGAGCTTGTATAACTCTTATCAATTAAATACACTATACCAGTCAGAGAGAAGCAATATCTTTGATTCCTACTTCATGATTAAAGTCTATCATTGATGCAAATGTGGATAATGGGATCTTAATAGGTCAACCGATGGATACTCTAGAAGAGGGCTAATGCAGATGGGAAATTATCCGAACATTGAGGATGACCAGCCTTCATATTCAATTTTATTACATGGTCACTAAACGACGCAAACTGAGTTGATGGTTAGACGAAACACAGTTGGCGTTGATAATCAGCCTTAAACACTGCAGTAGCGTCAAGTTGGCCACGATGGGGGATCTTTTATGAGAAAGAGCAGTTTAGGCAAGATACGGTTTAAAATCGTACAAGTGATACTTCAAATTGTGGAACAGGAAATCATTCTCGTGGTAACAGGCCAGAAGCTGCAGTACACAGCTGGGGTAAGTATGATACACCAAGTGACTGTCAAGAGTAGGGGTGCATGGGATATTCTAATATAGGTTGCTCGCTCAAATGACTTATGTCATTTGCACTACCACTAAATCGCACAAAGTAATACATAGAATTGCCACCAGTACCCCCTCACCATATTATCCTTACGTAAGTGTCACGTGTAAGACCATCTGACTGTCAAAAGGAATCTTAACTATTGATATGATAGCCATTATAGTAACATGTGACGTCATTATCTCGGTGTAAATATTGATTTGATACAAGAATCAAGAACGTTTGTCTCGCCATCATTGCGTCTGCTGCTGGAAATACAAAAATGTTTATTAATCAGAACCACGCATTATGTTAATCCTATTTAACTTCATTTTAACGTGGTTTGCCTCGAACTTTTATGGCATGCTAACATTGATTAGTGTAAGGGCTGGTGCAGAGGTCGTTATACGCTGGAAGAAAAAACATTCGTGGCTTTCTTATATGTGCAACAACAACGACGATTTTTTTTGGGATTGAAGCGAAACCGTTCTTTTTCTATTTTTATGCTTGTAACTTCGAGCATTGAAAGTTTGCCTTATTCGAATTTGGCCTAATTGCAACGAATTGAAGTTTGAAGGTATACACGTGCAATATAATTGCTTAAATCTTTTACTTATGTCTGGAACCTTCACAAGATCGCCATTGCCGTTAGCCTAGCAACGTGAACACCTTTCATCCACAATTCCAATGCCTGGTACCAACCAAGCCCTACAAGACATGCAGGTAAATATCTATATTATCGTTCGACCGGAGCTAGTACCAACCCTGCTCCTACCTGCCTACACCAACCCCACCAATGAAACCGGGGTTCGCATAGCTATTTGTCAGTCTTTTCCTTAACCGTTTACATTATAATAGTTTGAATGCTCATTCTGATCAGGAGAAGAGTGGTTTCATGCTGAATATTACGAATAATTATATATTTACTGATAAAATGTATTGTGTTTCGTTTTCAATCGCAGATTTAATATACAACCGTTGTATGGTGCTCACTTTATGACGAGAGTCACTTCGATCTTAGGTTTTCCCTTCGATCGACGTGCATCACTTCAATCGGCGGTGGCTCCTTACCTGGTCTTGTGCATCATGCATGAGCGCCCGCGCTCGATACTCCGGGTGTTGCGGGAGGGGGCACTCGTGATAGGCTCAGATCTCGGCTAGGCGACAGCACAGGATGCAACGCATTTTTAATGCCGCTACTGCACGTCCCATGAGAATTGGGATAGCGTGCCTGAGTCGTTGAGGGAAGCACTTTACATTTTAAACATCAGTTCTCTCCTGCCCTCCAAGATCAACACATCTCTCTCTGATATTTAGGATAAGTTACATATAAAATTCGAAAGTTGAAGTCAGCTGATAAAGTTCAAGTTTTTATGAACCCTACACCTGGAGATCGAGTCTTCAATATCACAAGTGCGTATCGTGTGCATCTCAACACAACAGATCACAATACGACACATGGCTTTTAATGCCGCTTTATTCAACAATAGCGCCGCTATTTCTAATGCGAGTACAGCCAGCTAAGATCGATTACGGTTAGTTAATTTTGAGTGAATGTGTTAGCGATTAATCACGTTAGTGAGTGAGGAATTATGAAAATAAGTGAAATCATGATTGCTAGTGTGTGAGTGTGTATGAGTGTGTTTGAGTTAGTGTGTGTTTACGTATGTGTATGTGTATGTGTGTGCGAGTGTATTTGTGTGTGTGTGTGTGTGTGTGTGTGTGTGTGTGTGTGTGTGTGTGTGTGTGCGTGGGCGGCATGAGTTAGTGGGTGGGTGAGTAATCGATATGCTGCTTACTGTATTGAATATACGAAGACAGATTATTTTGCACATCAAAATACTGCATATACTACACTGATAAATTAGTCCTTGCAGCGCTTTTTTTACTTCAGTCATTGCGATAGGCAGGTGGAGTTTGCCTTCACAATATGATTGATTATATTTATGCCTGTTAATTGGCGGATGTGATATTATTGGTATGGTCATTTTGTATGTACGACCATACTCAGATAGACCTGAACATTAACCCATCCAATCAGTTTGGCTGTCTGGAGTAGACCCTCCACTGAGGCCAGATCTCTAACCAAGCACTCCTTTAATCAGCAGGTACATTGTCATGGGCTGTATTGATCGTTGCAATATATTTGCCTGATCTCCCTTGTTTTTTGTGTCGATTACTGACCATATGCTGATCCGGCTTGCAAAAGACACCATGAAGAAGCAATTGTTCCGGTGTCTCGTTGGGATATCTCTGCTACTTTTGATTTTCCTATGTTATATGTACCAGGATTTTAATACACCAATATTGGCGCCGAAAAAAGAAACAGCTTTCGTGAATGAATCAGTTGGGTTTTGGAGTAACGATTTCCTTATATCACCCATTGCAGAACTCAAAGACTTTAATACATCAATATTGGCGCCCCAGAAGGAAACTGCTTATGCGAATAAATCATTTGTGTTTTGGAGCAACGATTTCCATATATCACCGATAGCAGATCTCAAAGACTTGCTACAGCCACTGGGTGTAAGGTTTGTGGATAAAAGCCTGTCAGGACATTGTCGCTTGACCAACACATGTGCAAACAATCTACGAGTTATAAATAAAAGCAATGGGATAAACTTGGATCCCATGCTCATTCCGGAATTCTACAAATCCTACATCCATGACCCTGAAATGACATCGGTTGACGCTTTTGTGTGCTTCCATCCCTCTTCTATGTGTGAGCTATTTATGCCCTTCAATAAAAGCTTGTTGGTCATTGCTTCAACACGATATGAGATGGGGAGATGGAATGCTAAAAGATGGCGCCAGTGGAATACCAATCTTCGTTTGATAGCAGGAAAATCTAACAATTTGGTTGGTGCTAATAATCTTTACGATGCTAAATACATTGAATATTTCACAGGTATAAGACCTGTACTTATGCCAAGTTTCTGTGGTTATATACATGACAAATACAACGCCACAAAGAAAGAGTTTATTCTTGCTTCAAGGAGTCGACCAGGCCCCGGTCAAACATTTCTGGACCAGTACCGCGCTGCATGCAAAAAAGGTAATGTTACTTGCCCAGTTATATCGCCTTTGAGAAAACTTTACAAACACTATAAATACAGTGATCTTGCGTCTCACCCAGGGATTGTTCACATACCCTACCAAGTGTCTTTTTGAACAATATCGGATGAATATCCCACTGTTTTTTCCAACACTCGATTTACTTACGGATTGGCAATACATACATCACGTGATGAACGAGAGAACCTGGGATATGGTACACGGAAAAACACCGAGCAATTCAACAATACCACCACACGAATCACAAGCTGACATACCTGATCCAAACTGCGAAACTGACCCAGTTGCCATTCGGCATTGGATACAGTATGCCGATTTCTACAACATGCCGCATATAACCCTGTACAACTCCGCTGAAGATCTCATTGATAAGCTAAATGGCGCCAATCTGACGGATATCAGTGCCCGAATGAAGCTGGCGAATGAAAAAGCAAAAACCAATCTGCTGGCTAAGTGGACTGATATTCTGAATAAGATAAGACGAAAAGTTAAAAGCTAAAGTTGGAGATCCATGTAGGATACATAAAATATAAAGCTATTTACAGTAAGGGGGGATTTATTGCATGGTATTGAAAACAAATAAACGCATTGGTGGCAGTATGTGTATTTATTTAATGCCTTTATTGATTGATAAAACAGAGGCCATTTAAATATTCATAACCACTAAGGTTGGAGTGAGAGCGACTGGTACGGACGCATAGCAGTATGGTCATCCACACACTAAACCACCATTCACTCAACCATTCTCTCTCTCTCTCTCTCTCTCTCTCTCTCTCTCTCTCTCTCTCTCTCTCTCTCTCTCTCTCTCTCTCTCTCTCTCTCTCTCTCTCTCTCTAACACACCAACGCACACACATACACACGCACAAACACCCACGCACACGTACAAACACACATACACACGCATAAGCACTTGCTGGTCGTCTTGCTGTTCACACATACAACAGTTTTACAATGACCATTTCAGTCAGTTGCATCAACGAAGTGGAGACATAACAATAGGTCCGGATCAATACTGTAGACAGGTAGACATGACTTCAATTAGATTGCCTCACGCTGTGTGCAAAAGAGTAGATGTTATCTTCGGAATCAATACTTTCATATATGAACCTTTACGCTGTGGGAATGTGGAATAGACGTTTTCTACTGATTGTACTCTGATCGAACAACATTTAATTTGATATACTGAGAGCTAATTATCTTACAGTGAAAACAAATGCAGGTGGGCTTGCTCAGTCTTCAACAATCATGCAAATATTAACGAAATAGAGATGTCGTCGTTTAATTGGTAGGCGATCAATATTAGCCTTTCTTTGTACCATTGTCAGTCGTGCAACAACAAAATGAATTGATTAACGATGTATTCAATAATAATTTGAAACCATTGCTATTTTGATTTCTCCCTCTCTCTCTCCCTCTCCTCTCATCTCTCTCTCTCTCTCTCTCTCTCTCTCTCTCTCTCTCTCTCTCTCTCTCTCTCTCTCTCTCTCTCTCTCTCTCTCTCTCTCTCTTTCTTGCTTTCTCTCCTCTTTCCCTTTCTATCCTCATTTCTCACTATCTCTCCCCCGCTATCTCTCTCTCTACGTATATTTATATATTATATTTGTATAGAAATAATGTACTTATCTGCATATATTCATATTCCTGTTTATATATATATACATCTATATACATATTTGCACACACACACACACACACACACACACACACACACATATATATATATATATCCCCAACACCCTATAACCCAGCTAGCATGCATTTGATTTGCCCCACTCACCTGCACTTCATTTCTCCACTCACCTGCGTTTGATTCATCTCACTCACCTGCACTTGATTTAACGTAATCATCAGCACCTGAAATGTTATTGCTGAAGCCACCAATTAGCATGCAGTTTTTAGAGGCAATACAGACGTGTTACTCACTAATCTATGGTTGCTTCCTATGTCGCATAGTCTTTTATTGTATGGTGTAAGTGAAACAGGAATTATGATCGAAAAATGAACGATTATTAACAGCGCATGAGTTCTCATTTTGTCCACAGAGCAGAGTGGCAATGTTGAGTATGGGCGCCTCCACAATATCTACAATATGCCCTGGTTCATTCACCTTATCACGACTGCCCTTCAGCGCATTATGCACCCAGATTTTCGCAATCTGTTACATAAGCACATATTCAATCGAACGTTTCAGAGCTACATAGTACTGATAGTAAATTTGATTCCATTGATTAAATCAATACATATTGCATGTGAATGTTCACCAAAGTAGCCAAACATTAGGATCTATAATGTACATTATGTTAGATTTCACAATATATAACGTAGCCGTCAAATTACGTCACTTATCTGGACGTTCATAGAATATATGTGTTCATAAGATGCGAGAGATGTGACACCATTGTGTGATAAGTAACAAGCGGTTTCTTTATGGTCTGCTACGGACGCCTGAGTCAAAGCCTTGAAATTATTATTGCACATAGGGCCTGCATGGATTTCAGTGCTGCATGGTGCATGGGCGTTCTGAAATAACAGTCGTGTGAACTCCATGTTGGTTATCCGGAACGAGGAAGCGCGATGAATATAAAAATGCAGCTGTCAAAAAATATGAATACCTCGAGTACTGGATGCTGGCTTTATTGAATGCCCTGAATCGAGACTTTGGACAACGCTCTTCGGTTCACTTTCAGAAGTTTGGGCAGACAAAGTGGCACATCAAAGCGCAAAGTCATCGATGTGCTGTTGTTCTTATAGATACAGGGCATTTTGTAGAGCAGCTTTCGGTAAAATTTGGTTAAAGTTGTTAATGTGGGCCCCGTTAAGGTTGATTCTATTTGTCACGTTATTCCAGCGGCCAGGGATGTCTTTATTGTGCGAGCAACGATTTGTTTGAAGTTGGTTATTATATTTAAGGTGAATTGTCCATTCAACACGATAAAATTCTCCGTCACGGCAAACAAAAGTGTATAATAAATTAGCTGAACAATATTTGCTTGGTGTCGCCGTTGTTTATTTGGTTGGAATAGGAAATGGATTTTATTCAGGAACGCATACGTTGACTAACGACCGTTCCGCTGCATTATTTGCCACGAATGGACATTAACGGCGCTGATCAGCGTGGCGCATGGCTAGCATTATTGGTGGCCGTTGTTAAAGATTTTTAGCAGTGAACATTGTACATAAGCACTAAAGCATAATTCATAACAAGCCCGCTTCCATTCATTTTGGTGACTTCAGCTCACATGTCTATTGATAAAGAAAGCGAGATAGATTTATTAAAGCTCGTTCAATATTTGGTGGGCTATTCTAATAAAACATGTTCAGGATGAGGACTTCGGTAGAGAGCTTGGTCTGTCCTGATACGCCCGTCAGGCAGTTGGTCGCCATATTTGGACACTTATTGCTCGCTATCGATGAAATGCACGCGGCCGATTGCATGACGGCATTTTTTATTCCAACGTTATTGATGGCCTTATCCACGTTCTCTTAACTGCCGTGGGCTTTAATTAACTCCAGGTTAGTCTTCAGTAATTGCGCAAGCACTCTGGGTTACGCGTGCATTTCAGTGGTGTAGTGTACCTGTACATGTACGTTGAATTACATTATGGGTCATAATTATAATCATTACAATATGTGTCGATGCTAATTTATTTATTCAAATATCGATTAAAACTTCTTGTAGAATAACGCATTGAATAACTGACCCATTTAACGTAATTCCACTTGACCAGCATGACATCACTAACTAGGATACACTTTCCTAAAGATGCCAATTATTACACATTTTGTAAAGTATGCCAACCACATTATATCACGAAGTTGCCATTGCAATCAGTGAAATTGATGCAAAGTGAAGTTAACATCGAACTAACACCGCGTGGGTTCCGTTAATGCGATCACTTATTACTGTGAGGAATCCAAACTAGCACTGTTTGTAATATTTCAGAATTGTCGCTAGCTTCGTGGGTATGATTATGGGAATGATTATAAAGTGATTATCCGTTCATTAACCATTTTTGATGTCGCTGCTAAGAAAAATGAAATATTTGGATTATTAGCCAATAATGTAGTTATAGACACTATTTAATGCAAAACTGACGAAATAGCTCAGCTGGCAAATTGACTAGCAGTGGGAGTTGCACAGGCGGCTGTATCGAAACGTATTGGATTGTGATTATGAATAGGATTCTCTGTTAAAATGGAGAAATCTTTGTCTCTGTGTCTAGCGTTGCTGTGGCTTCCATCATCAGGTGCACCATTCAGCCACACGCGGAATGTTAGATGATGTCGTTTGAAAATGAATTTATATTTAAACATAATATCACTTTTTCAATATATAAACCGTGAATTGGATCAATATTAAAAATTAATGAGGCTAATTAGTACGATCATATGGGGGTTATATACGGCTAGACACGAATATATTGATCACACAATTCCATATAACGAACCGGAATAGCAGTCGTGTAGCATTATTCAACTGCTACAAGTTATTCTAGGCTGCTGTAACTGTGGCCATCACGTCATGGTGATCTCTACAATCATCGTTGCTAAATGGTATGCCGTCTGCACATTCAGAGTAGCACTTATCTGCCTAAGTCTAGGACAATATCGTATCTGCATTTACACTCTAGAAAGTGCATGTGGTGAGGGGCATTATCATCGTTGATATACGCTGTTGCCAAAATAGTATCTCAACCAACGAGTTCAGATCACAAAGACTTTGATCCTGGTGTATCCATAAATTCATAAATCGACATATAACAGATCAATACAAAAGAACCCTTTCCAAAACGTATATGCAACAATAGTAAGTCGAACCAATGCGCTGAATGTATATGGGAAAATAATACTGCCGAATGAACCCAAAATGTAGCAACTGCCGTATCACGCGAGCATTAACTCCTACCGACTGACGATCACTGATCAACAGAATGTCGCATCTGTCTTCAAAGTAATGAAGTTTAACTGCGTTGAATCTTACGTAGATAAAAAACAAAACAGAAACAAAACATGGATATTTCTTTAATTATAGCACCATTGAACATTCATTGAAATTATAAAGGCAAGGTATAAAATATGATGATCGGCTGGTGATATCAGGTGATTGGGGTAATGAGGTGGTGATATCTAGGGATTGAGGGCATGTGCTGATGTTATCTGGTGATTGTGGAGATGTGCTGGTTGAAATTAACTGGTGATATAAGGATATTGCGTAGACAATCATGTTATTTATGATGATTTGGTGATCAACTGGAGATATTTTTTTAATCGAGGAAATAGCTAGTGATATATGTATAAATTTGTGTGATAAGCTGTTGATATCTGGTCGTTGTGTTCATGAGCTGGTGATATCCGATATTGTAAGCGATGAGCTGGTGATATCTGATGATTATTGTAAAGATAAGCTGCTGATATCTGGTTATTATAATGGCGATGAGCTGGTGACACCCGGTGGTTGCTGTGATCTTTTTCATATCGGGTGATTGTGATGGTGAACCATTGATATTTGGTAATGATATCTCGTCCTGTAACACACGCTCCAGGTGTCGTCCACGGCGTGAATTTGAGTGCTTCTGCTTGATGATGTAAGTAATTATGGTAGGGCTCTATTAACTACAGTCTCATGTTATTCACATTAATCTACATTGGTTAAGCAAACCTCGGTGTAAACTTATATTCGACAATGTAGAAGTCAATGATAGTGCTCCTCTCAAAGACTAACGCAATTCAATCTTAGTAAAACTGCCGATGACTTATTGCAGGAAATGTCAGCCCAATCTTCGTTTTTCATACCTATGGTCGATGAATCAACTGATATAAACAGTCCCAAATGGATAATCATACGTAAATTCGTTGTCAAAACTGTGGATTCAAACACGCTGCCTGACACCCATTTCGTCACCAACGTCGGGATCTAAGATACCACCGGTGAAAGGTAAAACACATGCCATGTTAGGTGTTTTTGACATGAATGATTATCCTGCTCACATAATAATGAGCCTAGTGTCTGGAGCCTCTCTCACGATTGGTATAGTGTATTTAATTGATACGAGTTATACAAGTTGTTTTGTATTTTGTTTTACAGGCAGCACTGGAAGTCTTCTGCAGTGCAATCCTTGACCACCATATCACCTTCACTAGCTGTGTTAGCAAAGACTAAAAAATGTATCAAGGCAAACACCAGATTAGAATGCCTTCAATATCTCCACTATATGCTTTCTATTAGAACAAAGGCCTCTCTTCATTGGTGACATCAGCAGGGTGACCTTGTCTTCACACATGTAATAAGGTCTAATCGGATAATTTAGCAAGGCATGGCCCTTTATTGCCCGGAACTGAAACCATGTATAAGCTCCATCGCTGCCTTCACTTAAGATGTATGGTGTTTTAAGGAGTATGCCATTGTTTGTCAGAACGAACACGAGAGAGTGTCACTGCTGGGCCTATTGCTGCTATACTCCTAGCGGGGAGACACTGGACTGTTCCGAAAAAGATATCAGAGAATATTGTGTGGGAATAGGCATGTACTGACTCTGTGCAGTGATGTCTCATGATTTAGATGTGCGTTACTGATATTGCCGCCATGTGACGCTCAGTGACGGGCACCACTAAAGCTGCTTGAGCCAGTTATTTTCAGTAAAAAGCAAACATTCAGGTGAACATTTATGTTGAAACAGAAAAACCACAAGCAAAGTGAACATAGGGCAACCAGAAAATCGAATTATTTCGTGCAAGTAATTGACGCATTCCATGCGATAAATGTTTTGCGCAAGGGGTAATATAATTTTCCCACGAGAATTATCATATACCATAAGCCAATTACCTTCACTGGGTCATCCCAACAATGTCTCGTCATTCTTTTCATTCTATTTATACAATACTTTAATTGCCAATATATTGCATTTGTGACGCATCGCAAGGATGCGTATGACTTATCAAGGTAGACATAATGATACGGTCAACTATAAGCATTTCTCAATAACCACTGGGATTAGTGGTGGAGAACGCTGTATGCTTAAGACCTTGAGTTTAACTAGCGGCACAATATATTCACTGTCTGTAAATCCGTACATGTTGCTAGAAAAGATGTTGATGGCTGACTGGTTACTCGATGACATTTGCCATAGGTTCTCATGTTGTCATTAGTAGGAAAGTCACATTTCAATGTTTCAGAGGGTGAAATGCACGAGACTTTAGCAGCACACAACAACCACCATCGTATTAATCCTTCCCATATCTTCTTCGATCTAATTAGAAATACTATAGTAGCTGCCCCTTGATAAAGTCTTTTTGGTTGCTCTTGGTCTGTCGGTAGAAATTCGTACATTTGTGAGTGAGTGAGAGCAAAGGTGCTGCGAGGAGCATGAGTAAAAAGCGCCATTCCCTCATTCTTCTCAACTAACTTATACACAGCGTCGAACTTGTTTGAATGAAAACGCACATGACAGATGGGTGGCTGGCCATTACATCCCAAATCACATATATCTTCAATGCGTGGTAACGGGCTCTGTCTGTGAGCTCTCTGTATGCTCGGTGGGCGGACGGATTGAAGGGCATAAGTCTGACCTGGCAAAACTGCGCCAGGTCGTGTTGTTGCTCGCTTGACAAGCCCTAGTCATAATAATAAATGGTTTTATCTGGGAAGTGGTTCTGAATACTTTCCACAGCACCCAGACTCTCTTCGTAATGATTCTCGGTGCACGCCATGACGAAGACGAACCCGATGATCGAACTTGCATCTGCTACAGGCAGGATGAATTGATCATCCAGTATGGTACCATTCTCGTAGACATTGTCTTGCCAGCAATTATTGTACCATTCTTAAACTGAAACTTGTAAGACGTATCCGACTCGTAAGACGTATGGCTGACGTATCCGACTCGTAAGACATAGCGTCAATATAATCAGCTGGCGTCACGATTTTGAAGCTATCGTTGCTGCTATGATCGGATGCAATTATATGCATTCCATAATAAAATGTCAATGTCAGAGTCACAATGATTATCAGGGTGACACATTTGTAGCGGATTGAGGCATTGGTGACCCGACTCACAGTGATCTTGCAGGGAAGCATGCTATCCAACACGGCCAGCTTCCTGACTGTTCTAAGCAGTTTTTATCACCTGCCGGTTTAAATAAGATATGTTGGGCTTATATAATCACAGCTGTGCTAAAAATGTCGATATATTACAGTGGCAGTAATGGGTTGTTTATACAGTTAGAATTATATACGAGTAATGGATTTCAAAGCCATGCATCGATTTCATTTTAAATCCATATCATCCATGTTTCACGGCGCATACTGTACCTACTATTTTGCCTCATGTGCTAGTTTCCAGGAAGGTTTTTGTTAATGCAAGGAATGTTGGATTCGTTTTGCTATGATAACTAGCATGGTTGACAGTTAGTTTCCATTTACATACACTATCATTCATAGTTGTGTTCACTATATAGACAGCATGACTGCCAGACAATTCCATGCTTTGTTGCGTTTTGGCTTTCAAACCAATGCGTAGAAAAGGAACATTAATGTAATTTCTGTTATGAGCATGGTTTTCATATACACTCGGCACGAGGGCAAGCACGAATCACATACGCACAATAAATATGCTCATATTGATTCCCTCGCAGTCATAATCAATAGCACAACACATGGTTGTCGTCGTTATTGGTGTGAATTATTCCTTAAGCACCGAAATCTTGCTGATCATCACCGGGTTGCAACTACATAACTGCACCAAGTGGTAGTGATATCTATAATGGTCGAATTACTAAGCAATGCATTCAATACAACCATCTGTTCTCCCTTCTGTGGTATTTTGAGCACGAGCAATACAGTCCCCATGAAATTCCACCACAAAATACAATCGATAAATAGCACCGACATACTGTAGTCAGACTTGATAATTGCAATGATCAAACTTCTGATTATTTTCATACATACATGCATACATACATACATACATACATACATACATACATACATACATACATACATACATACATACATACATACATACATACATACATACATACATACATACATACATACATACATACATACATACATACATACATACATACATACATACATACATACATACATACATACATACATACATACATACATATACATACATACATACATACATACATACATACATACATACATACATACATACATACATACATACATACATACATACATACATACATACATACATACATACATACATACATACATACATACATACATACATACATACATACATACATACATACATACATACATACATACATACATACATACATACATACATACATACATCGATGACGTCATGATGTGATGTTGACTCTATCACCTCGCTGGTGCTCCATTCGTGTTAGTAGTGCTGGATAACACAAGCGCCGGCCTCGTTCACCTGTTCACAATGATTCATGGTGTCATTTCTATATCATTCTAAAGTACAATATGTATATAAAAATAGTTCATACCTTATCGATGATGGCCATTGGTTAGGTGCTTACTGAGAAACGCAGGACTTACACGAAAGTCATCGCCTTCTACCAGCGACGCTTGAGGACGCCAGTAGGCCTGGTCCCAGTAGCCCCATATAACGATGCCACGTTTCTCAGGCGTTGAGAAGTAGAGACGCAGAATATCCTGACAACATTGGACTTTCACGGTAATGAGAGGCTCCGCCAAGTCCAACTCTTGATCCAAATGGGTAAGTTGGCGCTTGCTGCCAACTCCAGACGTATCTGCCGTTTCAGGAGAAGAAACAGGAATGGTGTTGTGCCATCGAATATGTAAAGCTGCCCACCTGGATTGGTGTAATGTTAGGTGCGCCTCGTAGATGGCTCTGTGTACCCATACCGTAAATGGGGACGTATACTGCGCCTATGTCTTCAAGAGCTAAGGTTAATGGTGATTGTTTGCCTAGGAAACTATTCTATACAGCGTTTTAAGCTAGGATATCAAATATGCTAGTCTTTGTATGCAATCAAGAGTGCTGTATTTTCCATAGTGTACGCTCCGGAATTAACAGAAATATAAAAATTAATTTGTTAACAAATGTGGATCGGTATCTAGCTCATGCGCCATGTTAAACAGCTCGAACATGTCATCGGGATTCTCTTCGATTCTCCTCGATGAATGATACATGTGGATACTGGTTATTCACATTCCAATGACGCAACCTGACAGGAGGAAGGTCAAATATATGTTTATGTCTCCTAATTGCTGAATGAAGAAACTCATGAAGTATAGCAAGATAATAGGTGGTACATAATATAAATATACATAGGGTCATATACTAAATTCACAATATTGAAAGAACGTTGTACTAATGTGAAAATTGATTACATTTTTCGTTCCATGGTCATTATCTGTTTAGTCAAATAACAGGTATTGTAGTGGTCAATAATATCATTTCTTTTTCATCTGCACCAAGATCCGTGATATTTTTATCATCATCAAAACAGCACCATCTTGCTATTCATTATCACCAGTTCCACTCGTATAAAACATCGGACTTGTAACCAATTTCCATCCCACATTCATGCAATCACATTTAATCCAACGACAAGCAGTACAATGTAATACTTCTGCTGGAAACATATCAGCAACAACAGAGCAAACCATTGTAGTGAATGACTATACAGACAGTTAGCATAGAAGACATACTATAGACCAACCAGAGATGGCGTTGTGATGCTTGGTCGCACAGCACCCCTCACATCACGAAACCGCTACTGCGTCAGTCAGTATTCTATCCTAGTTATTTGGAAGACTTCTCGGTTTTCCAACCTTCAATACGCGATTGTGAATTTGCAGTTTGTGTTGGGTACAACAACTTGTCAACGAGATTGTCAGAGCAGCTTATGTTTCAGATGATCTGTCATCTTTCGCGGTGTAGTTCTCCAGTGCCAGTACAATTGCTGTTGTGACTGGAGTGTATGAACAATACCCAACAATATGTTTACCTGACAAAGTAGGTTTTGGTCACTTTATGTGAGAGATCAATTCCAGCGCTTATCTACACAATTAGTGTTGCGCTTGGTTAAAATTAAGGTTAAACATTTAAGTCTAAATAGGAACGCGTTACAACGGTGAACTGTCAGAATCGACTATCTTGGCGGGCAGTGAAATGTTCTTTACAGAATGGTTGTCATCATTTTAGCTTAAGGGATTGTCAGAATCGAGTATCTAGGCGGACAATATGACGCAAGCAGAATAGAAGGCATTGTCGCTGTCGAGTGCTCTTAGATCAGTGATAGCTGCTAGGGATTGTGGCTTTAAGATCCCTAGTTCGAAACCCACACAGCTATGACATCAAGCCGTTGGGTATTTTGTGCATGTAAAACATCCCCCCATCTTGGTTTACAGCCTCCTGTAACCTTACGCTGAGCGAGGATAACGGGACTTTAGTACAACATCACGGTGGTGGACATATTTCACACGTGACACACACCCATTATTAGTTGCAGATTGTTGACAATGGACTTCTGTTAGAAACACCCTCGGGACCTATCAGCTTCACAACAACATTAGTATCCTCCCGATAATGACTAGCATACAGACCAACGCTAGTGATCCACACGCTCTTGTTTCAGTGGAAGTCAATGCTTCACTACATGTACCAGATTTATAACCCTTGAATCTACTCGCCCTGTATTCTTCTCCTGGTTTCTCCACATTATGCATCGTGCTCCTATAATATCTTACTCTTTGGTTCTCCACGTTAAACACCATGGGCCCCTTGTATTTGTCTGTTAGTTTCTGCAGATTAAACACCAAAGAGAGGTCCTTTATACTCATAACTGTGTTCACAGTGCACCATGCATTCCAATATTTGCAAACGCTTGTCGTTATAAAAAAACTTCGATTCCCGCGTCACTTCAGTGAAATCTTTGCTTGATATATCTGGGAAGCGTATAAGATATAGACAGCTCCCTAACACAGCGCTTTTTCATCTGTGAGAACTTTGGCTTCCGCAGTACACAGCGCAGACACGCTGTATATACGCCCTGCAGTTAAACGCAGTTAGTCATGTATGATTCCAGTATCCTCTTTAGACATTCTATTCTAGATATAAAAGTGAATTCGGTGGAATCAAGAATCTGTTCGATGTTGCGTACTACGTCGCTTCGCCAAGTGGTAGTGACCACGGAAATAATCTAATAAACTTACAACCAGCAGGCAGTTCATTCTCATCATATTGGACACTCTTGGTAAGGTAGAGACACACATTGTGGACACCAATGGTACAAATCAGATAATCGCTACATTTTACCACCTGTTGAGTGACTTCATACTTCCTAGCGGCGAGTAAGACATCAATAGCCGTATCTACCTTCAGTTCTATCTGATCACAGTACATGAACAGTAAAAGCACAACATCTTGATTTACTGTTATATAAAACATATATAAAGCTTAACCTTTGAAACCCGTAAACAAACTGTTTTAAGTGAAAGATACCATCCGATTTCGTTACTTAACTAATGATTTATCAATTCTACATGAATAACATCTCCAAACAATAAGCTAACTTTAGCGCTGCGTTGAACGCTTCCGGCGCTATGTCTTCCACTGTTATATCACCCTCGTGTCCTCCCATCCAATAGCCTCGAAAACCGGCGACGCCCACACCAGCACAAATCTGTGATCGCTATCCTATCTGGATTGATGCTTCCTACCACTGGCATATTTACCCTCATACATGAATTATTGTCTCTCTTGAAGTGACAGCCCGGTTCTCCAGACACGTGCCTCTTCTGATTCCATGATGTCACCGTCAGCTGTAAACTTGGAAATAGCTAACATAGATGGGGTCTATATAGGTCGATTGATTGGAACACCCAATTGCATTTGTGTCAATCATACACAATGACAATCATGGCAACAGTAAACAGCGGATGATTGGCAAAACTTTATTTGGATAAAATTTGGAAATCAAGGGAAGGAGTTGGGGTCAATAGGGGTCATTTAATTGGATCACCCAATTACATGGATGTCAATCGTACACAAAGTTAATGTAACCTAACCTCGCGAGTTTTGTGCAAATGCTTGTCAAGAAGTAATGTAAATAGCTAAGCACTCATCTTCTACTTTATATGACGAGAGGCAGGTGATCATAACGCTCGACGTAAATCATGACGTGTGTGCTTGAGTGTGCTTTTGCACCTTAGTTGAGACCCAATTTACCAGTATTGACAAAGGATCTGATAATCAATTGCAGACCTAGACTCCAATGCGCTTGACATACTTAATGTACGGAATCTCTGTATGGATACCACGGCCAATCTTAATGGTGCTCCCCAGGTCAAGGTTGACTTTAAATTGGACTCCCTAACAAACTCTAATAATGGAGACCAGCTTTGTGAGCGTATGGAGGTGACAAGCTTACATCATCTGATGGGTTAAGCAATGATCTGATTGCCTTAGTAACTTGATCTCATTGCAAGGAATGTACCTAAGGCAACAACATTCATCAAAATGAACCTAGATGGCAGAATACAGCATGCACAACTATAACGACACAACTTTTACAATCTTCGATATTTCAAAAATATAGAAAACGACTGCTACATGCCATCATCTGTACAATGAATGAATCGCTGGTCAAAACCGCTTCTTGTTGTTTATGTTTGCACTCAACGAAATCAGACGAATCTGAAAGCGAAACTATCGCTACGACCAAAACAACAATCGCGTTATGACCTAAATGCGCTGGAAATCGTTATCATAATTCAGCTCCTGGCCGCGGCCCAGCTGGTGGGACAAAGGTTTAGTGTAAGTGTCATTGAGGCATATGATTAACTGAAAATATAAACAGATTTTCATCATTAGTCCTGATTTACAAGATTAGGGTATTTTGCTTCACAAGACATAAATGAGATTAGCCCATTATGATAAACAGTGATTCGAGCCTTTTTCCTAAGCATCGTCCATAGTATTGATGCTACCTGAACCATGATTCATGCAAATAACGTAGGGAATGACAAACAATGGCTTGACTTAGTACATTCGAGGCTTTTGATGTGGGTCTGATTCCAATTTCCCATTCAAAACTCATTGCCAAAACAAAAATGTTCTCTCCAAGTAATTATGCCCCTGTTACAGTACTTGTGAATGGTATCTAATTGTATCAATGATGAGAAGGCAGAGCACAGATAATGCAACAAAGCATAGCTGATAATAGAGTCAAACAGATTTGGCTGTTGCCATGTCCGATATGATGTATGCTCAAATAATTAATCTAATAGACATGACATTCCTGTGGCTGTTATTGGAGCTAAAACATAGAAACGAGTGGATGTTTAGATTGATGACTGCAAACAAATTATAATACCTGGGTTGCACGCAAGAAAAGGTGAAGGCGTTTGTCTAGATATTTTTTTTTTTTTTGAGGAGTACCGTTTTGGTTTATATCCGAATCCCTGTATTTAGCAAATCGAGCAAGATGGAGATTGACAATACAATATGTGCTACATAAATGCAATAACCTATGTTCGTTCTTCTTTATACATAGGTTTACATTTCCTAAGGCATTATTTGTCCTGCCATGAGTCATTTATTGTCAGCAAAAATGCAAAAAATTCAGCTGGACATTTATGTTAAAAAAACAGAACACCACAAGAGAAGTGAACATATGACAATCAGAAAATCGAATCATTTCGTACAAGCATAAATAATTCCATTGTTTTGCAGGATATAATTTTCCCGTGAGAATTACCATATACCATAAGCCAATTATCTTCACTAAGTCGTCCCAGCAATGTCTCGTCATTCTTTTCATTCCATATATACAATACTCCACTGTAAAGCCATTACGGAGTGAAAAGCCAAGATATTGCAATTTTTACTCATCGCAAGGATGCGTATGACTTATCAAGGTAGACAGAATGATAATGCCAACTATAAGCATTTCTTAATAACAACTGGGATTAATGGTAGAGAACGCTGTATGCTTATGACCTTGAGTTTAACTAGCGGCACAATATATTCACTGTCTGTAAATCCGTACATGTTGCTAGCCAGGATGTTGATGACTGACTGCATACTCGATGACATTTGCCGTAGGTTCTCATGTTGTCATTATCAGGAAAGTGACATTTCAATGTTTTAGAGGGAGAAATGCACGAGGCTTTAGCAGCACGCAACAACTACCATCTTATTAATCCTTCCCATATCTTCTTCGATCTAACTGGAAATACTTTAGTAGCTGCCCCTTGATAAAGTCTTTTTTGCTGCTCTTGGTCAGTCGGTAGAAATTCGTACATTTGTGAGTTGCAGCAAAGAAGCTGTGAGGTGACAGAGCAAAAAGCGCAATTCCCTCCATTCTTCTCTGCCAGCTTATACACAGCGTCGAACTTGTTGGAATGGAAGCGTACAGAAGAATCTACCCAAATGACAGATGGGTGGCTGGCCATTACATCCCAAATCACATATATCTTCAATGCGTGGTAACGGGCTCTGCCTGTGAGCTCTCTATATGCTCGGTGGGTGGACGGATTGAAGGGCATCAGTCTGACCTGGCAAAACTGCGTCAGGTTGTGTTGTTGCTCGCTTTGACAAGCCTCAGTCATAATAATATATAGTTTTATCTGGGAAGTGGTTCTGAATGCTTTCCACAGCACCCAGACTCTCTTCGTAATGACCCTCGGAGCACGCCATGACGAAGAGGAACTCGATGATTTAACTAACATCTGCTACAGGCAGGATGAATTGCACATCCGGTACGGTACCATTCTAGTATTCCATTGTCTCGCCAGCAACTATTGTACCATTCTTAAACTGAAATTTGTAAGAAATGGCTGACGTATCCGACTCGTCAGACATAGTGTCAATATTCATCGGTCGGTGTATCGATTTTTAAGCGATCATTGCCGCTATAAGTGGATGCAATTATAGGCACACCATGATAAAATGTCATTGTCAGAGTCACAATGAGTATTAGGGTGACACATTTGTAGCAGATTGAGGCATTAGTGAGCCGACGCAGGCTGATCTTGACGGGACGCATGCTATCAAACACAGCTAGCTCCCTGACTGTTTTGAGCAGTTATCATCACTTTCAGGTTTAAATTAGGGATGATGCGTCACATCTGTGCTATAACTGTCGCTAGCTGAGCTGCTACTACATCACTGCACCGAGGGGTAGCTACATCTGAAATTATTTCATAATCGTACTGCAATGCGTTAAATACAACCATCTCCCGTCACTTCTACCGAATGCATAAGATACAAGAGCCATGCAATGCGTTCAATACAACCATCTCCACTCCCTTCTGTGGTATTTCGAGCACAAAGTTATACAGTCCCCATGAAACTCCACCACAAAATACATCAAGTCGATAAATAGCAACGACATGCTTACATACTGTTATCAGAATCTACCGAATGCATGAGATACAAGAGTGATGGTAGGTCCACAGATCGAGCGAATGCAGTGCGGCACATCGATGTCTTAATACCACTTTAGCTTTTAATGCATAAGCTAACTCAGCCAGATTGGCGCCATTAAGCTTATCAATGAGATCTTCAGCGGAGTTGTACAGGGTTATATGCGGCATGTTGTAGAAATCGGCATACTGTATCCAATGCCGAATGGCAATTGGGTCAGTTTCGCAGTTTGGATCAGGTATGTTAGCTTGTGATTCGTGTTCTCTCGCTCATTACGTGATGTTTTTATTGCCAACCCGTAAGTAAATCGAGTGTTGCAAAAGAGAGTGGGATATTTATCCGATATTGTTCAAATAGACTCATGACAGACACTTGGTAGGGTATGTGAACAATCCCTGGATGAGACACAAAATCACTGTATTTATAGTGTTTGTAAAGTTCTCTCAAAAGCGATATCACTGGGCAAGTAACGTTACCTTTTTTGCAAGCAGCGGGGTACTGGTCCAGAAATGTTTGACCCGGGCCTGGTCGACTCCTTGAAGCAAGAATAAACTCTTTCTTCGTGGCGTTGTATTTGCCATGTATATAAACACAGAAACTTGGCATAAGTACAGGTCTTATACCTGTGAAATATTCAATGTACTTAACATCGTAAAGATTATTAGCACCAACCACATTGTTAGATTGTCCTGCTATCAAAAGAAGATTGGTATTCCACTGGCGCCATCTTTTAGCATTCCAGCTCCCCATCTCATATCGTGTTGAAGCAATGACCAACAATCTTCTGTTGAAGGGCATAAATAGCTCACACATAGAAGACGGATGGAAGCACACAAAAGCGTCAACCGATGTAATTTCAGTGTCATTGATGTATGATTTATAGAATTCCGGAATGAGCATGGATTCCAAGTTCATCCCATTGCTTTTATTTATCTGCAATCGGTGATATATGGAAATCGTTGCTCCCAAACACAACTGATTTATTCGCAAAAGCGGTTTCTTTCTGGGGCGACAATATTGATGTATTAATTTCTTTGAGATCTTCAATCGGCTCCAAAACACAACTGATACATTCGCAAAAGCTGTTTCTTGTTTCGGCGCCAATATTGGTGTATTAAAATCCTGGTATATATAACACAGGAAAATCAAAAGTAGTAGAGATATCCCAACGAGACACCGGAACAATTGCTTCTTCATGGTGTCTTATGCAAGCCGGATCGAGCATGTGGTCAGTAATCGACCCCCAAAAAACAAGGTAGACCAAGCAAATATATGGCAACGATCAATACAGTCCATGTCAATGTACCTGCTGATTAAAGTAGTGCTAGGTTCGAGATTAGGCGCCAGTGGAGGGGCTACTCCAGACAGCCAAACTGATTGGATGGGTTAGTGTTCAGGTCTATCTGAGTATGGTTGTACACACATAATGACCATACGAATAATATCACATCCGCCAATTTACATGAATATAATCAATCATATTGTGAAGGCAAAATCCACCTGCCCATCGCAATGACTGGGGTGAAGAAAGCGCTGTAGGGAATTATTTATCAGTGCAGTATATGTAGTATTTTGATGTGCAAAATAATCCTAGTTTTCGTATATTCAATACAGTAAGCAGTATATCGATTACTTACCCACCCACTAACTCACGCCTCCAACGCACACACACATACACTCGTACACACATACACACACATATACGCATACCCAAACACACACACACTCAAACACACTCTTACACACACACTAGTAATCATGCTTTCACTTATTTTCATAATTCCTCACTCACTAACTCGTTTAATCACTAACCCATTCACTCAAAATTAACTAACCGTAATCGATCTTAGCTCGCTGTACTCACAATAGGTCATGATGTTGCCACATCAGAATCAAATGCTGCATTAAGAATTCCGGTAAAATTTGTTCATTCTCAAAATAAAAATAATTTATAGTTGATGGCCTGTATGGTTCCGTTGATGGTAAAAGTGAGGTGGTGGTCACGGAGGGATTATGGTATGTATGTGGGGTTAGTACTCTTTGGCCAGCTCCTTGTTACAAATGGCGATGTTGTTTATCTTATGCAACTATTTCACACAGAGAGATTGATAACGATCCATCAAATTTATTCCCAAGCATTATTACCACCAACTGCAGGCTGCAACTACACGCAGCACACCATGAATGCTGAGATGCCTGTCAGTCACTGATGGCGTAGCCTATGGATATTTTATTCTTTACACTCTGACATGGGTGCCTCTTTGTCTCTACAAGTCACTTCTCCACTATCTTCGGTTTGTCTTCTTCAGCCGTCGGTTATCTGAGAAATTCACGGCACTAATTGTTACATAAAGCGGCATTAAAAGATGCGTTGAATCTTGTGAAGTCGTCTAGCCAAGATCTGGGCCTTCCACGAGTGCCCCTTCCCGCAGCAGCTGGAGTATCGAGCGCGGGTGCTCATACATGATGCTCATAACTTGGGCTGCGCCTGTTGAACATGCCCACTCGCCGTCAAAATCTGTCATACAACACTCGGCTACATTATTGGCGTACATTAAGTCAAAAGCACCAAAATCCTGACAATCATCGCCCGGCTGCGACTCTGTCACTACAATCAGTCAGCGTAACGATTTCGAAGCGATCATTGCCGCTATGATGGAATGCAATTACAGGCATTCCATGGAATAATGTCAATGTCAGAGTCAAAATGATTATCAGGGTGACGCATTTGTTGCTGATTAAGGCATTCGTGAACCGACTCAAGGCGATCTTGAAGGGACGCATGCTATCAAACACAGCCAGCTCCCGGACTGTTCTGAGCAGTTATCATTACCTGCAGGTTTGAAATAGGGACATTGGGTTAATAGCAGTGTTAATACTGTAGATAGATTATTGGATATTGGAGCAAAACAGGGGTGTTATAGTTTTTTTATACGGTTAGAACTATAAAGGAGTTATGGAGTTCAAAGCCAATATTTTGCCTCATGTGCTGGTTGCTTCGTGTGTCTTTCTTAATGCAAGGAGCGTTGGATTCTCTTTGCTATGATAGCTAGCATGATTCACAGTTAGTTGCGATTTACATGCACTAACATTCATAGTTGTGTTCAATATATAGACAACATGACTGCCAGACAATTTCATGAGTTGTCGCTTTTTAGCTTTCAAACAAAGGTGTGGAAAAGAAACATTAAGACAACCACATATTTGGCACGTGTGTTTCTGTTATGAGTATGATTCTAAACAAAGACTGGAAACGAGTGCTACGACGAAACACATACGCACACGAAACATGCTCATTTGGATTGACTCGCCGTCATATTCTGCAAAACAATACTCGGCTACTGTCATTATTGGCGTACATTAAGCCTTAAGCACCAAACTTGTGACGATCAACGCCGGGTTGTGACTATGTCACTGCACCGAGTGGTTGTGACATGTTGAGAACTAATTATCTTACTGCAATGCGTTGATTACAACCATCCCCACTCCCTTCGGTGGCATTTCGTGCACAGAGCTCTACGGTTTTTATGTCACTCCATCACTGAATACTAAATGTCAATATATAGCAGCGATATGCACACATACTACTATCAGTACATAACGAGTGCATGAGAAACAAAAATGATGCTGACGGACGATTCGGGCAATAAATGCGTCTAACACACAGGAAGGACCCAAAACGACATAACTGAGGGCGTTATATTATTCAGAATGACGTAACACTTCATCAGCCAGATTGCTTTCCGTTTGGTTGCCTTTCTATAGATTTCTTCGCTCACGTCTCATTGCCTTTTCAGTATTGCTACGCTTTTGAGAACCTGCGTTTATGAGCTGAAAGCGTTATCGGAACATTAACTAACAATATCTATAATATAGAGAGAAGCCACTATATTTTCGTTTTCCGGATAACTAAAAACATCCACATTCGAATTTCCGATTTATTCCATTAGCTTGATGATGTTACCCTTATTGCTGTATGTGGCTCAGATGAGGGGATCAAGGCAAGATCCTGCTTCATTCCTAACTCTACATCGGCACATCGGCAGGGTTGGCCGATCCATTATCCGCTTATGTTCCAAGCGATCCTCAAAGTGTATTGTACATGACACGACGCACGGAATACATTAACACGATTGGCATGGCTTGTTGATTATCAAAGGACGCTGCACTGAGCGCGAGTAAAATTGCACTTAGTAATGCAATAATGAATATAAAGACGTACACAGAAAAAGTCATTGAGCGAAAAGGTGCGTCAAAAGAAAGATGATCGTAGAGTTAAGTGGTCATTGATAGTCTTCGTAAGTCACAAGAGTTTGGAGCCGTTATTCTAACCACCGCCATTACCTTGACAGTATTTTGCGGTGATCTAATCAGTCTAAAAAACCGACTTGCGAAACGGCACGTGGACAATTGTTGACTCTGTCAGGGTGTGTTTGAATATGCACTATACCAGACTGTAGCAACGTATAACGATGGTGACTCATGACAGCTGGCAGCTTTTGGAAAGCATCTATCACTAAATATCGGATACCTTATCATAATATGGGCACATCGTATTAACAATGCCACTCCGATATGAACAAATATAACATATGGTAAACATGAAGAACTACCGGCTACGTCTAATGGATAGGCCATTATAAACAGCCCCCTAGAAAGACATATACCTTTTGTTGAATAACCAATAGCAGTAATTGATTGTCGACAAGTGAAATGTGATTACTCACGTTTATGTCAGCTATCACAGCGAAACGAGCATTATAAATCGTTTTTATTACACCCGAGAGATTCGAAAGTCCACTGACGGAGAAAACACGAGGCCGGGTCGAACATTAAGTTTAATATCAATACTTGGGTTGATTACATTATGAAATAAGCAACATTGGTCGCTTTCAAGACAAGTTATTGCCAGGTGCATAAAGCAAATCTAATATTCAGCACATACATTTCTGAAGAGTTATCATTCGGTGGCATGCATTCAAATTGTCAATAGCATTAACATCCGACGCATATGTCTGAAAATAGTTAATACAAATGAAACATTTGGAACAAAAACAATCAATGAATAACTTGAATGCGATGCGAATCCATAGTGCTTTGCTTGTGACCTTGGTTAGTCCCGTTGGTGGGTTTATGTGTGTGTGTGTATGTTTGTTTGTCGATGTATAAACTTGTTAGGCAAGCGATTCAGGTAGCAAATTTTTTTTAAAAGGACGGCAGCAATGTTGACATTAATATAGTCATCGAAAATGCGAAAAATCTAAAATCCCCAATATCTCCGGGAATTATTGTTACACCACTTCGAAGCTTAAATCAATTGCAAAAGCTCTGAAACATATCATGTTGTAAAAAAAAACAATGGCTCTCATGGGAGGTTTTATCATCATTGCATCATAGAATCCGATGATCGTATATTAATACTGCTTTAGCCGAATGGTAAATTGAATTCTTGTTTGTTTGTTTGTTTGTTTGTAAACTCTTTCTATCGGCCATTGTATTGATCTTTACATCATGTAGTTTTTAACTTAGTATCTGAAAAGATGGCAGTAGGTGGGGGTAGTGGAGGTGGGGGCGGTGTGTTTATTGCCTATTACATGTGCATTCCGTGTGAGCGCTACTGGTGGATTGCAATGCGAAACTCTTCCCCCACGCATTTCCCTTGCGTTGGTCCTTTATAAAAGTCTTCCCAGAGAAACCAATTTATTGTTATAACGTATGAGGTTCAAATAATGTGTTAGTAATTTATCACATTAGGGTACGAAAGTAATGGTATAGGCAATCGAGCTCTGAGAATCGTATTTACCAGTAATATATTCAAAGGAAGATATTAACGCCTAAAGGAATCTGGATCAGAAATTGGCATGCTTAGGCTCGAGGCAGTTTAATATATGAAATCTACAATTAGTTTCCACCTCACCTCGTGTCAATGAAACCGTTGATTCCTGAGGACGCTTAATCGACTTGACCTCTAACCCCGCCAAAATCCTGCGAATCACAAAAGATCAATTTGAATTATTCATTTTTATTAATGAGGCACCTTGTGGAAAAAAATAGTCTGAAACCTTTTAGTACATATAACGGAGCAATCTTTACAATATGTTGAAATGCTCTTTTGCCGACATTGATGTTTTTTTTTACTTTTGCGAATACTTTGATGACAGAAAAAGTTCTGTGGTCTTGATCACATAATCAATCTCATCTTCTATCAGTTTTAACATGTAACATACCTAAGGCGCATTCCCCTTAGGTCACAAATGTTTCGATTCCCCGGCGTCAATATCGCTTCAATATGAAAAGAAACTAGTATTGACAAAATAAAGACCGAGGCTTTAAGCATAGTGGATTTAAACTTTATGCGAATGATCCAGTGGGAAAACTAGACGGTTTGCTCCACAATTCAGTTATATAAGAAGAGGTGACACTACGAATAAAGAAAAAGTATTAGCATTTCAATCCCCCTGCCTGGTCTGGTTTTCTTCTTCCGAAAATGACATTATTTGAATCCTCCACTGCAAGATCCTGAAATCTACGACGAACTGTTTCACTCGCCACATCGGTATCTCCGGGCGATGGCACTGCTGGTCCGTCTACCGATACCTTGTCCCAAAATCAAGCGTTCATATGGTTCGCATGTTTCATTGTGTGCGCTGTGTTCCTCCAGGCGATGTCTCCAATCTGGGTCGACCTCGATATCTCTTGCCACAAGTGACGGAAGAGTAACTGACAATCGTTGGTAACGCCACCTGCTTGGATGTTTGGCGGCTTCCGTCGGCGAATTATGGCCATGGGATGAGAGGAAAGCGGAACTTACACTGACGTAACGAGCGGCTATTTATCACAACCATCAGCTAGTTCTTCGACTACAGGACGCATTACCCATGGTGCATCCGAGGATAATGAAATTATTTATTGATATTATCGCCTTGAAAAGATTTTATCTAGTTTGGTCTTCGTTGAATGCTTCTGTGTGTCTGTGTTTCGGTTTTTCCTGACGAATATGAGTGATTTTGACTGATTCGATGTGAACTTTTATTGTTATGCTTGTTATATTTCTGGCATATTTTGTCACAATCATATTTTGGAAGCGTTTTTGTCATTTGTGTTTGCATGCAAAAAACGACACGCGCGATCTCAATGTTTTATATGTGTACATATATGGCCTGTGTATGATATTTGATTATCATGTGCGTCGTTTTGGACGGACTTCCATTCCATATCCATCGACTGCTAACGCTTTTGCGCTGGCCTTTTACTTGAAATGGCTTCAGACATTTTTAGTTTCGGATAATGAAGTATATTCGGTACCAATATTTTGTCTGCCATAGTGAATGCTTTTTCATTTGCTTGACGCAAACTCTGATTTCAAAGCACATTTTGCGACATTTTTATGACAACTGATATTGAAGCACCTACAGCAATGCATAGCATTCAACTCCCTTCAGTTCTATTTTTTGACAAGCGTGCCTTATGTGTCAATTTAAATGGTTTAAGAGTATTCCACGAGGTCGAAACTGTTAAACAAACGACTTTCGATGATTTATGTTGAAATTGTTGGGAACAAAAGCAACATTGGGTGTTGTATATTTGGTGTGCATTTTTTATTTTGATATACCCGACACTACATAGAATTTCGTTTCGGTATTCGCACGTCAAACTTTCGTTTGGCGAGCTCGTTTTTGGGTTGACGACACGACCACAGGCGCATTACCCATGGTGCATCCGCGAATAATTCAACTATTTATTGATATTATCGCCTTGAATTTAATGGGGTTACGATGTATCGTGTTTGATTTTCCTTCAATGCCTCTGTGTGACTGTTTCTGTTTTCCTTGGCGAATATGAGTGATTTTCATTGAACTGATTAGAAATTGTAATTTTATTGCTATTCCTCGCTTTGTTACTGTCATATTTAGGCACAAATATTTATATCATTTTTTTGGGCATGTAAATGTTATGAAAGAACGCGCGCGGATTTGCTATCTTATATGTGTACATATTTGGCCTGTGTATGTCATTTGATTGTGCGTCGTTGCTTCAGGCATTTATCGTTTTTTAAGCTTGGGGATTTTGTGCAAGTACTTCCCCCCCTTTCATAATCATTGGGCAATGTCAGTACATGGAATAGCAAACGATCCACTCTATCATAAAATTTCTTACCAGACTTATGGCGTCCATTGTTTCGTTTTAGTTTACACCGGAGAATGGTGTGGACCAAAAAGTCGACGCCTTTTGTGCGTTTACAACTATTTCGCGAATATATTTCTTGTGTCGCCAGAAGTTTACCACAGACTAATGGCGTTATTTGTGTCTCCTGTAGTTTACCAGAGACATATGGCGTCAGTTGTGTTGCATTTAGTTTACCAGAGGCTTATGGCGGCGGATGTGCCACCTGTAGCATACCAAAAACTTATGGCGTCAATTGTGTTGCCTGTAGTATACCAGCGAATTATGGCGACAGCTGCGCGCCTGTAGTATACCAGAGATGTATGGCGTCAGTTATGTCGACTATAGTTTACCAGAGACTTATGGCATCAGTTATGTCCCTTGTAGTGTACCAGAAACCTACGGCGTCACTTGTATCGCCTCCAGTTTACGAGAGACTAATGGTGTCATATGTGTCGCCTGTAGTGTATCAGATGCTTATGGCTTCATTTGTGTCGCCTGCAGATTACCAGAGAATTATGTCGTCAGCTGTGTCGCCTGTAGTTTACAAGTGAGTTATGGCGTCAGTTGTGCTGCCTGTAGTTTACAAGAGACTTATGGCCTCTGTTGTGTTGCCTGCAGTTCACCAGAGACGTATTTGGTCCAATGTGTCGCCTGTTGTTTGTCAGACTTATCACGTCAGTTTTGTTGCCTGTACCTTTCCAGGCACTTATGTCATCAATTGTGTCAGCTACAGTTTACCAGAGAATTATGGCGTCAGTTGTGCTGCCTGTAGTATACCAGAGACTTATGGCCTCAATCGTGTTGCCTGCAGTTTACCAGAGACGTATGGGTTCCAATGTGTCGCCTGTAGTTTGCCAGAGACTTAAGGCGCCCATGTGTGTCCTGTATTTAACCAGAGACTTATTGCGTCGGTTGTGTCGCCTGTAGTGTATCATAGACTTATGGTGTTTGTTGTGTTGCCTACAGTATACCAGAGACTAACGGCGTCAGTTGTGTCGCCAGTAGTTTGCAAGATACTTATTGCGTCAGATGTGTCGCCTTTGGTTAGCAAGAGACTAATCGCGTCGTGTTGTTGCCTGTAGTTTTCCAGATACTTATGAAGTTAATTCTGCCACCTACAGTTCACCATTGATTTATGGCGTCAGTTGTGTCGCCTCCAGTTAGCCAGTGACTTTATGCGTCATATGTGTCGCCTGCGGTTTGCAAGAGGCTTATTGTGTCAGATGCGGCGCCTCTAGTTAATTGCTTCTGCTACAGATTACCAGAGAATTATGGCGTCAGATGCGTGACCTGTAGCTTACCAGAGAGTTAGTTGTGTCGCCTGTAGTTCATAGGGGACTTATGGCGTCCGTTGTGTCGCCTGCAGTGTAACAGTGACTTATGGCGTCAGTGTTTGTTGCCTGTAATTCACAATATACTTTTGGCGTCATTTGTGTCGCCTGTAGTTTACCAGTGACTCACGGGGTCAGCTGTGTCGCCTGCAGCTTAGCAGAGACTTATGGCGTCAGTTGTGTCGCCTGTAGTGTGTCAGAAACTTAGGACGTCAGTTGCGTCGCCTGCAGCTTAGCACAGACTTTTAGGGTCAGTTGTGTCGTCTGTAGTGTATCAAAGACTTATGGCGTTAGTTGTGTTGCCCGCAATTTACCAGAAACTTATGCCATTAGTTGTATCGCCTACAGTTCACCAGTGACTTATGGCGTCAGATGTGTCGCCTGTAGTTTACCAGAGAATTGTAGCGTTAAGTGTATCTTTTATAGCTTAACAGAGACTTATGGCGTCTTTGTAAAGACGCTGATGGAAAACCTCATCCGCCTGGAATCTGGTGGGTATACATCATGTTGTTTCTCACTTTTGGACGATTTAAATGCAACGCTCCTCATAAAGTTCATCAAAGGGAAGCTGATGGTTTGATTGGTTTCGGTTTATGCGATGTTATTTACATTTTACTATATGCAAGTAAATAATAAGGATTGAAATGGTGGTTGAGTGATGAAATGAAAGTGCCGTCGTGTTGTGAGCTACAGGTGTAGTGGTCGATCAGGAGACGGGTCCATCATCGTATACGTAGCTCCCCTCGGCTTGGTGTTACTGACGCGTTCCAAGCAGCATCAAAACATTCCAAACGAGGAGAAAAAACGCGTTCAATTAGGCCTGCCTTCCCTTCATTGCGGCAACCCAAGCCATCCATATGTCAGCTTTGCAGAAGCTTGATGAAACGTAACGAAGTTCTGTCTGTGAAATGTTCGTATCTGAGGAGCACACTCCCTGCTTCCGGCAGTTTGCTACCAAAAGAAGGACGACAGAACTTGTGAGTGCCTCAACTGGGTGTCTCTTGATGACGATGTATACTAACCGCTATGTAGTAGCTGGTCCAGTTTGTTATACTAAAAACCAGATTAGGTCAAGGAGAGGCCTGTCGATGCCAAGTTTTGTCTTTTGATTGGTTCAGATGATAAAAAAGAACCTCCCTGCTACAGGCGGATTTGAACCCAGATAAGGGCCGCAGCAATTGTGAGCAGCTCCACTGGGTGTGTTATGATGCCACTGTGTATTTAATGATCTTCCTGGTTTAAGTAAACAGGTTAGTTCATACCAAAAACAGAATTGGATCAGGGAGGAACCATCGAGCCACGGCAGATCGGCGACCGCCGAGGCCTGTACTAACTGCCCATATATCATTCAGGCATAGCGTTCCACTGCGTAGATCAACAAACTTCGTAATAGGATCCCTTATTTGGTAGGTGGTGTCCTTTCTATCTTTTGCGGACTATGCGAGGTCCTGGGCGGATGCTGTTTATGGTCGCAGCTGATGGGATTGGTGCAAAAACAGAATGCAATATGTCTACGACAATCCGTGGAAAGAAAGCACTCCTCTATAACATTTCTGGAGACACAGTCAGTGAACAACTGAACACTTTGTTATTGCTTCATCGTTGGAATATATGTATTAACGATAGGTTAGGTTAGTGTCGGTTATCTGTTATGACTCATTGTAAGTCATTGGTGTGGTTATAGATACTGGAAACAATGATGGTCACGAAAATATGCCATTTACTGGCATATTTCAAATTTTGTTTACAATATATTTACGCAACTAGAGGACCTATTTGAGAACGTAAGAGAGGCTCGACAGGTGACGGTGACCAGGCTGCTGTGGGGTCTGGTCTGGGTCAGATGGTTGGGCTAGCTAGAGACAGGAGGGTACAAGGTTAGCACGGGGGTAGCCCAGGGTAAAGTGGACCCTGGTTGAGAGGCTGAGTTTGGGATGGTAGTGTTCTCGAATAACCCTCGTGTCAGCGTGTGTGTGCTGGATATTTGATAAGTCTATTTGAACCATTGTTTCCAGATACACTAAACGCACACCACAGATATACTGTTACCTACTCAAATCAGTGCATATCTAATTTAAAGATCTGAAATGCGTAGGTTTGTATTAACGCGATTTTTACGGAATACATTATCAATTATGTTTTATCTATTTGAAGGAGGGAAATTGTTTATTGGAATACAGAATGCATACAGTTTTGTTAACAAGCTGAATGGCTTCATAACAAGTTGATTAACCTATGTTCCAATAACTGTCCAATAATTTGAAAACTTCCTTGATTGTGTGAAAGTGTTACAAGTGTTTTGAAAATATAAGTTGCAGGACATTTCAATAATATCATTAGAATTTTCCGCTCTTTAAGATGCATTGCTTTTTTAAATTAAATAAAATTGTATTGGAAAAATATAGATATAAGCATAAGATATAAATATAAGTTTTGAGAAAACAGTGATTGTTTTCAAAAGGGTTGGATTATCAGCTATTTGCATGCATCCATCGATAATATAAACGTATCATTATTGTTAATCATTGTTTAAGATAAAAATTAATTCTGTATTGTAAAATTCATTTCCTGTTACGAACAAACTACTGTATAAAAAAAACTACGTTGATCCGCGAATTTATGGTTTATTTGAGAAATCTAGGTGAATCAATTAGATGAATTCACTCACAATTGTTTGTTATAAAAGATCGTTTTTTGTTTAAATATATACTTTTTGTGGAACATTCCAGATGCTTTCACTGTATAAAACAATCACTCTGTAAGAAATAAAATTATAAACAGTGATACGATCGGAATATCTTATGATAAGAATGTATTATCAATGATAAGGTACAAATAGTATATTATTGTTCGGAAACCATGTATTCCTAGTGTAGAATATGAATTGCTTAAATGATACATTTCTTGTCAAAAATAAATCACTAAATGCATTCCTTGATTAAAAATGATTGTTATGAAGGATTAGTAACCCAATATTTACTTTATTACGCGTACCCTGTTGAGAAAATAACCACTGAATCATACAAATAATATTGACTAGTGGTACGAATGCAGATTGTATTGAAGAAACCCATGTTCCCATAGCTTTATCAATTGATTAAATAAAATCACTTATTATATGAAAGTATCATTATAGATTATTTAATGAAATGGAAGTTATGATTAGGTAAATGAAGTTTATTGTTATTTAGAAACCATACTATTCTTGTGAAGAATATGAATTGCTTTAATGGCAAACGCCTTGTCATAATCAAATAATCGCCGAATATTGATCGCTTATACGAATGCATATTTTTTTGGAAGGAACATGTTTCTCTTTAGCTTATCAATTGCTTGAATTGAAATCTATTATTGGTTATGGAAAGGTAAATTATTATTATTGAAAACCATGTTACCCTCATTTAGAATATGAATTGTTTTCAATGATGCATTACTCGTAAATCACAACAATCACTGAATAAGAGAAACTATTTTTCCTTAGCTTATCAATTGATTCAGTGAAATATGTTATCTTGTTAATGTTTTATAATTGATTAGGAAAATATTATGCATTGGTTGGATTCCTTTAAAAAAAATGAATAAGAAACAATATATTATGCAGCGATGCAAGCGCGTCATTTATTTCTGTATTCTGTTACCTTAGCTTATCAATTGATTTAATGAAATATTTTATGGTGTAAATGTACTATTGAAAAAGTAAATATAGTCCTATATTACTTTGAAGCTATGTTATCCTAGTTTAGAATATGAATTGTCTTTAATCATAACTTTAAGTTATCAATGAAGACAAATATATAATGCTCAGTGATACGAATGCATCTTTGTCTATAAACCTATGTTCCCTTCGCCGATCAACTTATTCAATGAAATGTTTTATTAAGTGAATGTAGAATAAGTAAAAGCTCGTTATTACTATTTGGAAACCATGTTATCCTAATTTAGAATATGGACTGTTTTCAATGATGCAATTCCTTATCCACAAAAAAATATCACTGGATTGGATTAGAAAAAATGTTGATCACTGATACGAATGCATCAATCATTGAAGATATATGTTCTCTTAGATTATCAATTAATTCAATGAAATATTTTATCATGTGAAGGTATTATTATGAATAAGATAAAAGTAGTTTATTGTTATTTTGAACCCATGTTATCCTAGTTAAGAATATGAATTCCTCATAAAACAAAATATTTGATTTAAAAAAATGTTGAACAATGACACATGCATTTTAATTTAAGAAATCAACATTCCCCAAGCATATAATTTGATTCGATGAAATATTTCATTATGTGAATGTATTATTTGTTATATGGTAAAAGTATTTTGTTATTCGGAAACCATGTTATCCCAGTTTTTAATAATAAGTGTTATTTCAACGATGCATTCCTTGTAAAACAAGTCACAGAATAAGCAAGCTATGTTGATCAGTGATACGAATTCCTTGTAAACAAAACAAAATCAATTGAATAAGAAAAAATATTTTGGACAGTGAAAGGAATGCATATTACAATTAGAAAATCTGTTCCCTTAGCTTTTCAAGTGATTCAATAAATATGTTTTGTGAATGTATTATTCTTGATTATGTAAATATAATTTGCTATTATTTTGAATCCATGAATTGTCTTTAATTTCAACTACTTGTAAAATAAAAATATCAGGGAAGACAAATAATAATGCACGGTGATGCGAAGGCATGTTTGTCTTTAGAAACATCTGTTCTCTTTGCTGAGCAAGTGCTTCAATAAATTATTTATCATGTGAATGTATTATTATCAATAATGTAAATTTAGCTTTTTAATATTTAAAACCATTTTATCGTACTTAGATTATGAGTGTGTTAAACGATGCATTATTAAAAAGAAATAACAATAACTGAATATGATTTGTTTTTAATTAATGATACGAAAGCATCTTTTATTTAAGAAACTTATGTTCTTTTAGCTTATCGGTTGATGAAATGAAATATTCTATTATGTGAGTGTTTTATTATTAATTAAGTGTTGTTAATTCGTTGGATTCCTTTTCAACAAAAACAAAATTCACCGAATAAGAAATATGTTGGGCAGTGATAGGAATGCATCTTGCTTTCATGAAATCTGATCCCTTAGATTATCAATTGATTCAATAAAATATGTTATGTGAATGTATTATCATTGATTAGGTAAATGTAGCTAATTGATGTTTTGAAACTTGTTATCCTCGTTTAGAATATGAATATTTTTAACGATGGTTTTTTGTGTCCAACAATCATCACTATAAATGAAAAGTAACTGTGGTTTATTGAATCTTCAAATAAGAAAAAATATGTCAATCAGTGAAGCGAATGCATCGTTTATCTAAGAAACCTATATTCCCTAGGCTTTTAAATCGATTCGATGAAATATCTTATATTTTGAATGTCTTATTATATGTAAGGAAAATGTAGTTTATTGTTATTCGGAAACTATATTATCCTATCTTAGAATATGAGTTGTTTAAATGATGCATTCCTTGTAAAAAAATAATCACTGAATGCGAGAAATATAGGCTGATCAGTTATAGGAATGCATCTAATATTTACAAAACGTATATATCCTTAGCTTAGCATTGAACTCGATGTAGTTTACTGGACGCATTCCTACCATGACATAAAAATCAAAAAATCACCGAATAAGAACAAAGTATATGTCATTTGAGAAACCTTGTTATCGTAGTTTAGAATGTGAATTGTCTTAAATAATGCATTCATTGTTTAAAGAATTATTACTAAATAAAATACAGATATTGCTCATTATGGATGCATCTTTGTTCTACGAAAACTGTTCTCTCAAAAAGTATCGCTGATTATGACATATATAACGCTTAATGATATAAATACATCTTAAATACACATTTATTCAATAACATTGTTCTCTTAGGTTAATATAGGTCATTTAAAACCATGTTATCCTAGATTAGATTAATAATGGTCTTTAATCATCACTGTGTGTCACAAATATCACTGAATGAGACACATATATAATGCTTGGTTATATGAATACATCTTAGATTTAAGAAACCTGTATACCCCTTTATTCAATAAAATTGTTTATTATGTGAATGTATTATTATTGAATAAGTAAGAGCATTGTATTGTTATTTAGAAGCCATATTATCCGAATTTAGAATATGTATTGTTTTCAATGATGCTTTCCTTGTAAAACACAACCGTCACTGAATAAATGTGAATATATTATTATCAATTGGGTACATGTTGAGAATATGGATTGTTTTTAATGATGCATTCTTTGTCAAAACAAAAATATCATTGAATAAGAATTTTTTTTGTTTAGATAAGTGTTACGAATGCATTTTCCATTTAAGGAATCTTCATTCCCTTCGCTTATTTATTGATTCAATGAGATATTTTATCATGTTAATGTATTATCATTCATAGGGTAACTGCACTTGGCATTTGGAAGTTATTTTAATGATTCATTCCTTGTAAAACCTGTCACTGAATAAGAAAACAATATTGATCAGTGATACAAACACATCTTTTTAAGAAACATATGTTACCTTAGCTAATCAATTAATTCAATGAATTACTTTATGCTGTGAATGTATTATTATTGCTTTGTTAAAAGTAACTTATCTTAACTTGGAAACCATGTTATCCTTCTTTAGAATATGTAGTGTTTTCATTGATGCATTCATTGTAAAATCAATAACCTCTAAAAAAGACATTTTTATCGTTGAATATGTTTCCTTGGCTTTATTGATTAAATTAGATAATTCATGATGTGAATGTATCATCATTGATTTTTTTAAAGTAGTTTATCGTTATTTGGAAACCATGATATCTTAATTTAGATTTTTTTTATTGATGCATTCTTTTAAAAACAAATAACCCGAATAAGACATATTTTTGATCATTGATGCGAATGAATCTTGTATTTAAGAAACCTATGTTTCCTTGGCTTATCAATTGATTCCATGATGTATTATATCTTGCTAATGTATTAATATTTGTTAGGTAGTTCATTGAATGGATTCCTTGCAAGAAAAAAACAATGAATAAGATTAAACATGCTGGGCAATGATGAGAGAGCATGTTTAATTTACAAATCCGTTACCTTAGTTTTTAAAAAATAATTCAATGAATTAACAAAAACAATGACCAGCAATACCAGACTTACTTAATGTTTTGGCGCACAACCTATTCTCAAATTTTGCGCTAAGATGTTGCACCCAATTTTACTACCATACAGGCATTTGGGTAATTGTTATGTTGAACAGAGAGATAATGGAATTCATGCAAATACAGCCCAACTCACATTATTACATGCTATGTCTATGAGTAGACAATGAGCTGCGTGTTAGGATTGATTTAGACTTCATGTTATATCTATAGGTAGAAGCGGATTGTGATATACGAGCACTAACGACATCCATGACGCACTGTGTACGAGAATGATAAGATTTTACGCTTGAATGAAATATATGAGTTGGATCAAAACCTACAATGTGGCCAATATCTAACCTGAATGGATCGAATTCAGTTAATACAATACAATGTTGGTCAATTCATCAAGGTACGCCTCGTTGAAGGGAGGTGCATTCGCAACTAATAATGAATGACGCAAGATTACGTTCTTTTTGAGTCTTTCAAAAGCTTACCAACATAGATGGTCGTGGGATGTCACGAGTTTCCTTGGCACGATTCCACTAACTGCATCTGCGACAGCATGCGCTTGCATTTGGATCAAAGCGCGATCTATAAATCTAAAATAGATTTGTGGAGCGTCACGTGGATTATGGTTATCTGTGTCATAGTTTGTGTTTTTGTCGTGCGGCGTTTCGATGGTAGCAGCATAGTTTCTGCATAGGCTGCACGGTATAAGACAGCATGTGGAGGCGACAATCAGTAAAACACGAGACGCCTGGTGTCATCATGCGCGCAACTTAATGTAAGTGCGAATGTACTACAGTGCAATTATAAATAAATATATGGATAGTGGAAACGCTATTCATTTCAACCCGATCTCAGCTTGTTTGCGGGCAGATCCATCCGTCTCCTATACGGTCATCGCCAAAAACAATGGCCAGATGACCCTCTAAACCTCAATAATACTGCTGTGAAATGTCTGGATGTTTGCATATTTATATATAATGACGTTTGGGGGCGACATCAGTACGTATAGAGACTCCATCGTGGATGCTGCTAGTGTATATGCACCGACCAATCATGGCTCAATGTCATGGCGCATGCGTATTGTGCCCGCATATATTGGTTTGTTTACATGCAACAGCGCCAACTATCAAATTTGCGTATACAACAGAGTGTGATGACGACGAACAGCGGTTGAAACCTTATGTTATGTTATCCTACGAAAAAAATATCAACGATTGATACAATGAACACGATTAAACTCGGATGGTCAGATGGCAGCGCACAATACAACCTGCCTTAGTGTTTTTGGTAAGGTTTTTTCAACGAAAGGAGACGATGTGAATATCGCCGTGATCATTGACTCGACTGCGGTATGTGATGTGATAAGGGGAAACTGGTGTAGCTTATTCACCAGATGCACAGGAAAAAGGCGATTGCATGCTGGGGTCTTTACATTTTCGGCTTGATATGTGGCCGAGCGCCGGTCTCTTGGAATTTTATTTAAATCAGATCAATTATAACATTCCCCGGCCTTGACCCTGCAATATGCGGACAGTCGACATATGATGAAACGATTGTTTAACGTCTTTATAACCACGACATATGATGAAACGATTGTTCAACGTCTTTATAACCAACCGCGTAGTATGAATGAACTCGTCACAAAGCAAGTTGAGGCGAAATTTCAGCGCTTGGACGAGGCAATGCGTCGTGCACTCAATTGCTCGGATGATGTGATCCAACCTCAGCGGCAATATCATTCTGACCCGCGGCGCATTCTCGCCTCCCGGGCGTGACCTTTGACGATGCGGCAGCATTGAAAATCGTGAGTATTAACTCGTTTCGGCGCCTACTTTAGTAAGTGGTGGAAGGGGGCCAGGGGACAGGGGCATTGGTTCCAGATGCCAAGCTTCCGAGCTACGAGCCGTTCTCGAGCGCTCGAAAGCGTCTCTGCGCTCGGAAGTTTGTCATAGGGAACCAAGTGCCTTTGCGTGGATTTAGCCAGTAAGAGAAACCCTCTCAAGCAGACATTTTGCAAATTAAAGTTAATCCTATAGAGCTGATATTTCCTGTGAGGGCTGATTATTTGCGTATGAAAGCTAACTTTCCAGAGCTGATATTTAAAGCAAACCCAACAAAGGTATTTTGTATCTATTCGTAGACGTATCATTTCAGTAAAACGTTCTGGGTCTTCACATTCCGCGATAATGGGGAAATTTGCCAAATCGGTTTTTTTAATGCACAGCGTGATTTAGCATATGGAAAACAACATATATCACGTGTCTGTGAATAAATTTCCACAAGTTTACCTCTGATCAATGCAGTTCTTAACAAAATGCCATTGATTTATCGATTTCAGAAACATTGTGATGCGATGACAACCATTTCGGTAAATTTGAGGTCACATGGTATTGTTTTGCTCTCCCAGCCGCAAATATGTCGGCAAAGTGTGTTGCGAGGTTCGTGATCCTCAGGGTGTGCAGAGAAATTCACAGCTACAAATGAAATCGCTCCCATGCAGAAATCGTATATATATAGCCGATGTTCGGCGAATGATAAACTGTAGTTCAATACAGTTTAATGCTATGATTAGTACTTTGGATCATAAAGTATCAATTGATTTTCACGCGACATGCATAGCGAGTAGCAAACTACGGCCTTTGAGGAAGCAGATGCGTTTGCTTCGCGATATCGGATTCCATCTGTTATTGCTCAGAGACAGCTCTGCATAAAATTATATTGTAGGCACCCAAGACCAAACTTTAAATACAAAAGGGGGCCATATGTTTTTGACCATTATTAGAATTTCGCACTATGCTTTTGGGGATGCGTTAAATTGAATGGAATGTTTCAAGCTTAACTGCTATTAGCAGCTACCTACAGCCTCGCCCGCTTGATACACTAACAAGGGTGGCAGATGTGAGACGTTGGAGCAGATTTTGTGATGGCTCTACCCAGAGCAAGCACGGATAGGAGTGGACTCCACAAACGTGCTTGTGCAGACATAAAACTTAAGGTATTATCGTCACATTGATGGTTATGATACCACAGACAGTGTCCAATTATGATAAAACTTTATATTTGCATGATTTAGTAGTAACTTAAGGCGGGTATCCAGACAGAATAGCATTGAATGCGATATATATTTTTGTCAATTTAGTGACTTGTGACTTTCGGACTGGTTGTGTCTCCGACAAAGGTTTGTTATCTATCGCACGATAAACATTGCAAAAAAAAAACAGCTAATCATGTTGCCAAATGTTTATATAATAGCTAAATCGTCATGATACCATTGATGATTCCCACTGCACCTCTCACTATTATTGTATATTATCGTACCGTGCCCTGCAGTTCCAGCACACAACGATGATATTCGGAAGCTCGCAAGGTGGTTTCTATGATATTTAAATCAAACGACTAGCTGCTTTACATTATTTTAACTTCAATATTGATCGATGGTGTGATGAGAAATATATATATATATATATATATATATAATTATATATATATATATATATATACATGTATATACATATATATATATATATATGATATATATATATATACATATATATATGCATATATATTTATATATATATATATATATATATATATATATATATATATATATATATATATATATATATATCTATATATATATATATATATATATATATATATATATATATATATATATATATATATATATATATATATATATATATCTACCGACACGCATGACTTTGTATTTCAAGCTAAATCAGAAAATGCGAAAACTATAGAAGATGCGCGAACTGCTGTGCAAGCGTCCAAACTCTGTCTTGATGTTTTGATAAATACGTATTTTACGTATATTTCGAGAATGAATGAATGGATCGATATATTTTACGTTTAGTTGTGTTATCCATCTTCTTAAACTGTAGGTTTTCTTAGTACTATTTTGAGTATTTGTTAAACGCCACTTAACGCGGTCTAAAACGTGCAACTTAATTTTGCTACTTATTTTTAAGTGCGTGACTATCTTGTCGCGTAATAAAGTCCGCCTTTCTCAAACCATTATTATTGGATAAAGCAAAGTGAGATTGGATGTTTCTCTGACGGCTCTTGCATAAGTGGATGTTATTATATATCAGAATAGCTTGCTTTAAGCGCGGAACACATACATGAGTTACGTTGCAAACAATAAGTTATCATTCAAACACCGCAGTAGACTTCATAGCCAGTCACATTTATTCAAAGACCTGTTATGTATGTGTATTAAAAACCCGACGTATGAACGCGTCTGAAGAAACTGGTTTGATGAAAGTCCGATGCTCATACGAGGTCGTCACTGACCAGGTGAATGTATATCGATGTTCACATTCAAGTCCTTCCCTGGATGAAGGTAGAAGCTTCTCCTGGACGTAACTGCCCCGTCATACATCACAGTCACACTGTAGTTACCATGGTAACCTCTGACATCGATGACGTCACGGTGTGAGTTGAGTAGGAGCACCTCGTTCGTGCACCACTCCTGTTTGTAGAGCCGGATAACGCGAGCACCCGCTGCGTTAATCTATGCAGATCAATACATTCAACTCGAGATTTAACTCTGATAAAACTAGTACTTTAGGTCAAACAGTACCAACATTGTAATAATCGTATCCACCAAGAAATCATATCGACTGTGGTAATCACATGAAAGTCATCGCCTTCCACCAGGGCCGCTTGAGGACGCCAGTGGACCTTGTCCCAGTAACCCCACATCACGATGCCATGGATCTCAGGCGTTGAGAAGTAGAGACGCAGAATATCGTCATAACCTTGGGCTCTCACGGAAATATCAGGTTCCGTCAAGTCCAATTCAGTGATCCAGATGGGTAAACCTGCAGTGGCCTCAAGCTCCAGACGTTTCTAGGTCAGGGCAGAGGAGAAACCGGATTCGTATAAATGACGGCTTAACATACTAATATACTGATGATTGTGTCAAGAAGATTGGTCACCTGAATTAGCGTAATATCAGGTGCGCCCAGTAGATGGCTCTGTGTACCCATGCCGTAAATGGGAATGTCGTTCTCTTTCATCCTCTTTGCAAATTGGGCATAAGCCTGCAAGTAAAATTATATGAATAACCTTGCTCTATCAAGCGGAACGTGACATGCAGTGAAAGCGTACTTACCAGAGTGTAGGTTCCAGAACTGACAATGCTAAAGTCATTCATGAACAAATGAGCGTCGGGGTCCCTATTATGAGCCATGTTAAACAGGAACATATAATCTGGATCCCTCATTTTCTCTTCAAAAGAATGACCCATGCTGATCTTCATTGTTAACATCCCAATGTCGCAACCTGACACACAGACGGCTATTGTTTTAAACGCTCCTTAACGCAACTTCATAGATGGATTGTTTAAAGGCCACACGTGTGCAGTAAATATAATTCAGCCAATGAGGGAGCAACTACAGCTTAGTACTGCTGATAAGCAAATTGCCACGTAAGATACTTCATACCCCTTACTTTCCGTGATATCGACCGAGGAGGTAATCCATTCTCCTCTCGACATTGGCTTGTACTGAACTCCTGTTCTGTGGAAGCAGCCATGGAGGATTATGTCGAACTACGCCCCATGTGATGGTGTGACCTCTGACGGGAATGCTGGCAGTCACACAACGACAGTGGACATTCAGTTCCTAACTTAGGTGTTGATTGGCTTGATTATTTTGAAATAAATCATACACTCTTAATGTAATCTAGTCAACTTGACTAACTTGGCTAGTCATATTGACTGTCCACCAAACGACTAATGTGTTAGTCAATTTGACTAATGCAGTTAGTCAAATATTGATTAGTCAAAATGACTAATCTACCTAGTCAAGTAACGAGTGGTCAATATGACTAATCTATTAGTCACTATGACTATCTCATTAGTCAAATTGACTATAGCGTAAGTAGTAATGACTATTGTACTTAGTCAGACCGACTAGAAGATTTGGTCAGTTTGACTATGAATGAAGGTCAGTTTGACTATGATTAAAGGTCGAACCAGTGTAAGAACCAGTGTAAAAACAAGTCAGACAACATAATATGCAAAACAAGTAGACTTTATTGTATATAAACACTTACATGCATGCCCTTGTTACTACTAGCCCTGACACAAAGTAGCTTCGCATCAACTGGGTCTTTAGCCTCATCATCAACGACCAGCATCACCTTCTGTATGTAACGAAACGTCTTTTTGGTCGATAGGTGGTAAGGCACATAAACACATAAATGGCGGCCATCAGCATGCCCATGGCCATGACCTCTGTTACATCCACAGCTTCTCCAACAGATGTTATTGCTGGTGTCGTCCTGCGTTGCGACATTCTAAAACACATAGTAGACTTATGGTTGAAGCCAAGCACTCATTAGTACTGATACCAGCAATGGTACACGACAATACATACAAAAATACAGAAAACTATTTAATATTCTCACCTAATAGTATGGAGGCGATTGTCAGAAAATTTCAAATGAAGATTTCCAATTTCCTGCAGCAACTGGTTAAAGAACCGCCGCAAAGGTCAAGCTTCCGGTATGCCGCGGCGCGCATCTGTGGTTATGTAACCAACCCGTGTGATCCGCGCATCGCGGTCTCCCAACAAAGAGAAGATAACGCTCTCAGGGTGGTCAAATTGACTAGGTAACTAGTCAAACAACACCTGACCAGCCTTGCTAGTCATTGTGACTATGTTGCTTAGTCGATTTGACCATGTGATTAGTCGTTAGAGAGTTTGACTAACTTCGATAGCTGGGTGACCAGGTTAGCTAGTCATTTTGACTAGATTAGGTTAAGAGTGTAACTTTGTGCAATTGCCTACACATAGCAGTTAGTCTTCTGCTTACCCTCGTGATGAAAGCTCGTTAAGTCCAGCATCAGTCAACGTAAAATTGACATCACCCTGAGAAGAGCATTATGTAAAACTCTCATACAAGCAAGCGCCACACAACATGTTTTACAATAATTCACAGTATATGGATCAATATTTAGGGGTTTGTGGGGAATATTTGTGTGATATATGTTCGCCCTAACCTCGCTATGTTCCATGTCGTGCCATTTCATTGCGTTCTCAAACACACCCCACTCATAGAGGAAGAAGAAAAACTACCTGTATTTCCTGACAGCATCATTGAGCCTATGCGACCCAGGGGGAACGTTGAGCATTACTGATGCAGACTGGGAAGGATCTGACGTGGAGTTGACAAACACAGGCACGTTAATAGCCGAGCCAAATGGGAAATCGTGACGCGACAGATTCACCTGTTATTAAAACATAAACGCTCAGCGACAGCAATGAATAAACGTCCCGTCTAATCAATATAATGATCGCAAAACGTTGCCATGGTAACGGAACATCAGTTAGCTTGATACGCACCAGTATTGTGACTTTAGTAGGATCCAGCGCCTCAGATATATTTACGCTATGCCACACAATCGGTGTCAATATTAATAAACGTCACTTGTTTGGGGATAAAACATGCAGTATCATGAGCCAAGTTTTATGAAATACATCGGTATCCAGTACAATCAAGGGTTGAGTGGCATATTGTCGCAGGGTGATCGTTACAGCGGGTGACATGACGTCACAGGGTGATCGTTAAAGCAGGTAAAATTACGTCACAGGGTGATCGTTACAGCGGGTGACATGTCGCCACATGGTTAACGTAACAGCGGGGACAACAAAAGGTCTTACTTAAACGTCATGTTGTTTTTTCTAAACTTGTCTATTCTCTCGTTGGCCTTATCCTTCCAAGCGGGGTCATCTCGGAGCTGTGACAGCGTCCTATTGTCAATCATAAAGTTCAACTTCTTGTTGTCAGCCTTGACCTGAATTGTGGCGCTCTCAACTTCTGCAACCATTGCCACGAGGCGGAACAAACCGTGATCGATCTGAATATCTAAAATATTTGCTTTGAGAGAATAAAGCAAAGAACATCCTTTGAAACAAAGGGACCATCTACCTTTGTCGTGCTCAAAAAAATCTCCGCCGAGTATTTGCCAACCCAGTGCAGGCCTGAGGTAGGGAAGTATTGCGACCTCCGAAGTGTATGCTTCCAATCCAACACCTATCAACGGATTAACTGATTCACTAATGACAACCAGCCATTCGAGAAAACAATCGTTACGTGGCTAAGTATGTTTTATAATATGCTAAGAAGCAGTTTACCTGACTTATAATTGATGACGACAGACATGGTGATTTCATGCCAGAGATTACTGCCGACAAGGTCGTTCGTCTTAACCATGGCGCTGTAGTACTTCCCTCCGGACTCGACATGGATATCCGTGTAAGTGTGGCTGTCAGGCACGCGCCTAAACACATGATAATGTAGAATTGTCAATATTGACCATCATCATCATCATCATCATCATCATCATTAACATCAACATCAACATCATCAACATCATCATCATCAGCTCCATTATCATTATCGTCATCATCATCATCATCAGCCCCATTATAATCATCATCATAATCATCATCATCCTCATAATCATTCTCATCATCAACATTATTATCATCATCATATTCGTCGTCATTCCTATTCACATCGTCGCATCATCGTCGTCACACCACGCACAGTCTGTGTCTAAAGTAAATTCAGATTATCATCTACCTCTGAAGCGATAGTAAATTTACAGGTTTCCACAATCATGACCTACCCGTCGTGGACCAACCAGCTGTAATTCCCGGAGATCGCCTCGTCATGCTGAACGATGGAGCATCGTTCACATCGCCAGACGGCGTCTTCGTCGGCTTTCTGCCTATCCTCATGAAACTGAATAACCCCTTCCTTTCCATCTGTAAGTATCAGGTTGTGATTTCGTTTTGCTGCTTGGCGCCGCAGGCGATCAACACAAGAGTCAGATAAAACCCCGTATATTTCAAACGAGAGCTCATCTTTAGAGAGGACGAGACCCTGAGTACCTCATGCGATCGCGTACTTAGGACACTTGAAGGGATTGTCCTCCTAATGTGTGGTAAAATTTATGTATAATACGCCTTCATGAATCACATGCCCAGTGAACTTTGGTCATTGCTGCTAAACATGCACTGTTTACATTTCATGTGATTGCAATGAATTGAGGTTACACTTTCGATATAGTTAGAGTTTAACATGGCTGTTCTTAATCAATACGCTTTGATCTGTTGGTGGATTTGCCGACCAGGAGTTAATTTACACGGACATCTCGCAGGCCTTTGTATAAATTACACCAGTGTGATACATTATATAACATGCCACACTCGATTATGTAATCGTTACATGTCGTAAAAGGTCGGGGAACACATAAACGTGTTTCTTTGGGTAAAAGTTGAGAACAATTTGTAATTCGGGTTACATAATGACATCGCTATCACATTTTAAGGCCTCGGCTCTTTGCGAAAGACTGTACCAGCCTCAATAGTTGCTATATATGAATAAGGCGGTGTTATTATGAAAGGGTGTTATTTACGATCTGCTCTCCCTCACCAGCAGTAAACATGACCGCATGACCGACCTGTGGCCATCGGGAGGCTAGTAATGATATTATCAACGGCGGTCGATACGCCCCCAGCTCACATTTCAGGCTGATGGTCACAAGACAGTGACTGGTGGCCAATAACAGTATTCGCTCGCGCGAACTCCAAGCGTGTAGACACAATGCGGACGTCAGTCACTTTGTATCCGGTCACTTTGTATCCGCCATAAACCTTTCATCGACCCTTGATGTTAGTGTTCCTTGGAACGACGCCATATCAAGTTGCAGTTATGCTCTGTAACCAATTATCAGATCCTAGTCTCGTGTGACTTTAAGGTTCCCCGACGCATATTAAGATACCGATGAGGATTTGAGAAGTTTGACGCAGATATAACGTAACTTGATTATCTCTTCTAATCGCGTGAGAGAGACATCAGCAATTGGGTAGCATTCAGCGGATTCAAAGTAGGAATGATTCGCGAGATATCCATAGTGGCTGGGATTCTCCATGTGAATGAAATGGTCAGTCCGTACAGAAATAAAGAGCCACAGCACGGAGCATTATGTTCTACGACATCAGTATTCGGCTGCAAAAGATTTATATATATATAGTATATATATATATATATATATATATATATATATATATATATATATATATATATATATATATATATATATATATATATATATATATATATATATATATATATATATAATATATATATATATATATATGTATATATATATATATATATATATATATATATATATATATATATATCTATATATATATATATATATATATATATATATATATATATATATATATATATATATCTATATATATATATATTTATATATATATATCCTTCAAGATCAGCATGCGTCGGCTCACCAATGCCTCAATCCGCTAAAAATATGTCACCCTGATAATCATTGTGACTCTGACATTGACATTTTACTATGGAATGCATATAATTGCATCCGATCATAGCGGTAACGATAGCTTCAAAATCGATACGCCAGCTGATTATATTGACGCTATGTTTTACGAGTCGGATACGTCAGCCATGTCTTACAAGTTTCAATTTAAGAATGGTACAGTAGTTGCCGGCGAGAATGGTACCGTACCGGATGTGCAATTCATCCTGCCTGTATCAGATGCTAGTTCGATCATCGAGTTCCCCTTCGTCATGGCGTGCACCGAGAATCATTACGAAGAGAGTCTGGGTGCTGTGGAAAGTATTCAGAGCCACTTCCCAGATAAAACCATTTAGTATTATGACTAGGGCTTGTCAAGCGAGAAACAACACGACCTGACGCAGTTTTCGCCAGGTCAGACTGACGACGTTCAATCCGTCCGCCCACCGAGCATACAGAGAGCTCACAGGCAGAGCCCGTTACCACGGATTGGAGATATATGTGATTTGGGATGTAATGGCCAGCCACCCATCTGTCATGTGGGTAGATACTTATGTACGCTTCCATTCCAACAAGTTCGATGTTGTGTATAACCTGGTAGAGAAGAATGGGGGAATGGCGCTTTTTGCTCTGTCACCTCACAGCACCTTTGCTGCAACTCACTCACAAATGTGAGTGAGTTGCAGCCAATCTACAATCACCAATAACACCAGCTAAACATCACTATGACCAAATATCACCGGCTTGCATTCACAATAGCCTGATATCACCAGCACGCCTCCACTGTGACCAGATATCCCCTGCTCATCGCCAAATTCATCACAAGATATCAGCAGCTCATCGCTAAAATCATTAGATACCATCAACTTATCCAAAAAATTCCAAAATATCGTCAGCTCATCTCCACTTCACCAGGTATCGCCAGCTTATTACTACATTCACAAGATACCATAAGGTCATCCTTACAATCACCAAATACCTCCAGCTCATCATCACAATCACCACATATCACCAGCTCATCACCACAATCACCTAATATTACCTGCTTATCTCCATCATCATCAGATTGATGATGCCTACACCAAGACTATGTCCTGAAATTGCCCCACAGCCAACCATTATGATGACGACGATGACGACGCCATGTCAGTAGACTGTCAGTCCGTCGTCCAACATGATGGAGAGCACGACGCTCTGACGGGATAGTAAATAATGAATTATATGGGAATGTTTTGATAATATATTTGTTTGACTCTGTTATCAACCATGCTTTGTTGCACAATCTCTACACCTCCCTACCATCATTGATACAATCTAATACCGTTCAAAGTTGCTCACCAACAGCCAAAGAGGCATTATTTCTCAGATAGTTCGCTAACGTTCAGTCAAAGAGTTTTGAATGGGAGATTGAATTTGACATATCCCACAAATCTCGCATGTACTTAGACAAGTCATCGTTTATCAATTCCTAGATGAGGTAAATTTCCATTATCCACGGCTCAATTAGCAACAATATAATGGACGATGCCTATGTAAAAGTGGGGAATCACTCTTTATTATAATGTGGCGATCTCCTCTCCGTCTTTTGAGGCAAAACAACCTTTTTTGGTGAATAAGGTCCTGGTGCTAAAAATCCGTCTATTGTTGCAGTAAAACACGCGATTCTATGACATTTACCCTTAACCTTTGCCCTTCCACCTCGGCAGCGTCAGGGAGCAGGACTATCATAACGCCAGTCAGCGCTTTTAGGTCATAACGCGATTGTCTTGGTCGTAGCAGT
>CM067347.1:12265886-12295886 GCA_034190875.2 Urechis unicinctus
TGGAATGGAAACGTACACTCAATCTAGCCACATGACAGATGAGTGGCTGGCCATTACTTCCCAAATCGCATATATCCTCAATGCGTGGTAACGGGCTCTGTGAGCTCTCTGTATGCTCGATTGGCGGACCGGTGGAGGGCATCCGTCGGACCTGGAAAAACTGTGTCAGACCGTGTTGCTGCTTGCTTGACAAGCCCCAGTCATAATAATATATAGATTTATGTGGGAAGTGGTTCTGAATGCTTTCCACAGCACACAGACTCTCATCATAATGATCCTCGGTGCACGCCATGACGAAGACGAACTCGATGATCGAACTAACATCTGCTAGAGGCAGGATGAATTGCACATCCGATACGGTACCACTCTCATATTCCATTGTCTCGCCAGCAACTATTGTACCATTCTTAAACTGAAACTTGTAAGACATGGCTGACGTATCAGTCAGCGTACCGATTTCGAATCTATCATTGCCGCTATGATCGGATCAAATTAGAGATAAAATGTCAATGCGTCACAATGATCATCAGGGTGACACATTTGCAGCGGATTGAGTCATTCGTAAGCCATCGCACGGTGAGCTTGAAGGGACGCATGCTATCAAACACAGCCGGCTCCCTGACTATTCTGAACAGTTATCATTACCTGCAGGTTTGAATTAGGTATGTTAGGATGATATAATCACAGCTGTGCTAAAACTGTTGATGAATTATAGTGGCGGTAATGGGTATATTATACAGCTAGTATTATGTACGAGTTATGGATTTCAACGCCATGCATCGAATTCATTTGAAATCCAACCATCCGTGCTTCACGGCACATACAGTAACTACTATTTTGCCTCTTGTGCTAGTTTCAAGGAGGGTTTTTGTTAATGCAAGGAATGATGGATTCTTTTTGCTATGATAACTAGCATGGTTTACAGTTAGTTGCGATTTACATACACTGACAGTCATAGTTGTGTTCACTATATAGACAGCATGACTGCCAGACAAATCCATGCGTTGTTGCGTTTTGGCTTTCAAACCAACGCGTGGAAAAGGAACATTAATGTAATTTATGTTATGAGCATGGTTTACCATATACATTCGGCACGAGCGCTAGCGAGAATCACATATGCACACGAAATATGCTCATTTGGATTCACTCGCCGTCATAATCAACAGCACAACAATCGGCTATCGTCGTTATTGGTGTAAATTAAGCCTAAAGCACCAATATCTTGACGATCATCACCGGGTTGTGACTACGTCACTGCACCGAGTGGTGGTGACATCTATGATAATCGAATTACCATGCAATGCGTTCAATACAACCATATCCACTCCCTTCTGTGGTATTTCGAGCACAGAGCTATACAGTCCCCATGAAACTCCGCCGCAAAATACATTAAGTCGATAAATAGCAACGACATGCTAACATACTGTTATCAGAATCGTACCGAGTGCATAAGACACAAGCGTGATGGTAGGTCCACAGGTTCAACGAGTGCAGTGCGGTAGATCGAAGTCTTAATACCACTTTGGCTTCTAATGCATAAGCTAAGTTAGCCGGGCACTGGAACAATGTATTGTCGCTCACGTCAGTCTTGTGTTTCGTCTGGGGAGAGACTCTTTCAGCCAGCCATGATGAATCGAGCTGAGATTTGATGGATTGCTAATAAGACCCAAAATTATAATGATCCAACTTCTGATTATTTTCATACATACACCCATACACCATACACCCACATACATACATACATACACATACATACATACATACACATACATACATACATACATACATACATACATACATACATACATACATACATACAGACATACATACATACATACATACATACATACATACATACATACATACATACATACATACATACATACATACATACATACATACATACATACATACATACATACATACATACATACATACATACATACATACATACATACATACATACATACATACATACATACATACATACATACATACATACATACACATACATACATACATACATACATACATACATACATACATACACACATACATACATACATACACATACATACATACATACATACATAAATACATATAAACAAATCGTACTGCTCGCCATAACTTGGCAAAAGCAATTTCGCCAAGTTATCGAACCCAAGTACACTACTCATCAAGATTACTATGAGAAAGCATTCCCCAAGTTAAATAGGATAAGCCAATTTTAAGTCAACGACAACGAGCTTGTTATCATTGATAATCCTGCTTACATTGGCGGATTATTACTGATAGGGTTCAAGAACGTTATTTGGTATTTCGGAAATGAAATAGCAATTAATGTTTATACGATGTAAATAAAGCCCCTAAAACGATGGCGACGCAGGCAGTTGTTCGATAATTTACGAAACCAACGAGAATACTGCGCACTATACTCACATATCCACCCTACATTCGACTCATCTGTACAGACCACGTTGTCAACACTGTGCAAATAGGGACTTCGCAATTCGCCAATGCGAGTTTCCACTGTGTAATTACATTTTGCATTTTTGGGTTAGTACCTAGTCTTAAAGATTGTGTCTCCCCAAGTCATAGCGTTGTGGTCATCACGTTCAAAGGCAATTGAAGAAGAGAAGGCAGAACCATCATCATCATCATCATCATCATCATCATCATCATCATCATCATCATCATCATTATTATCATTATAATCGTCCAGGTTATCTTCATGATTATCTACACAATAAGAATCGTCATTATTATCATCATAACCTCTATGGTCAAGGAAATCTTACAATTACTTGTGTTTAGGTTAAATAATCTGTAAATGTTTTAACAATCGAACATATATGTGCAAATAACTATACAAAGAAATATATCCCCTCATTGGATCAGATGTGAACAGATGAACGCCTAATTGTATTGATAAGTGTGTTGAAATTTGTCTAGGACAATGCTAACACATTAGGGACACAAGGGCGTTATCTTGGACAATGCTAACACATTAAGGACCTCCGAAGCTTATTTATGACAATGTAAGCACATTAAGGACATCAGAAGGTTATCTTGATAAAATCAGCGATACCTATGCTGCATTGCCCCGCACGGCCATTTCTGAAGCTACTGCATGATTTATATAAGTAAGGTAATGGCTGAATGTCAGGTCACGTAGAAAGGCCATGGTTTATCTCTCAGTATAGAAAACACGTTACTTTAGTTAAACTCGTGAGATTGTACAAACAGAAACCAGCCATAAGGAATGTAGTTTTGTTTTACTTTCATTGAAGTAGGTGTTATTTAAGTGCAAATCAATTCGTAGTGTTTGTCGCAAATGTATTGTCATGCATATGAAGGATATATTATTTTTGTTGTGCAACTTACTTCATTGAGCAGCGTTGTATAAAACATTCTATTGTAGAGCAACCCTTTTAGATTGCTCGTCTAGATCCCACTAATTTGCAATTAGCGTCTAAATAGCATTATATCACTGACTGACAGAGAACAGCATTCTTTAAAAGGGAGAAAAATACGATAATCATCGTACATGACATGGTGCGATTTTGTATATGACGTCACTAATTTGTGACGTTTTATTTGATGTCAATGATTATAGATCAATTCCAAGACAGAGAGCAAACAATCAAACTTAAAGCCCACCAACCAGTGTCTCAACCAGGCTAAACATCATCGTAATAACTAAATAACGTCATTGCTATTCTTTATGAACTCCTGTTAATAGTGCATATTTTCACATCCATACTTAATTCGTTTATAACGCTTGTATTATCCTTCAAAAGATGAGACATCAGTTCATATTGCTTATCTCATTTTCGTGTTCAAAAAATACATGAGTAATATCGATCGATAATAAAGGTTGTTGTCAGATGAGTTAATGTTGACGTCCACATTTAAACCCCTCCCTTGATGAAGGGTAGCCTCGGGTCACCACTGTTCCATTTTACATCACAGTAAGGCTGTAATTACCATGAAAACCTCTTACATCGACGACGTCATGGTGTGAGGTAGACTCTAGCACCTCGTTGGTGCTCCATTCGTGTTAGTAGTGCTGAATAACACAAGCGCCGGCCTCGTTCACCTGTTCACAATGATTCATGTTGTCATCTCTATATCATTCACAAGTACACTATCTATATAACAATAGCTTATACCTTATCGATGATGGCCATTGATTAGGTGCTTACTGAGAAACGCAGAACTTACACGAAGGTCCTCGCCTTCTGACAGGGACGCTTGCGGGCCTTGTCCCAGTAGCCCCACATCACGATGCCATGGATCTTAGGCGTTGAGAAGTAGAGACGCAGAATATCTTTACACCTTGGGCTTTCACGGTAATGTTGGGCTCTGCCAAGTCAAACACTTTGATCCAAATGGGTAAGTTGGCGCTTGCTTCCAGCTCCAGACGTTTCTGCCGTTTCCGGAGAAAGAACATGAATGGTGTTTAGCCATCGAATATGTAATGCTGCTCACCTGGATTAGTGTTAGGTTAGGTGCGCCCCGTAGATGGCTCTGTGTACCCATACCGGAAATCGGAACGTCATTCTTCTTTGTTCTCTTGGTATAGTGCGCCTACGTGTTTAAGAGCCAACGTTTATGGTGATTTTATGGCTAGGAATTATTCTATACTGCGTTTCAAACCTTTTTATGTTCTGTATTTTACATAGGGAACGTTCCGGAATTAACAATGTTATAATCATTTGTAAACAAATGTGTATCAGTATCTAGCCAATGGGACATTTTGAACAACTCGAACATGTCATCTGGATTCCCTGTCTTCTCCTCGATAAATGATCCATGTAGATTCTGGTTATTCACATCCCAATGACGCAACCTGGCAGGAAGAAACACAAACATATCTTATTGCTGAATGAAGAATCTCATGACAAATGCTGCTGCATGAAGTGATGTTATAGATGTCAGCAATATAGCACCTTCCGCGATATCGACCAAGAAGGTAATCTATTCTTCTAGCAACATTGACTTCCATTGAACCGTTGCAAATAGTAAGAAGCCAGTCAGGATTATGGTGGTCTACTCCCCATGTGATGTGTAACGTTGGCAATAGTTAGTGAACAGTACTCGTGCAGTAGAGTATTCTTTACAACTTGCCATCCGATTTTCGATTTGTTACTGTTTGAAAGAACTAGAGAGCAAGCCCCACTCATAGTTATCGTAGAAAAATGTTCGGTATTTCTCCGGAATTTCCCCGCTGGCCAGGAATGTGTCTGCATGAATGCAGGAACGGAAGGGGAAGTCATGTTCTGCCATATTGACCTGGAATTATTCACCATAAGCCTTTATACGCTTAGTCTTCTTTGAGAACTATTTCTAGGTTGCTCGTCGATTTGTAAACCACGGCAATGCTATGCAGTATCCAATCACTTCAATGTTACCAAAATTGTATCAATATGAATTGAATTTCGTCATTAGTTGTTTATCAATGATATGACCGACTTAACCAATATATGGCTATTTGCATATCATTATATAGGAATGTCTGTGTAGGCACAGCATCATGGTAATGGATAAATCACAATGCTCTGGCAGTCTACCTTTCCCAATAATCGAATAATCAGGTGAAATAATACACACCTCGCCACTAACTTAAAAACCCGTTTATTTCCATGACACTCAATATAATCTTGACTTTACTGAAATACAGTCTCTGATCCATATTGATTCTACATCACAAATAACAGTTATACAACCACAGTGTTATCTCTGGTGTTTCATATTAATGAAGTGATTGCAAGTGAAATGTTCATCTACCGTTGACAATAAGAGTAGCAATCAGCTGTATTCCACTAAGAAAATGGCAATAGTGAAATATTTGAAGAATTGCTAAATATGACAAGTAGCTTTAATCAGCTATACTTCAAGTTAATATGGTTTTTCCTTAGTTTCCAATTCTCTCTTTGGCCTAATGTTTTCAGTCAGGATCGTTTCTTAGCTGCGTCAATGTCGCATCATCATTTAGAAAGATCTGAATGGTGACGTTAACAATTTCTGGAACCCCCCCACCAATAATGATATAAATATACATAGGGCCATATATCAAATTCACAATATTGAAAGGACGCAGTACTAATGTAAAAATTAACTACATTTTTCGCTTACTGCAGAATCAGTCCGACACAAGGTATTACGAGAGACCTGTATGTAAGTAAGTTATCGTCGGTCATCATTAACGTTATCATTATAATGAAGATCATTATGACCTCTGTTATCATGGGTCAATCAATATAAGCTGTCATTATTATCATGGGATCATTACCGTATTGTTAACATGATGATCATAAACCATTACCGTTTGTTATCATGGTTATCATTACCGTTATTGTTAACATGATGATCATAATGTACGCTGTTATGAAGGTTATCATTACCGTTATTGTTAACATGATGATCATAATGTACGCTGTTATGAAGGTTATCATTACCGTTATCGTTATTATGAGGATTATATTGACCTGTGTCATCCTCGTCATGAGTGCCAAACATTACTATCGTGGTCGTCACTACTTTGATCGTTATAATCAGAATCATAATTTCAATTATTACCATGGTAATTATCTGTCAACATAACAGGTATTGTTGTGGTCAGTAGTATCATTGCGTTATCATCTGCACCAAGATCCGTATCATTTTTATAATCATCAAAACAGCAACATCATGCTATTCATAATTTCCACTCGTATGAAACATCGGACTTTTAACCAATTTCCCTCCCAAATGAATGCAATTACATTCAATCCAACGACAAGCAGTACAATGCAAAACTTCTGCTGACAGTCTATCGACAGCAAGAGAGCGAACAACTGCAGCGAATGACTATACGGACAGTTAACATAGAAGACATACTATGTATCAACCAGCCATGATTCTCAGAGAAGGCATTGCGATGCTTGGTTAACGGAGCACCCCTCACATCGCCAAACGACCACTGCGTCAGTATTCTATCCTGGTTATTTGGAAGGTTTCTCGGTTTTCCAACCTTCAATACGCGATTGTGATTTTGCTGTTGGCGACGGGTACAACAACTTGTCAACAAGATGGTCAGAGCAGCTGATGTTCCAGATGATCCTGCATCTTTCTCCGTGTAGGTGTCCAGTGTCAGTACGAGCGCTTTTGTGACTGTGGTGTGCGAACAGGGATGCTATACCCGACAACATGTTAACAGTATGCTTTGATCATTTAGTGTGAGAGATCAATTCCAGCACTTAACTGTCAAAATAAGTGTCGCGCTCGGTTCAAAGTAAGGTTAAATATTTAATTATAAATAGGAAAGCGTGAACTGTCGGAATCGACTATCTTGTCGAACAGTGAAATGTACATTACAGAAACGTTGTCATAAATTTAGGTGAAGGGAGCGTCATTTCTATCATGTGTAATAGCTGCTATAAGTGTCGCTTACTTATAATAAGGTTAAACATTTAAATATGAGTAGAAACAATGTTCTTCTGTCAAAATCGAGTATCTAGGCGGACAATATGACGCAAGAAGAATGGTAGGTAGTGTCGAGTGCTATTGGATCAGTGATAGCTTCTAGGGGTGGTGGCAACGATCTTCGCTAGCAGCTTTAACATCCCTAGTTCGAAACCTACCTTAGGTGGTTGCTCACAGCTATGACATCACGCTTTGGGTATTTTTCGCATGTAAAACATCCCCCCATCTTGGTTTACAGCCTCCTGCAACCTTACGCTGAGCGAGGATAACGGGACTTTAGTACAACATCACGGTGGAGAATATATTTCACACGTGACACACACCCATCATGAGTTGCAACTTGTTGACAATGGACTTCTGTAAGAAACACCATCTTGCTAATGACCTACTGCTTCAATGGTACAATGGTCTTGGGGTAGTTTCGTTTTCAAACTGGTGGCACTTGCATCTTAAGCAATTCCACATCATATAATATCCATGATAACACACGTTGTATCACGAGAGCAATCATAGGCTGCTCCTGCCTATTTCGATAACTCGATTCACTATTTCGCGTACGACGACGACTTCTTCGACGGAGAAAGTTCCTGTCCCCAAACGACCTATTCTACTCACATTGTTTATACTTTAATTCTGATGTAATTCTACACAATTGGTTTCCGCGAATGCGAACGTTTTCAGGGAAAGGAACGTCGATAATGATTTTATATTCATACTACTATCTATACTCCATACATTGCCGGTGTCTGCCAGCACACCACCCTCGGTACCTATCAGCATCACAACAACATTAGTATTCTTCTGACAATGACTAGCATACATCATCCATCAGCTTCACAACAACATTAGTATCCTCCCGATAATGACTAGCATACAGACCGACGCTAGTTTCAACGAAGGACGTTCCTGCTTCACTACATCTACCAGATTCATTACCCCTGAATCTACTCACCATGTATACTTCTCCTGGTTTCTCCACATTATACATCGTGCTCCCATAATATCTTACTCTTTGGTTCTCCACGTTAAACACCACGAGCCCATTGTATTCGTCTGTTGGTTTCTGCAGATTAAACACCATAGGTCCTTTATACTCATAACCTGTTCACAGTGCACCATGCATTCCAATATTTGCAAACGCTCGTCGTTATTTAACAACTTCGATTCCCGCGTCACTTCAGTGAAATCTTCGCTTGACATATCTGGGGAAGCGTATCTGATATAGACAGCTCCCTAACACTGCGTGTTTTTATCTGTGAGATCTTTGGCGTCTGCAGTACACAGTGCATCGACCCAGCGCAGACATGCTGTGTATGCACCCCGCAGTGAAACGCAGTTAGTCATGTCTGATTCCAGTATCCTCTTTAGACATTCTATTCTAGATATACAAGTGAATTCGGTGGAATCAAGAATCTGTTCGATGTTGCGAGAAATAAAGTCCATACAACCAGCAGGCAGTTCATTCTCGTCATATTGGACACTCTTGGTAAGGTAGAGACACACATTGTGGACATCAATGGTACCAATGATTAACCAATTCTACGTGAATAACATCTCTAAACAATAAACTAACTTCAGCACTGCGTTGAACGTCCTCTACTATAATATCGCCCTCGTGTCCTCCCATCAAATAACCTCGAAAACCAGCGACCCACACACCAGCACAAATCTGTGGGCGGCTATCTTATCTGGATTGATGTTGCCTACCTATAATGTCACATCACTGGCATATTTACCCTCATACATGAATTATTGTCTCTCTTGAAGTGACAGCCCTGTTCTCCAGACACATGCCTCTTCTGATGCCATGATGTCACCGGCAGCTGTCAACCAGGAAATACCTAACATAGATGGGGTCTATATAGGTCGATTGATTGGAACACACAATTGCATTGGTGTCAATCATACACAATGACAATCATGGCAACAGTCAACAGCGTATGATTGGCAAAACTTTATTTGGATAAAAGCATTGAAATCTAGGGAAGGAGTTGGGGTCAATAGGGGTCAATTGATTGGATCACCCAATTACATGGATGTCAAAGTTCACAAAGTTAATGTAACCTCACCTGGCGAGTTTTGTGCAAATGCTTGTTGGGGTCAATAGGGGTCAATTGATTGGATCACCCAATTACATGGATGTCAAAGTTCACAAAGTTAATGTAACCTCACCTGGCGAGTTTTGTGCAAATGCTTGTCAAGAATTAATGTGACGAGCTAAGCACTCATCTTCTACTTTATATGACGAGAGGCAGGTGATCATAACGCTCGACGTAAATCATGACGTGTTTGCTTGTGCTTCAGTGTGCTTTCGCACCTTTAGTTGAGACCCAATTTACCAGTATTGACAAAGGATCTGGTAATCAATTACAGACCTAGATTCCAATGCGCTTGACATACTTAATGTACGGAATCTCTGTATGGATACCACGGCCAATCTTAATGGTGCTCCCCGGGTCAAGGTTGACTTTGATTTTGACTCTCTAATAAACTCTAATAATGGGGACCAGCTTTGTGAGCGTATGGAGGTGACAATCTTACATCATCTGATGGGTTAAGCAATGATCTGATTGCCTTAGTAACTCGGTGTATCTTGATCTCATTGCAAGGAATGTACCTAAGGCAACAACATTCATCAAAATGAACCTAGATGGCAGAATACAGCATGCACAACTATAACGATACAACTTTTACAATCTTCGATATTTCAAACATATAGAAAACGACTGCTACATGCCATCATCTGTACAACGAATGAATCGCTGGTCAGAACCGCTTCTTGTTGTTTATGTTTGCACTCAAAGAAATCAGACTTATCTGAAAGCGAAACTATCGCTACGACCAAAACAACAATCGCGTTATGACCTACATTCGAGACTTGTGATGTGAGTCTGATTCCAATTTCCCATTCAAAACTCATCCGCAAAACGAAAATGTTCTCTCCAAGAAATTATGCCCCAATGGTATCTAATTGTATCAATGTTGAAAAGGCAGAGCACAGATAATGCAACAAAGCATAGCTGACAATAGAGTCAAACAGATTTGGCTGTTTCCATGTCCGATATGATGTATGCACAATAATTAATCTAATAGACACTTATGACATTCCTGAGGCTGTAATTGGAGCTAAAACATAGGAACGAGTGAATGTTTAGACTGATGACTGCATACAAATTATAATACCTTGGTTGCACGCAAGAAAAGGTGAAGGCATTTGTCTAGATATTTTCTTTTTTGTGGAGTCCCCATATTTAGCAAATCGAGCAAGATGGAACTTGACAATACAATATGTGCTACATAAATGCAATCACATATGTTCTTGATACATACGTTTACATTTCCTAAACAATTATATGTCCTGCCTGTTGACAGAACGAGGTATAGGGAATAGTGTATATACAACAAAGGGAGGCACATGTAATAAGGTCCAATCGGATCATTAAGCAATGCATGACACACTATTGTCTGGAACTGAAACCATGCATAAGCTCCATCGCTGCCTTCGGTTAAAGTAGAGGATGCTTAAAGGAGTTTGCCAAAGTATGTCAGAACGAAAACGAGAGAGCTTCACTGCTGCGCCTATTACTCCTATACTCCCAACGGGGCGACACTGGACTGTTCCGAAAAAGATAGAGTATATTGTGTGGGAATAGGCATGTACAGTGATGTCACATGATTTAGATGTGTGTTACTGATATTGCCGCCATGTGAAGCTCAATGACGGGCACCACTAAAGCTGCTTGAGTCAGTTATTATCATTTATGTTGAAACAGAAAAACCACAAGCGAAGTGAATATAGGGCAACCAGAAAATCGAATTATTTCGTGCAAGAAATTGAACCGTTTTATGTGATAATTTGTTTCGCTCAAGGGGTAATATAATTTTCCAACGAGAATTATTTTATACCATAAGCAAATTACCTTGACTCAGTCGTCCCAGCAATGTCTTGTCATTTTTTTCATTCCATTTATACAATATTCTATTGTGAAGTTTTACGGTGTGAAATAGCCAATATATTGCAATTGTGAGCATCGCGAGGATGCATATGACTTATCAAGGTAGACGCAAAGATACAGTCAGCTATAAGCATTTCTTAATAACTGGGATTAGTGGTGGAGAACGCTCTATGCTTATGACCTTGAGTTTGACTAGCGGCACAATATATTCACTCTCTGTAAATCCGTACATGTTGCTAGCCAGGATGTTGATGACCGACTGGTCTACTCAATGACATTTACCGTAGGTTCCATGTTGTCATTATCAGGAAAGTCACATTTCAATGTTTCAGAGGGTGAAATGCACGAGACTTTAGCAGCACACAACAACCACCATCGTATTAATCCTTCCCATATCTTCTTCGATCTAACTAGAAATACTATACCACTTCCCGCTTGATAAAGTCTTTTTTGTTGCTCTTGGTCGGTCGGTAGAAATTCGTACATTTGTGGGTCAGCTGCAGCAAAGGAACTGTGAGGTGACAGAGCAAAAAGCGCCATTCCCCCATTCTTTTCTACCAGCTTATACACGGCGTCAAAATTGTTTGAATGGAAACGTACAGAAGAATCTACCCACATGACAGATGGGTGGCGGGCCATTAATTCCCAAATCACATATATCTTCAATGCTTGGTAACGGTTTCTGCCTGGGAGCTCTCTGTATGCTCGGTGGGCGGACGGATTAAAGGGCATCAGTCTGACCTTGCAAAACTGCATCAGGTCGTGTTGTTGCTCGCTTGACAAACCCCAGTCATAATAATATATAGTTTTATCTGGGAAGAGGTTCTGAATACTTTCCACAGCACCCAGACTCTCTTCGTAATGATTCTCGGAGCACGCCATGACGAAGACGAACTCGATGATAGAACTAACATCTGCTACAGGCAGAATGAATTGCACATCCGGTGCAGTACCATTCTCGTATTCCATTGTCTCGCCAGCAACTATTGTACCATTCCTAAATTGAAACTTGTAAGACATGGCTAACGTATCCGGCTCGTCAGACATAGTGTCAATATTATCAGTCGGCGTAACGATTTTGAAAAGATCATTGCCGCTATAATTGGATGCAATTATAGGCACACCATGATAAAATGTCATTGTCAGAGTCACAATGAGTATCAGTGTCACACATTTGTAACGGACTGAGGAATTGGTAAGCCGACGCAGGCTGATCTTGTAGGGACGCATGCTATCATACACGGCCAGCTCCCTGACTGTTCTGAGCCGTTATCATCACTTGCAGGTTTGAATTAGGGATGATGCGTCACATCGCATAATTATTTCATAATCTTACTACAATGCGTTCAATACAACCATCATCACCACTCCTTCTACCGTGTGCATAAGATACAAGAGCCATGCAATGCGCGATCAATACAACACAAAGCTCTCCACTGAAACCTACAAAATGTAAGTTGATTTCGAGCACAAATACTGCTATACATCGTCCCCATGAAATCCACAAGAGCTCTACATCAACTCTACAAGATGTACCACTTTGGCCCATCCGTCAGTCTTGTGTTTCGTCTGTTAAGTGTCTCATTCAGCCAACCATGGAGAATCGAGGTGAGATTTGATGGATTGCTGGTTATACCCTACAATTATAATGATCAAACATCTGATTCTTGTCATACATACACCCATACATATATGTATATATATATATAGACATATATAGATAGAGAGAGATATATAGATAGATATATATATATAGATATATATATATAACATACGTACAGACATATAGACATACAGACAGACAGACATACATACATACATACATACATACAGACATACATACATACAGACAGACATACATACAGACATACATACAGACAGACAGACAGACATACATACAGACAGACATACATACAGACATACATACATACATACATACAGACATACAGACATACATACATACATACAGACATACACATACATACATACATACATACATACATACATACAGACATACATACATACATACATACATACATACATACATACATACATACAGACATACATACATACATACATACATACAGACAGACATACATACATACATACATACATACATACATACATACATACATACATACATACATACATACATACATACATACATACATACATACATACATACATACATACAAACAAATATACATAAAAATATACATTCATACATACATGCATACATACATACATACATACATACATACATACATACATACATACATACACACACACACACACACACACACACACACACACACACACACACACACACACACACACACACACACACACACACACACACACACACACACACACACACACACATGCACTGGAACGTTATTGTCAGCGCTAACAACTATTATGAATGAATTACATTTTGATCGCTCAATTGAATTGATTTCGAGCGGTTTGATCCTCGAGTCAAAATATGTGTGAGCCATTCGCTCGACCAATCAGAGCACGATTTTTTTAAAAGCCCTTGACGATAACCAGGTGATCGCTCATCTCTTAGCTCCAGCTAAGTTGCGAGTTGGCCAAAACAGCAATTGATCTGGACTAAAATAGCCATTTTGGCGGCAAATGTCGGGTCGTGTGGTTTTGTTTGGAGCAGTACTATGCTTGTGGGACTACAAGAGATCGATAGCCTAAATAGGCTAGATACAATGTAGTATTTGATATTAAAAATATTTTGTAAATCTTCAAAATGATTGAATACCTTGAGTTGCTTCTTATTACAAAATGACCTTCTTGGCGTATTTCTATTTCAATTCGCAAAATTCTGAATTATTGTTTCATATAAAAACGCTGCTAGAATATAATATGCACCCAATTCCGGTCTTTAGGAAAACCCCCTCTCACTAAGCCGTGTCCGCTCCCTCTCTAAAGTCATGTCTCCGCAGAGTAACCTATATATAGCCTCTGATCTATATATACCTGATCATCTGACCATCTCTAGACGTATGGTGGAGCGGAGGTTTGTATACACTTGTGACACTAAACTGAAGTCGATTAAATTAGTCAATATCTCAAGGGTGTCAGAAAGGCATTTCTAATTTAATAAGGCACTTAACACGATGCTTGAAATAAAAGTAATGTTTCCTATTATCATCGTTGCAAGTGTATTCAAGATCTTGAAACGATGATTTCTGACGTCATCAATCATAGATCAACCTCATTATTATCGAGCACACATTTTTACAGGAGCTTGAAAAGAGCAGGACCATTAAGAATGTGCAGGGTTAATTGATCATCCACCCACCCATCAGACGTATCTGCTAGGGATAAGATACATCGGTCGTCAAAATCCACAAGTATTGTACTTGATAGCTCGTGAACTCCATTGGTTGCAATGGTCAGCGTGTCAGATAACTCGCCGACTGCGTTAGAGTTTACAGATGCCAACACTTAACTAGCCTCGATAATAAATTACACCCTTATAATGTAATATGGTACCCATGTTGAATAGTCGTTGAAACAATCACATGTTGTCTGTGCTTCCTGGAACATCGTCAGAGCTCTTTGTAAAATTGGTTCAGACCTGTCATCAACCTAACCTTAATCAGCCTTTTGTTCCTCAATCAGCCGTTTCCCCACAAATTCCTCCCTTCTCTAACAGACATGTCAATCAGCCATCACCTTGATTCAATCCATACAACACCTAAAACTCTTGAAGACGAAAGTGCGCCTTCACTACCTTCGCTTCATAGGGTTTGCTGTCGTTACGTTGCACTACCACTCTATGAACTGATGGATCACTAACTCTCCTTATCTTTTGCTTTACCCAGCACTCACACACTCACACTCATTCTTCCATGATATATTATATATGTGTTATATATATATATATATATATATATAGAGAGATATATAGAGATATAGAGATATAGAGATATATATATATAGAGAGAGATATATATATATAGAGAGAGAGAGATAGATATATATATATATATATATATATATATATATATATATATATATCTCTATATATATATATATATTTGTGTATATATATATTTACATCTATATATTGATTATATATATATATATTGTTTGTATATATATATATATATATATATATATATATATATATTGTTTATATATATATATACATATATATAAATATATAGATACATATATATAATATACATATGTATATATATATCAATGCATATAAATATATATATTATAATTATATTATATATATATATATATATATATATATATATATATATATATATATATATATATATATATATATATATATATATATATATATATATATATATATATATATATATACAGGAGAGATAGAAAAGGAGAGGGGCAAGAAAGTGACAGAGAGAGGATAGGAGAGGGATGAGAGGAAATACAAATTGCGAGGGGTTTTAAATTATCATTCAATTAACCGTTAATAAGTCATGTTATTCGTTGCACGAGTGACAATTGTACAAAGAAAAGCCGATATTGAACGGTTACCAATCAAATTTCGACTTCTCTAGTATGTTAAAATTATTATGATTGCTGAAGATTGAGCAAACTTACCTTGTTATCACTGTAAGATGAGCAGCTCTCAGTACATCAAATGAAAATATTGATCAAACTGTGAACTACAACCAGTGGAATACGTCTATCCCACATTCCCACATCTTAAAGGTGTATATATGGATTGATCGATTCAGAAGATAATAGCAACTCGTTTGCATGCAACGCGAGACAGTCCAATTCTAGAAAGTCATGTCTAGCTTTCTAATTGATCCGGACCTATTGTTCGTCCATGTAGCCAGCAGATTGGCTTGAGCTTCTTCATCCGCCAGCTTCATTCTGATGCTGATATCCGACAAATTGGGGACATTAGGCTTATCAATGAGATCTTCGACGAAGTTGTACAGGTTTATATGCGGTATGTTGAAGAAATCAGCATACTGTATCCAATGCCGAATAAAAACTGGGTTAGTTTCACCGTTTGGTGGTCAGCTTGTGATTCGTGTGGTGGTATTCGTGAAATGCTCCATGTTTTTCCGTGTACCGTATCCTCAGTTTTCGCGTTAATCACGCAATTTTTTTATTGCCATTCCGTCAGTAGATCTGGTGTTGGAAAACAGTGTGATATTTATCCGATATCGTTCAAACAGACTCATCACAAACACCTTGTAGGGTATGTGAACAATCCCGGTATTTATAGTGTTTGTAAAGTCCTCTAAAAGGCAATATTACTGAGCAAGTAACATTATCTGTTTTGCAAGCAGCGACGTACTGGTACAGATATGTTTGACCGGGGACTGGTCGACGCCTTGAAACATGAATAAACTATCTCCGTGTGGCATTGTATTTTTTCATTTATATAACCACAGAAACTTGGGATAAGTACAGGTCATGCCTGTGAAATGTTCAATGTATTTAGCATCGTAAAGATTAGCACCTACCACATTGTTAGATTGCCCTGCAATAAAAAAAAGACTGGTATTCCACTGGCGCCATCTTCTAGCATTCCATCTCCCCATCTCATATCGTGTTGAAGCAATGACCAACAAGCTTTTATTGAAGGGCATAAATAGCACAAACATAAAGGACGGATGGAAGCGCACTTAAGTATCAACCGATTTCATTTCAGGGTCATTGATGTTGGACTGGCAGAATTCGGGAATGAGCATCGGATCCAAGATTATTCCATTGCTTTGTTTTTTTGGCAAATGTGTTGGTCAGATGACCATGTCCTGACAGGCTTTTATCCACAAACCTTACATACAGTGGCTGTAATATAGTATCAAACTTGTATCTGTTCTAGGTATAGAACCTCGCTATAGTCATCGTTTGGTAAACAAGTTGATGCTGTTGACCTTTGTCAAGTGACAGGTTGCCCACCTCAGAGGAACAGCTACAGGGCCTTGGAAACAAAATCAGACAGGTATGGAAAAGCTTCATTTTGTTGCACATCTGTTACAATGAAGCCGAATAAAATGTAATATTTATAGAACTGATTGTACAAAATTGACTGGGGCATGCAAACAGATTGAAGTCACGTAATTGATACTTTCTGTTTAACTGAGCAATCCTCCTCGAGCTACTCAAAAGACCCAAGTAAACCTTCATCTCCGTCTCCAGAGCCAGAGTTCACATGCCTCTCACCAGGGTGATGGATAGAGCAAACGAGTTTGTCGGGCACATCTTCAGTCTGCTCAAGCCATACCGGAAGCCACCACAGTTGCCTGCACTGCAGATGATTTTGTCCAATTTGTCAAATACGCTCCTGCTGATATTGAACTCATTGATTCAGATACTAAAGGGCAAGCCAATAACTTAGCCTGACATGCAATGAGGCTAGGAAGAATCACAGCCTCTGTATTCTAGCCATCATAAACAAACCAGATACTGACCCGTCTGTGCTCATTTCTAAAATAATGAGAGACAAATTACCTGTTACCACTCCAGCTCGCGATTGAGTTCCAAAAAAGAGAAATGTGCCCATTCTTTATACACTACAGTTAATTGAAAGATACACAGCTTCTTCACTTCAAGCACAGCAGTGCTTATTACATTCTAGTGCAGGGACAGATGGGAATTTATGGTGTACAGAATTGTGACTTTGTGTTGCGCAGAATAAAAGGCTTCCAGATTATTAGTGTACTTTTTGACGAAGAAACGTTTGCAGAAATTGTGTTGCATTTTTCTTTTCATTACTTCTCTTTCCAGAAATAATGAAGTTGGCACAGCAATAGTGTTCTTATTTTTTCTGTGTAATAATGTTTTGATGTATAGTTTGTTTTAAATAATTTGATAAATTGCATGTTCTCGTTCATGATAGCCATAATGTTTTTAAATAAATGGTACTCGCTTAAATGCAATGGAAGTGTGTTTATTATTCTTTATTGTAAAATTAATCAGTGTTTTGTAGAGTTGGCAAAGCAAATGTCTTGTTATATTCTGGGGAAAATATAAACTGGTCTTCAACAAATAGATATAAACTATATTTTTCTTTTTTCATACTTTTAACACAAACATGTATTTGAGCCTTGAGAACCTGATTATGTTTTAATATGGTTACTTGGTCCTTGCTTACTAGTTCTTGCTGCACACACTAGGTTTTTGCTGTTTTGGTATGGGGGGATCAACACAGGATATTACTTTAGATGCAGGCCTTTGTTTTTTCGCATGAAGTTCAGTTTCTGATTGGGAATGTATTGGGTTAGGATGCTCAATTGCTGGACCGTTTCCCCTGATGAACTGCTATGTACAGATATAGGTGCCCTCAATAACCTTCTCAGGCCCAAAATTTTCCCTTCCACTAGCCGCGCACGACGGTAATATAAATATATCAATAAGACGTCTTGCACGGCAACCCGTCCACATGCCCACCTGGCCCACTCTATGCATCTCTTTGGATTTAAGGGTATCTTGTGAAAAGGAATAAAAGACACGCCATTCATTCATACACGATCTCTATATTGGCAGTCTGAGTTGCACCTACCACAGCAGCAATCTTTCGTGTGCATTCTGGTTCGATGTGATGGTAGATTATTCGGCAAAAACAGATTCAAAACATAATTTACGGTACGTTACAAACTGTTTAGACAGCGTCGCTAAGGAACAGTTAGTTACGGGTAGCAAAAAGACGGGCACGGGTAGAACTACTTCCGGGTCACCGGCAAATAGTCTATTGCCATGTATGCACATAACGACCATACGAATATTATCACATCCGCCTATTAACAGTCATAATTATAATCAATCACATAGTGAAGGCACAATCCACCTCACCCACCTACTAACTCACGCCGCCCACGCACACATACATACATTCGCACAAACATACACACACACATACACACACGTTACCACACACTCACTCAAACACACCCATGCACATTCACAGATTCTAGAAATCATGTTTGCGATGGCTGCGGGCTCTGTTTACATGTTACTGATATTCAATAGTCTCGCCATCAAGTCTAGGAAAACATAGCGTCTTGAACTGAACGGGCATCCCAAATTTGGGATGCTCCAATCACACGCGTATCTCTCGGTCTCTCTCGGGTACTTTTGAGTCGTTGTCTCTCATTGGTCAGTTCTATAAGTTCCAAAGAACTTGTCCAACTTGACGAGTAATTTTTATGAGCCTGACACACATTCTACAACACTCCGATTTGTTGTTTCACGCTGATTGGCACCGTTAATTACACAGTCGGCGAGAGATGCAGACACACAATTGGCTATTTTTAACTGACTATTACGTAAATATACTATCATGCAGCTCAGTGTTTGTTGTGGTGCCAATTTGAAATTTTGAGACGCCCCATAATTAAAGAAGACATTCAATGTGTTCTCATTGGACGCAGACCACAGCAATGTCCATGACGTCACATTGAACCTACGGTGTGTATCACAAGCCAGTTTCATGAGCCAGACACGCGTAATTAAGGTCAATCTGGGTCAAAACCTTTGCGTTGACTGGTCAAGAAGATTAACAAACGTGTCTAATGAATACTCGGAAGCGCCAATTTAAGACCTTATTTTGTCGTAGATTCTAGGGAGAGAAGTGTAGCAAAATGGAGTCTTCACTTATTTTCATAATTCCTCACTCACTTAATCGTTAGGTCACCAACCTATTCACTCAAAAGTAACTAACCGTAACTGATATAAGCTGACTGTACACACAATTTGTCAAATGCTGCATTAGGAATTCCGTTACCATTCGGTCATTATCATTATATAAATAATTCTAAGATCATGGCATGTGTGACTCCGTCGATGGTAAAGGTGCTATGCGTTTGTTGGGGTGGTGGGAACGGAGTGATGATGGTATGCATGTGGGGTTGGACTTACTCTTAGGCCATCCCATAGTAACAGATGGTGATGTTAAATAACATATGTAGCTATATCACAGAGAGATTAATGACGATCCAGCTAATTTATTCCCAGCAGTATTACCACAAACCGCAGGCTGCAGTAGCAGTATTTGCAACAAGCAGCGCACCACGAATACTGAGATGCCTGTCAGTCACAGATGGACTAGCGTTTGGATATTCTATTCATTACACTCTGGCATGGGTACCTCTTTGTCTCTACAAGTCACTACCACTATCGTCGGTTCGACTTCTTCAGCCGTCAGTTGTCTGAGAAATAGTGACACTAATTGTTGCATAAAGCGGCATTAAAAGATGAGTTGCATTCTGTGCAGTCGTCCAGCCATGATCCGTGCCTCCTGAATTATCCAGAGCATCTAACACGGGTGCCCAGGCCTGCGAGGCAAAACTTGGGCTGCATATGCTTAACATACCAAATGCATATGTCATGCGTATCCGGGGTCCCAATATGATTTACTCGCCGTCATAATCTATACAACAACACCCGTTTACCGTCAACATTGTCGTACATTTAGTTTGATGCACAAAAAAACGATGATCGGCGAATTGCGACTTTGTCACTACAAACAGTCATCTATATTTATATATATATATATATATATATATATAAATATATATATATATATATATATATATATATATATATATATATATATATATATATATATATATATATATATATATATATATATATATATATATATATATATATATGCGCATGCTAATAGGTATGCTTGTATCTATGCATGTATCTATTTTTGTATGTATAAAAGTATGCATGCATGTATGTATCTATGCATGTGAGTATGTATCTATGCATGTGATTATGTATGATGCATGTATGTATGTATGTTAGTATATATAAACATATATATATATATAAATATATATATATATATATTTATATATATATATTTATCTTTAGATAAATATTTATTTATTTATGTATGCAAGCATGCATGCATACATGCATATTACCATACTAACTGCGAATTGCAGTTTGTATGGTAATAATTAATTAATTAATTATATCAATCGAGTAATATTGATAATACAACTTTATCTGTCTATTGTTAAAATTGTCAGTTATTGAGAGTTGGGACGATATAAAGATGCGTTGCTAGAAGTTAACTAGAACGAAGAGACATTGATAGAGATGAAACAGAACAAAGAGGGCACAAGAGCAGTTACAGGTCAACAAAACTGATTGACACAATGCGGTCGTTTACAATGGCTTCAGCATAACAAGCAGTTCCACCGATAGCATTGGCTGCTTTACATTGGAAAATCATGCAGCCAGATAGTATTGCACTTCATGTGTCTAGCTTTGTCAATCGTTAGTTCTAACTGTTTGTGCGCGAGAGCATGAACATATCCTTTCCAACCTACCATACTGCTTTTATTTGTTTCTATCTGATTGCTGTTAAGAGTGCGCCCTATACGTAGTTATCATAGAAAAATTCCCTGCATTTCTCCGACAAGTCCCCGCTGGCGCGTGTCAGTACGAGCGCTGTTGTGACTGTTATGTGTGAATATGGATGTTATACCCTACAACATGTATATGGTAGTATTCATGTGAGTTATAATTACAATAAGTGTCACTCTATTGAAGTAGAGGTTAAACGTTTAAGCATAATCAGGAGCGTGTGACAACGCTCGGATCGATTATCGTGGTGGGCAGTGTGATGTGCATTACATGACATTTGTCGTATGCAAAGTGGAGGGGAGTTACTTTACTAACATCAGTTATTGCAATAAGAAGAGTCGCTTGCAAGAATTTCCGGTAAAATTTTTACTATTAATAGAATTCATTTTCAAATGTCATAATCGATGATCTCGGCTTACACTATACTGAGAGTAGAATGGAAGATGGGTGTCACTGTCGAGTGCTCGTAGTTCAGTGATAGCTGTTGTGTAACAACCTTACTGTGAATGTTGCACTCAGTTTGGAGCAAGCAAACGCCGATGAATTAATCGAGTGTTCTTGTCATCGTTGAGATACTATTTGAGAAGTGTCATGAATGGCGACAACACCTCTTTTGTTTGACATAATTCCATGCAAGGAGCATTAGTTTATCACTCGATGCACATCATTAAGTATTGCATCATACATTTCAGTGTTGATGCCAGACTCTTTACACTGATGGCAATTCACACATCCCTGAGATGACTGACCTTTACCCTCGCAAACCGTCATAAACGTATTCAAACGCGATGCGTCCCAGAAAACGCAGACTGACGATTCGGGCAATAAATGCCATGTTCCCTTAGCTTCATCAATTGATTGAATGAAATTACTTATCATATGAAAGTATTGTTATTGATCAATTAATGAGATGGAAGTTATGATTAAGCAAATGTAGTTTGTTATTAAGAAACCATATTATACTTGCGTAGAATTTTAATGGCAAACGCCCTGTCATAATCACATAATCACCAAATATTAATCGCTTATGCGAATGCATATTTGTTTTGACGGAATGTGTTTTTCCTTGGCTCATCCATTGCTTGAATTGCATATTTCATGAAATGAAATCTACTATTGGTTTAGGAAAGATAAATTATTATTCCTTAGAAAACTAGTTTATAATATATATCCATTCAATAAGAACACAGCATATTGATCAATGATACGAATGCCTGTTGTATATCAGAATCCATTGTTCTCTAAGCTTATATATTGTTTCAACGAAAGATTTGATGATTTTCTTGCGCCAAAAAAACCATCAGTTTACCAGTCATACGAAAGCTTATCTTATTCAAGACACCTATGTTCCATAAGATCCCCAGTAAATATTGCTATTCTAGTTTGTTAAACGATGCATTGTTAAACCAAATAACAATAACTGAATAGTACTTTTGGAAATTAATGATACGAATGCATCTTTTATTTAAGTAACCAACGTTCCTCAAGCTCATCGGTGGATTAAAAGAAATATACTATTATTTGAATGCATTATTATTTATTGGGTAAGTGTTGTTAATTACTTTGAATTTCTTGTCCACAAAACAAAATTCACTGAATATGAAAAAACAACATTTGGCAGTTATAGGGATGCATCTTGCATTCATTAAATCTGTTCACTTAGCTTACAATTCATTCAAGGAAATGCGTTATGTTATGTGAATGTTTTATTATTGATTAAGTAAATGTACTGAATTGATATTTTGAAATCATGTTATCCTCGTTTAGAATATGAATTTGTTTAACGATGGTTTTGTGACCAACAAAAATCACTATAAATGAAAGCAAAATATGCATTATTTTACAGTAAGTGAATATTATTTATCTTTATTTTGAAACCGTGTTATACTAGTTTAGAATTGCATAGTTTCCGAATAACAATAAACTATTCATATTCTAGTGTCGAATATGAGTGGTTCTAATGATGCATTCCTTGTGACAAAATAGTCACTAAATGTGATAGGAATGCATCTTATGTTTAACAAACCTATATATCCTTAGCTTAGCATTGAAACTCAATTAAATGCTTTACAGCATGAATGTATTTTTGTTGATTAGGTTAGCTAGCCGAACAAAAACTGCTATTACTGAATTAGAACAAAATGTTCGCTAGAAATGCATTCTGTATTCAGGATAAATGTTCCCTTAGCTTACCGATGAATTTGATAAAATAAATAATGTGAATGCATTATAATAGATTAAGCAAAAAATATTTTTTAGTTGGAAACCTTGCTATCGTAGTTTATAATCTGAATTTTTATTTAGTGATGCATTCGTTAAAAGAATTATTGCTGAATAAGGAAAACGCTATTGCTCATTATTACGAATGCATCTTTAACCTATGTTCTCTTAGCTGATATTTACAAACCATGTTATCCGTGTTGAGAATGTGAATGTGGTCAAACATGTATTTTGTGTCTATAAAAAAGTATTACTGAAAAAGAAAAAAAAATTGATCAGTGATACTAACATATTGTGAATGTATTCAGATTGATTAAATTAATATAGGTTATTTGAAACCATGTTGTCCTAGATTAGATTATGAATTGTCTTTAATCATAACTACGTGTCAAAAATATCAGAACGCATCATTATTGAATAAGTAAGATCAGTCGATTTCTATTTGGAAGCCATCTTATTCTAATGTAGAATAATAACGATTTTTTTAATGATGCTTTTCTTGTTAAAACGCAGCAATTAATGAATAACAACTTAAAATGTTAATCTGTGATTGAAGCAAAAAATAATTAACCTATAGAAACGTATCATTGAGTTGATTGACAAAATAAGGAAATATAGGTTTCTGATATATTTGCTTTTTTAAATCACAGCTTAACATGTTTTATCATGTGAATGTAATATTATTCATATAGTAGAGGCACTTTGGCAATTGGAAGTTATTATAATGATGCATTCGTTGTAAATAAGAAAACAATATTGGTCAGTGATACGAACGCATCTTTTTAAGAAACCTTTGCTCATCAGTTAATTCAACGAATAAGTTTATGATGTGAATGCATTATTATTTGTTAAAAGCAGATTATTGGTTTTTTTTAAATCGGCGCAACAAATGCAGTGTTTTTATTGATGCATTCATTGTACACAAAATAACCTCTATTTTAATCATTGATAACAATGAATCTAGTATTTAAGAAACTTTTGGTCCCTTTGCATTATCAATTGATTCCAGGATGTATTTTATCTCGCTAATGTATAAATATTTATAAGGTACATATAATTCATTGAATAGATTCCTTGTAAGAAATAATCAATGAATGAGAATAAACATGATGGGCAGTGATGAGAGAATATCTTTTATTAAGATAATCCGTTACCTTAGTTTTTTAAAATTAATTCAATGAATTAACGAAAACAATGACCAGTAATATTAAACTCGCTTAATTATTTTGCCTACATTCTTTAATCAAATTTTACTAACAAACGGGTAATTGCGTAATTGCTACATTGAACAAAGATAAACAGGAATTCATGCAAATACAGTATAGTTCATGCACTAAACATACGAGTCACTGAGAGGTCAGTTGGTGGTGTAAAATGAAAGCCCAACTCACATTATTTGGGCAAAACTGCCTATGATACCAATTACTGCCTAGAATAACTAGTTCTCTTAAACTTACAGTCAGTGGAACGGGGTGATTCCCAAACTATTCGAACGTTAAAGTTTAATAACCATTTCACACCCGATTCAGGCACCGTATTATTTATTCAGTTGAGCAGGTTTTTATTTCGAACACACACTCGGACCGACGCTTCTTAATTCTGCTACAACAAGGTAATTTTGCTATCTATTTTAGATGTGCTATCAATCTACGCCAAATAGATTGCAACACCTGAATAAGACATTGCTATTGAGGTGACTTTCGCACTTATTGACAGGTGTACTACCCCATTCGACATGGTAATATCACGCATGAGGTGCCTACAATCAATGATATCCTGCTCTCCTATTTACCTTATTGGCCAGATTGCATTAATTGTAAGTGGTAAAATAGATTTTAGTTTCAATTTTCCAGTTGGTAAGTGATATTTTACAAATCGCAGCAATGCTGCCATCGGAAGCTTTAAGGAAAAGTTAACATGTCCTTGCATCAGACCCAACATCTCAAAAGAAAATACTAAAAATGTTTGATGCCGGAAACAGATGCTTTTTGGTGTTAGTGGCGCATCATGAGTGACGAATGGCAATTGGTTTTAAAACGTTTTTTATATAAGAAAGCAATCATATTTCTTATCAGAGAGATAACAATTGCTATGTTATGTCAACGAATAGATAGCTGTCTATGTGTACACGATGAGCTGCTTGTTGTGATTGCTACGTTATGTCTACGATTAGACAGGTGTCTATGGGCAGGGCAACTAGCTGCCTGTTAGAATTGTTGTAGACTCCATGCTATGGCTATGAGTAGAAGATGAGGTGCCTGTTAGAATTGTTGTAGACTCATGCTATGGCTATGAGAAGACGATGAGCCGCTTGCTAGAATTGCTGTAGACTCCATGCTATGTCTATGAGTAGACGATGAGCCGCTTGCTAGAATTGCTGTAGACTCCATGCTATGTCTATGAGCTGCTCGTTGGGATTGATGTAGTCTTCATGTTATATCTATAGGTAGGAGCTGATTGTGCTATGATAGCACTAACGACATCCACGACGTATTGTGTCCAAGAATGATAAGATTCTACGTTTGACTGAAATATATGATTGCATAATAACCTACAATGTGGCCAAAGTCAAAGCGTATGGATCGAATTCAGTTAATATAATATTCCAAACCAAAACTCTGTTAATTGGCTAGTGTGGCCTATCCATTAAGCTACTTGAGTTCCAGGCGATCTGCAAATGTCATTATGAATTCTTCAGAAGCACTGGGAAAATGTCTACGGTATATGTACTGACAATCCTGGTCAATTCATCAAGGTACGCCACGTTTGAAGGGAGATGAATTCGCAACTGATAATTTGATAATGATTATAAAGAATGTAATCTTCCGTCAGCGTCTTTTGAAAGCTATCGAACATAGTTGGACGTGGGATGTCACAATTTTCCCTGGCACGATTCCAATAACTGCATCTGCGACAGCATTCGCTTGCATTTGGATCACAACGCGATATATAAATCAAAAATAGATTCGTGGAGCGTTACGTGACTAATGGTTATTTTTGTCATAGTTTGTTTATTTGTAGTGTGGCGTTTCGATGGTAGCAACATAACTAATGCATAGACTGCACGGAGGCGACAATCAGCAACAAACGAGACGCCTGGTGTCAGAATGAATATTATTTGTATATTCATATATAGGTTAATATATAAATATATATATATATATATATATGTATAGTTATATATATATATATATATATATATATATATATATATACATATATCAAAAATATATACATGTATATATATATATTTATATATAGATATATATGCATTCATATATAAACCTCAAAATACTTATATACAGAGAATTATATATGAATGTATAAATGTATATGTATCTATGTATAATTCTTCTATATCTATATATGTATATATATATATACATATATTTATTTATATATATATATATATGTATATGTATATAATATATATGTTTGTATATATATATGCATATAAACACACACACACACATATATATTTATATATATATATATAAATATATATATATTTATATATATATATATATATATATAGTGTATCCATATATGTATATATATATATTATGTATATATATATTACACATTTATATATATGTACATAAATATGAATATATATATATATATATGTATATATATATATATGTATCCTTATATATATGTATCTATATATATATATATATATATATCTATCTATATATATCCTATATATCTATCTCTCTATATATCTCTATATCTATCTATATATCTCTATATCTCTATATATCTCTCTCTCTATATATATATATCTATATCTATATATCTATATATATATATATATATCTATATATATCTATATCTATATATTTATATAAATAGCTATATATTAGCAGGCAAGCCTTTATAGTTTCTCAAGTACGGTAGATGCGCGAACTGACCTTTGCTAATGCAAATGGTTGTGCAAGCGTCCAAACTCTCTCTTGTTTGTTCGATTAGGTTACTTATGATTTGATGATGAATGATTATAATAAATGGTCAAAATATTTTACGTTTAGTTTTTTTATCTATCTTCTTACACTGTAGCTTGTCTTAGTACTTTTTTTGAGTAATGTGTTTACGCTACATAACGCGGTCTAAAACGTGCAATCAAATATTGCTACTTGTTTTTTATGTGCGTGACCATCTTGTGTCACTAAACACGGCGATACTGAGATGTATTTGCATTGAGGCCACACCTTACCTCTGTCACATACAGACAATATCTACATCGCGTCCGTTCTGCATCATGTGCTCATGTCTAAGACACAGACTGCCTATAAATACAGCTCGTCTTTCACAAGCCTATATTGTCAGATAAAGCATACAGCGTCCGGTCTGTGTACCCAGTATCATTCACGACCAACTGGTTCCTCTGACCTCCCTGCTAGTCACACGGGGCCATTTCCCAAATAACCGCATCATGAGATACGAGTGTGATTCTTGCATTACCGCTGAACACCTCCAGCTATTCATGATTCTAACCGCTATAATAGCGTTATGTGTCAATCAAGATCGCCATTTAGTGAAATTGACTCTAGACTTGGTGATATTGCATTAGTGGCTACTATTATATATCATATGTTACAGAATAGCTTGGTTTAAGCGCGGAACAAATTCATGAGTTACGGTGCAAATAATATTTTATCATTCAAACACCGCAGTAGACGTCTTAGCCGCCCAGTCACATTTATTCAAAGACCTAAACTCGTCTGAAGAAACTGGTTTGATGAAAATCCAATGCTCTAACGAGGTCGTCACTGACCAGTTGAATGTACATCGATGTTAACATTCAGGTCCCTCCCTGGATGAAGGTAGAAGCTTCTCCTGGACATAACTGCCCCGTCATACATCACAGTCACACTGTAGTTACCATGGTAACCTCTGACATGTATGGCGTCATGGTGTGTGCTGGGTAGGAGCACCTCGTTCGTGCTCCACTCCTGTTTGTAGAGCCGGATAACGCGAGCGCCCGCTGCGTTAATCTAGGTATGCAGATCAATACATTCAAATCAATATTTTGCTTTGATAAAACTAGTTATATTAGGTCAAACAGTGCAAACATTGCAATGATCGTATCCACCAAGAAATCATATCCACTGTGGAACTCACGTGAAAGTCATCGCCTTCCACTAGGGCCGCTTGAGGGCGCCAGTGGACCTTGTCCCAGTAACCCCACATAACGATGCCATGGATCTCAGGCGTTGAAAAGTAGAGTCGCAGAATATCTTCATAACCTTGGGCTCTCACGGAAACATCAGGTTCCGTCAAGTCCAATTCTGTGATCCAGATGGGTAAACCTGCAGTGGCCTCAAGCTCCAGACGTTTCTAGGTGAGAGCAGATGCAAAACCTGATTCGTATAAATGAAGGTTTATCATACTAATATACTGATGATTGTGTCAAGAGGATTGGTCACCTGAATTCGCGTAATATCAGGTGCGCCCAGTAGATGGCTCTGAGTACCCATGCCGTAAATGGGAATGTCGTTCTCTTGCATCCTCTTTGCAAATTGAACATAAGCCTGCAAGCACAATTGCATGCATAAAAAATCATGCTCCATCAAGTGGAACTTGATATGCAGGGAAAGCGTACTTACCAGAGTGTAGGTTCCAGAACTGACAATGCTAAAGTCATTCATGAACAAATGAGCGTCAGGGTCTCGCTTATGAGCCATATTAAACAACTTGAACATATAGTCTGGATCCTTCGTTTTCTCTTCGAAGAATGACCCATGCTGATCCTCATTGTTAACATCCCAATGTCGCAACCTGACAGACAGACGGCTATTAGTTTAAATGCTCCTTAACGCAACTTCATAGATGGATTGATCAAAGGTCACATGCGTTCGGTATTTATATTTCAGTAAATGATGGAGCAACTACAGCTTAGCACTTATGATAAACAAATTTTCAGGTACGCTAGTTCATACCCCTTACCTTCCGTGATATCGACCGAGGAGGTAATCCATTCTCCTCTCGACATTGGCTTCTACTGAAC
>CM067347.1:12300886-12333808 GCA_034190875.2 Urechis unicinctus
AATGATATTCTTGGGTGAGCGTTAGGAGGGTTTTCAGCTAGGGATTATAGACGAGCTAGCAATTTGATATGGGTGGCCTTCTACATTAGATGCATTGTCTTTGAATCGATTATTTTGTGTACCTGTGATTTTTTGCATCGATAAAATGTATGTGTGATGTGCTCAAAATGCGGTTATTTCACACCAATAAAGATACACGCTTCTCAGCAGGTCCTTTGCACAATGCATTGAGTAGATTGAACACATATTGTCTGCGTTAAAAAAAGGCGACATATTGTCAGAAAGGTTTGTTGCCACTTGGTAAAAGTGTCCATTTGATCTGATTTGATGTTAGTTATTCTCCCCAAACGGTTATTTGCTCTACCTTTCCATTATATTACCATCAAATAATATATCAGGTGTTGGATGTGGATCCCGCTTAAAAAAAATTCGATATTGAGTTATATTCAGTTCTATTTGTAGTCACTAAGATAAATGTTAAGGGTTTACAGTGTTTATGGTTCCTATATGTTTCCTGCTTGTGCAGTGTCATGATATATAAAATAAGACTTAATGCGAACAAATGTGATTGTGATAGTTGTTTTACCATCGTCGACACACCTACGTGCCGCTGATATAAAAGCAGATTTACAGAAGGAACATTTAATATCCATAAAATTGTATACCTAGCTGAACACTTTTCGTTTGGTTTAAATAAAAGCAAACACTTCATATGTGCATTATTTGTAACAACAATGCGCATTGTCATCAGCAATGCCTTCATTAGCAGGTAGGTACCGAAAATTTAAATTTTATATTTTCAAGTAAGGGACAGCAAGCAGCCCAATGTGCATGTGATCACTTTTTCCAGCATGCTTTCACCTTCAGCAGTTCAAGTGGCTTCCAATCCACCCGATATTATGTGCTGTGAAGGAACATACATCTGAGTTATTTTCGGTGCCATGCAAATGTTATCGCCGACAAATGCCCTATAAGCAATTCGACTAGTGCCAGCTAGTTTTTTCATGTAAGTAACAAATCGAGTTGCCACGTGTAGTGGTGGCAGATTCACCATGTTAACAACCGAGTGTCCGACCTGGGCTAGGCTTATCGGGCTCCGATGGGGGTCTTATAATCCATTAGCCGCTAGACTTATACTATTTATCATATCAGTTTCTCCAGAAAGTTAAGTGACGCACGTGACACGTCTAGTTACGTATGATTCGAGTTTTTATTCCGGAATACATATTCGGTTACGATGCAGCCTGACTCAATATTTTAAGCGATTTAGACGGGAGAACAACGGAGATCCCGAGAATCAGAGTTTTGTGTAACTTCAAATCTCTGGTCATGCTTATGTGTCTTGTATTCCTAAATATATCATTATATTTATTGGTAATGACCGATTATCTCGGCTAACTTGGTATGTAAGCGCCGTCTCTTTTTTCGGTCTTTGCTTTGAATCTGTCTGGTTACTTACATAGTGAGCGGGACTGCGTGTTACCAACGCCAAGATATCAAGCGTGATTTACAATTGAGGCAATAATAGGATTACTCATTTGCACCTCATTTATTAACTGTTATTATGCATGGTGTCTATGAATATATCGTGCTATGTGGATGGTACTCTACACTGGGTTTCATTCTTGTTTGATTTCTTCACAGCTATATGATATGCTGGACGATAAGATATAAAAGCGGGTTGGACGTTTCATTTTGCATCATTTTCGTCAAGCTTGGCTCTAACGAAGAAAACAAATGAATTATGGATATAAGTATACGCCATGAAACTCGACCAGTAAAACCGTCGGTAGTTTTTAAGGATCATTTTCTGCTTGATTAATATAATAACGAGATGCATAATGCCGTAATAGCGGACTTAGTGCTTGCCTCGTCGTCCTACTCTCTCGTTGTATATTCACCACATAGGGCTTCTCAAATAATCAACGATTACGACTTGCTCATAAATTTCTGACGGCGCGATTAATTGTGACAGGTTTTACAATACCAGCAGCTAGTGATGGTGTCGATTATATCTGTTGAGCTCCCAGGTCTATATGTAGGGCGAGTGGACAACTTATTCATAATTTCGTATGATCTGGCCGTTGGTTTTTATTGAAACGCCATGTTTATGGCTAGATGCTTGGACAGTATGGTTTATAATCTTCGACTTAATATGACCAAAATACCGAATGTGTTGTAGCTACAAGTACATTCTCATCTCAGCAAGTATATGCTTTGCAATCGCTAATGCCAGGGAAATAAAATCCTGATATGTAATAGGAATACCCCTCTTAGCACTAAATATATGTTGACACGCTTGGGCAGCATCATATATGATCGTCGACGTGAATGTCAAGCAACACACTCGACAATTTGGATTAGGTTGCCAAGAATGCAATTATTTACTTTATTTTTAATGGTCGCCAGGCTACTACCTCTCATTGCTTAACCTTATATTGACCCAATCGATCTTTATAACTGTAATATTCGAGGTAAGCATACAATAAAAAAGTTAAACGTATTTTAATGAGGAATAAGCCGAGAGAGAAAGAGGGTGAGAGAATGAGGGAGAGAGAGAGATAGAGAGAATGAGAGAATGAGAAAGAGAGGGAGGAAGAGGTAGAGAGAGAATGAAAGAGATACATAGTGAGACTGGGAAAGGGAGAGTGTGAGTAACAAAGGGGGACAACTGGTAAGATAGGTGCATTCACGACATAACAGAGGGAACGTGTGGATTAGTGCTGCAGTGAATTATCTGTTCCATATTCTGCTCGAGGCATTCGTACAGTGATTTAAAAATGGTGCATAGACTAGGAAAGCGTTATGAAAATGGTATGAAGCAATCCATCATGACACTACTACAAGGTGCAGTGCATTTGGGTCATGCACGCTATAACAACATTCCAATGGCTAAAGTGTGGATGTGGCTACTTCCAATAGGTATGCCTCGTACCCACCCAACCCCGAACTGACAAGATTTGCGATCATAAACAGTACATCTTCATATTTGTGGGGAGGTTACTCTCAATGAAATCGGGCTTTAAACATTCCTTGGACAAGGCGTCTTTCAGCTGGTCATTTTGACGTGTATAAGTAATTCGTTGCGTTGTTTATGAATTATATCATTTTTTAAAGGGCCACTAAAATGAAAATTTCACTTTCTTTAAGATTTCCACAGTAGCAAATATGCATCAATCTAAAACCTTCTGTGCAATCCGTTTTCAAAACTTTGAACTCTATCGAGTAAACGATCTCCAGCGCGGCCATTACCCTATGACTCACAAAAGGAACCGCTCGGGAAGCCAGCGAGGGCTGCTGCGTCTGGAGAGGCTGGCGACCGAGACCCGCGTGAAGTTATGCTGTGCGAGGGTGGTGGCACTTTAATCGGTAGCTATTATTTTTGCTTCGCAGCGCACCTTCGTCGCGCATTCTACACATCATCAGATCGCTCCGATGCGCGTTCGCTGTTGTAGTACCCCCCCCCCCACACTTGTCAGACGACTCCGCTATCATTTTGCGTTCATTTCAGCATCTTGTTGCTTTTTTCACTCGAGCGTTGGTTTTGTGGAACTTTCAAACTTTTTACCTGAGATACTTGAGAATATCACTGTATGAAGTTCAACTGTCACCTGTCATCATGCCAGAGAAATGTGTTGCCAAATGGTGCTGTAACACAGCCAGTAGGGGTGTGTCAGTGTTCGCAATTCCCTGAAGCAACCCACAGGCAGTGGAAGCAGTTCGTTTGTATCAAGCGAAAATGGAACCACACATTAAAAGATATGCGAAAGCCTTTCTTATGCTCTGAGCACTTCACTGGAAGCTGCATCAAGACTCAAAGAGTGCAGTGAACTCCAGCCATGGATAAAATCTATTTCCAACCACCTGTACTGGTGTGCTAGGTCCTCACTTGATCATGCTAGTAAGGAGCTAACAGTAGCCAAACGGCAATCTGTTGCCTACCATGTACAGGATAAGCACACTGGTCACAGTGATTTATACCCTGCATGTGAGCATGACACACTTGATCAAGAGACCAGCAGGAAGAAACAATGGATTAAGCCCAGTAAGTTAATGTCATGTCAATGAAAATTAAACATTGAAGGTAGTACAAACTCAATGAACCATACTAACACTTACTGCTGGCTTTGTGTGATCAGACACCAAGGCAGCTGAGAAATTGAATTGGAGGATATCATCACCAACAAACTACTGTGCCGTGACATAAGGAAACTTTGCCCCCTATATCAAACATCATCAGTTGAAGCATTTCATTCAACCATCCTCCACTTCTCCCCTAAAATGATTGTATATCCTTACATGGGTATGCTTATCGGGTAAAGTCATAATAATAACATATTTTCAATATGAAGCCAGTACCAATTCAAGTGGATGTAATGGATTATGTTTTGTTTCGATGTTTGTAGACTCTATTTGGCTGGGATGCATATCAATGAGAACAGTTGTCGAACACAGGCAGTTAACAAGAAAGGGGAGTCAATTTATCCCATCAAGTATCCCAAGTACAAGAAAGGAGACTACATTGTCAAGGCCAAAAAAAGAGAACAAACTTTCGGTAAGAATTTAACAATTTACTTTGTATATATATACTTACAGATCAGAGACACTAATAATGAAATATGTGATGAGTAAGCATATAATAATGTAAAACTGTATTATATTATTTTCAGACTAAGTGAACATCTTTAACAATTTCCTGTTCAATGAAGTTGCTGTCAACCCAAAAAAGTTTGCACATCTGCTTGATGAGTTTGATGTTCCTCCACCAATGTGCTCGTCATATGTCAGACCTGACAAAGCCACAGCTGTACTCCTACATAGTTCAAGATTTAAATGAGGAATTCATGGTGTTCACGATAGATCAGGAGGTTTAAATCCTTTATATTGTGCCACTTCACTGGGGAATCCCTTCCTGATCTGTGCCTCAGCACACGCTGGTAGTTGAACTCTGATGTGCTTCCCGAGATATCCCCAACACCATTTCACCAGTTGTTTGTAAATTATTGGAACATATGTTCAATAAACCAAGGTTAGTATAAACAACTTTAAATTTGATAAAGGATCCATAATCCACTCACTTGTGCATAGCTTGTTCCCCACCATTACTGTACCTTTGTATATATGACTGATATGCAACTCTTGAGTGCCCAAGGATTGAGACACACCCCATCAAATCCGGGTTATGTATGATGCATGTGACTGGAGAGTCATGCAGTTCATTTGATTCATTGAGTGTCAGCCATCACTTTTACCTGAGGGATTTCCTGACAGCACACACATTCTGTGGCGGTGAGCATTTGCGTGCAGTGAGAGCAAGTACACCTGAAAGAATACAACAGCATATGTCACATTATTATGTTTCAACAGTACTTTTTCAAATATTTTAAGATTTTTCAAAGTGTTCTGATACAACATCTTTGTCATTGATGGAATTTAATTGTGGAAAATGTATTCAACATGTCAAATGGTCTAAGCTATGGATATTTGTACATACTTTGATAAAATAACCTTTCAGCATTTTACTTATAGCAACGCGGAACCCCTATCTAAACGGTGAACACCGAAACGTGAATGATTATCTAAACAAAATGCCCGGTAGCTGAAGGGAAAGATCCTAGTAGAGCTATAAATATCAATAGACTATACCGTCTATCCATGTCGTCTTTGAATATGATGCTAACCGATAGTATGTAGTCAAGGTTAGAGACGGGCGCTTAATGACCTCAATCAGGTTTAATCAAATTACAATATGTGATAATCGCGTGATCGGATCAAAATTGTTTATTTACCAGGAATCGATGCACAGCTGCAGTCGATTTTCTTCTTGTGGGTCTTCCTCTGACGGCTCCGCCCACATCAATGCGCCGGGATCCTCTTCGTGCTCCGGTTCAAAACTGATACGGTTTAATCTCAGGTTCTTTATCAATTTGATCTGTTGACTCTGACGGAGCATTGCAGTCAATTTCATCCTCGAGGTAAACCGCAATTTCATCGAAATCGTCGTTAAAAAACTATCCGTATCGCTCAAACACTCCTCTGCGGACGCCATTGTCGCTGTGAACTCGGTCAACTCCTTTTGTGATGTCACACTCGCGCGACCTTGACCCCGCCAGTTTGCGCAGCACGGCGCGACAAGTGCAACTTTAAACTGTAATAACTTCGTTATTTGTCCGACTACATACCTCAAACCTTCACCAGAGCATTTCTCATGCACGAATCTTTCGGTATATGGAATAAAAAAAAATCGTTTTAGTGGCCCTTTAAGGTCAATAGAACGAACTCTGTTATCAACTTACGAATCTCTTAACGCGCTTGGCATACATTTCCTTGACAATGTATTCAGATTATATCAGTGAATGTCTTATTTTGTTCATATAACAATGATATTTTTTACACTTGTATCGACCTCTTGTCATGGCTTGTTTGTCGGTAGTAATTAAATTCCACAGATGTATGGACCGTTTTGATGTATTTGCATTATTCGGTATAATCCTGTTACTAACAGTCTACCTCTGGATATTGAGAGTGAAGGAGCGTGTTTTGGTTGCGGTTCGTTCTATGTCAGAGTAAGGAGCTGGCCAGATGCGACTCGGTTTAACATTGCAATGCTGCATGCAAAACTCATGTGACGTCAGCACGTGATGGAGTGATGGTTAATAACCTGTGAGATTTGTTTTCAATTCTATTTCATTTGGATATGCCTTTATAAGGGAAATAACCCTACTGATCCGCGCCGTATGAATTGTGTGATAAATAAGCTATCCTGCGGTTCAATACTATCCGTTCTGGGATACCAATGAAACGAAAAATAAATCACAGATAAACATTTTAGTAGCAGCTGTCGCAGTCTCTGTGCCGAGGGATGTAAGGCATCGAAAATATTCAATTACTGCAAGACGATGACATCAGTCTCCCTTTAGTCAGTATAGGTCTGCTGACATTTGCATCTGGGTATAAATAGCTGACACTTGTGCTTCGAACACGTCTTACATTATTACATTCCTAACTCTTGGCAATTCCATGTTGCATGTGATTTTAGCAGACTTACCACTAGATGAAAATAGAATATAAGGCAAAATAGAGATGCAAAAATATGATATCATTTGCCAAGTAGCCGTTCCGAATAAGATGTGTGCATTTTGCTCGCCATCTCACTCACTCGCATGTGGTTCTTGGACGTTTAACGAAACGACAGTATACTTTTTATTGTTCATTATCTTTCACGGTTGCTGGCCCATTTTGAGGCATGAGTTGCATATATTGACTGGTTTCTCATCTAAAAAGATTATTTTACGGAAAAGAGACCTAGGTTAAAGATATCTTAGGCACAGAATAACAGGGATTAATCAACGAGTATTGGAGCTATCCGTATGCATTACACTCCCATGATTACTTCCAGCACCAGGCCTTCACAGTTTTAAGCATTGAAGACTTTTTGATCTAATTTACTTCTGATATATTGATATACTCTTTAACAAAAGGCGCCGACAATCATTTCCAAACCGCACTGCTCGTTCCCGCCATAACAAGATGACACTCTTAGTCTCAGTGTGGCTGAAACCTACTTCCATATTCTTCGAAATTCTCGCTGATTAACCAAACAAGAAATACTTGATTACTATGTGTACGTAAGATAAAACGATGTTATATTATAAACAATAGTGAAACCAAAATAAGATCGATTGTGATGGCTCGTGTAAAGCTTCCTGTTCGTGGTCGATACGCCCGTCCTCGTCGCATGTCTCTCGCGCAGCACATACTTTTCTTTGTTTTTTTTATTAACTGCATGGATAAACATGATTTACGTTAATGGCATTTTGTCTCGAGGTAAAACCAAAGAACCGTTTTCCATGCTAGCAAACTTACGGTCATTCTCTTCATGGTCCATAAGTGGGGATTTGCTAATGACGTCATAAGCATATTGATCGTGATCCTTTTTGCTTTGTTTGTTAAGTCACTGTAAGAACATAACGGGACATAACTCCCTCTTTATTGTTGTACATCCACTGCTATACATGAACAGGTCATTACTCTCCATTGATTGCATTACCTATTGTTAATAAAAGCACGTTATACCTTTACTTATTAAATCCGTCAGCGTGAATGGCAGTAAAAACAGACGAAAACATCAGACATCATCATTGCCATTGAACTAGCATTGGGAGTGGTCTGAAATCTTACTCGGGATATATTGTGTAATCCTCATTGTGCATCGTGTGGATAAACACAATTAAGTACAGTTTTCTAGGCAATGCTTGGAGTACGCATCAAAAGCTTGCACACCTCTATGGGACACAGGAAGGTTTGAATTAATCAAGCGACAGAAAACATCTTAATGACCATTTTTGAATCTATACTTAGAAGCTATATTCCCACTTTTAGTATTTACTTGATAAATCTAGTTAAGCTGTGGAAATGTTTCTTGGAAAGAATTAAAATGGACCCTAACTATGGATAATATGCTCGCTTTTTACAAATCCCTAGCAAATGAAGAAAGCGTGATTCGGCAGCCAGCAGATCAAATCTACAATATTCGCTTGATAAATCTTACAACAGACACATCACGTCGAGACCATCTAGTAAAATATGTTGATTGCGGAGACAAGCTGGTGATACCCAATGATTGTGAGGTGGTGATATCTGGTGATGACTGCCGAGATGAGCTTTGGATATCAGGTGAAGATAATGGTGATGGACTGGTGGCGTCTTGTGATTGTGGTGATGCGCTGGTTTATGTCGGGCGATTGTCATGATTAGCTGTTAATATAAGGTTGTTTGTGTGAGGTTGAGCTGGTGATATCTCATGATTGTGATGGTGTTCTGTAGATATCTGGTGATAATTTTGCTGATGCGCTGGCAATACCTGGTGATTGTGGAGACAAGCGGGTTATATCTGGCGATTGAGGTGATGAAATAGTGATATTTCGTAATTGTAGTGACAAATTTGGGTTATATTTTCATTGTGGTAATCAGCTGGTGATATTCGTCGACGACTGAGAGCTTCATGGTGTGGTCAGGTCATTTGTGTGGACGAGGAAGTGATGGTGAGCTGTAGACGAGGTGTGATCTATTCCCTTCGTTGATGACGTAGTTACTTCTGTTAGACTAATCTGAAGGCGAAGGTTGTTTCTTAGGAAAAGAAAGCCATGTAAGATTCGTTTGCTGTCGATGTGACGATATCTGTCTAACTTGAGGCTGTTCTAGCCGTTGTGAGTATTGTGGAGTGTATGGTTGAGGCTGGGTAGGTTTGGGCATCTGTTGAACCTAACGCGGTTGACGAGTTATTGGTTCTGCGGACCATGGCATACTTACTGGATCGCTCACAGGCTGAAGTAGCTGAAAAAAAGCTATTTTCGAGTATTTCTTTGATTCCTTCGTGACACGTCTGACCCCGCGTTCTGAACAGTATTGTCATCCGTAAATACAAAGTTCCAGCTATGGGTAGATAATCAGCCGTCTCCTAATATCATGTCACATGAACAATATGATGGTTTTTTTTTACTGTCCATCTCGAGGATTTATTATGACCTCTTCAAATAATACGTGTTGGTAGATCTCTTCGAAAGAGAGTAATGCATACTAACATCATTTAGCAAGGGTAGGTATATAAAACGAGAAATCACGAAAAGCGTGACGTCATTCCACTGATATAACCTTTAATAGCCAAGTTTTAGCCGATGCATGCTACCTTAGAATGTCCATAAGGTGAAATCTTTGCATCTTCGAGATCATGTGACCGAGACAACCCAAGTAGCATCACTTTACAAAAACTATTATTGCGTGTAAATCTCTTAATTCTGATTCCCGATTCACTATGGTCATAGCGCTGCAGGAGAACACTCAAGGGACGGGTTGTGTCTCCACATCTAGACCACATTATACGAGGACCTGTCGTCAGTGCATTGGTGCAGCTGATGTGAAACCAGACAGATGTAGTCGTTCCAACGAATGATTGACCTATTTCCCAGGTACTACCTAATTGCTGGTCTGTGCTCTTGGGCCAAACGACATTATTATCTCGGGTCCGATCATTAATAGATGCTTATCAACATATGATGACGGATAAATGAGCGCCTAATTGCAAGGAACTCTTTGTGTACAGAAATTATTAGCATTGTCAAAACATTCCCCAACTCCAATTAAGCAGTTAACGTTTCCCAATTCACTCGGCTTGATGAAATATTGATTATTCTCTGAACAGCCTATAATGCAGCAAATACATATCTGCTCTGTTCATTGAGTTAATGGACATTTGTCATTTCAAAAATGTAATTGGTCACATGTGTAGATGGCATGACTTTTACAATGTCATTATAGGAATATGTGTTTCTCATTAGCCGACATGGATGGGTAACGCTTCCAGACAATATATCTTGACTCCTGAGTTCTAGAGTAGCAACTATTATGTCACTGGCACATGGAAAGGTGTCATCTTCGCTATTGTCTATACACAGGTCACTTTCCTCCATAAGAATTTTCTGGTCATCGCCTCGAGAACTTTGCCTGGGTTGGGACTCGTTGGTCATACATATATCTAGAGGTGGCTCGCTTGTTGTGTTCCCCGATTGTTCGCAACAGATGAGAATCCACCATGTCTACTTGCAGATTGAGTTCAGTTACTTGTGGTCTTGGCCTTGTAATGAACGATGGACTTTGTGATTCGTCGTCCTAAGACCCCAACTTTGCTAACAATTTACGTTAATCTATGCGCAATCATATCAACGGCTGTGTTAGGAAAGAAATTTACTTCAACCCACTCCAATATCTGCTGACGATTGTATTACTCTTTGTCGACCGATTATTGTTTGGCGTTATGAGTGCTGTCTCAACATGTACACAGGTGTCTGGATCATCTACCAAGCCTTAGCATGGCCTGGCCCGTACAAGAGTACAACTTCAATACACGAGGTAATCAACTTCCGAACCTGTGGTCATCCATCTATTGTATCCTATCTGGCAGCATCCTTTCATCTGTTAACCTAGATGTGCCTCATAGTGAAATCCGTATGATATGAACATTCCCATCTAGGGTGACTAACATAACATGAAATGAAATTTCCATTAATCTAGTGGAATAGCTAGCAATCGTTATACAACTCGTTGTGTTTGATGCATTACTGGCGGTTTTTAATAAAAAAAATCAGGCTAAGGAGTGCTTATGACTCGATATTAAGGTGCTTTTAAATTATGGAAATGTGCGACTGTTTCCTTTCATGACTTTATTGCGTAGCTGTTCGAAAAACGACATTGCCAACAAGATCATTTCCATTGAATTGGTCACCATGAGCTTCATTGATCTTATCACAATTATTGTTATAACATTTGATGACGGAATCGTTGCAGTGAATATCTCCAGTTTGAGCTCGCCAAGAATTATAGTTTCATATAAAAAATAGCAGCTCAATTTACCAGACTGTTGGAAAATATGTATATCGTTTGGTATTAAACCCATGACCTATCATTGGCCTCTCATATCAGAGGAACACCAAGGTATCCAGTCGCCACCGCGAGTCCATCCCATCTTCAAGTAGTCCCTCTGGCCAAGCCGTTTCCACTCCCATTTCTAAGGCCATGTACCTGCAAATAAACCTCTGTCGAGCCTTTGATCTATATATCATTTGACCACCTCTAAATCTATGGTGGAGCGAGGCTTTGTGGTGACTGCTGACGCTAAAATGAAGTCGATTCCCTCAGGAAGGCAGTATTAAATTGATAATACGTGATGGAAAAACAAGTAATGTCGCATGTTATTTCCGTTGCAAGTAAGTTCTTATATTTCTTTCATTTATTTAGGAACTGAAAAGTAACGTTCCTCTCATCATCAATATTAGATCCACCTAGTTATTCTCTAGAGAGGACGACAGAGAGAGGGACACAGCGAGGGAAAGAGGAGCTAACTAGAAAGAGAAGAGAGAGAAAGAACGAGTGAGAGAGAAACAGGGAGAGAGAGATTGAGATAAAAGGACTACTTTTGCGTTATTGATTTGCTACGTGGCCAACTCATCTATGGATCACTGAGAGAGAGAGAATGAGAGAGAGGGAGAAGAGGGTGGAGAGGGAGAAATCAAAATTTAAATCAACATTTATAGGTTTGTTTAAGACCAAGCAAACTTACCTGTATATGTTATCACTCACTGTGAGATAAGTAGCTCTCAGTATATAAAATGAAAATATTGTTTGAACTGTGAACACTACAACCAGTCTATCACACATTCACGCAGCGTAAATTTTTATATATCGATTTATCGATTCACAGTAGAACGCGTGACAATCCTGTTTTAGTCATGTCTACTTCAGTATTGATCCAGACCTATTACTATCACTATACTTCGTTGATGAAAATGACTAAAATGCTCATGATGACAACGTTTTGATGTGTGGACAGCAACAAATTACGGCATGTGTGAGTGTGTGTGTGTGTGTGTGTGTGTGTGTGTGTGTGTGTGTTTATGGTAGGTGTGTGAGTGTGCGGGTATGTGTATGTGTTGGTCGGGGGGGGGGTTGAAGAAGACAGTGAAAGAGGCAGGACATAATGCGATAAAGGGTACGGTTAAGGTGAAAGAGAATGGGGAGTGGGGATGGACGTGTAGGATCCAATGCCTCCATACCAGTCGATCTCACTCCAATCTTAGTGTTAATGAACATTTAATTGGCCTTTATTTTAGAAATCAATATGGATCTTTAATGTTTGCTTTCAACTTTTCTTCTTCATCTTGTTCAAAATATCAATCGGTAAATTTGTTTTTTTTTTTTTCGCCAGCTTGGCACTGATATCCGTCAGATTGGCGCCAATTAGTTTATCAATGAGGTCTTCAGAGGAGTTGTACAGAGTTATATATGGCATATTGTAGAAATCAGCATACTGAATCCAATGCCGAATGGCAACTGGGTCAAGTTTCGCAGCTCGGATCAGGTGAGTCAACTTGTGATTCGTGTGGTGGTATACTTGAATTGCTCGGTGTTTGTCAGTGTACCATATCCCAAGTTCTCTCGTTCATCATGTCATGTTTGCATTGCCATTCCGTCAGTAGATCGAGTGTAGGAAAAAACAGTGGGATATTCATCCGATATTATTCAAGCAAACTCATCACAGACACTTGGTAGGGTATGTGAACAATCCCTGGATGAGACGCGAGATCACTGTATTTATAGTGTTTGTAAAGTTCTCTCAAAGGCAATGCCACTGGGAAAGTAACATTACCTATTTTACAAGCAGCGCCGTAGTGGTCCAGAAATGTTTGACTTGGGCTTGGTTGATGCCTTGAAGCACTAATAAACTCTTTCTTCGTGGCGTTGTATTTGTCATGTATATAACCACAAAAACCTGGGATAAGTACAGGTCATACCTGTGAAATATTCAATGTATTTAGCACCTTAAAGATTATAAGCACCAACCGCATTGTTAGATTGTCCTGCTATCAAAAGGAGACTGGTATTTCACTGGCGCCACCTTTTAGCATTCTCATATGTCTCCAAATCTCATATGGATATGAAGCAAGGACCATCAAGCTTTTATTGAAGGGCATAAATAGCTCACACAAGAGCGTCAACTGATGTCATTTCCGGATCATTGATGTAGGATTTGTAGAACTTAGGAATGAGCATAGGATCCAAGTCTTACCCATTGCTTTTATTTATGACTCGTAGATTGTGTGCACATGCTTTGACAGGCTTTTATCCACAAACCTTACACCCTGTGGCTGTAGCAAGTCTTTGAGATCTTTAATCGTGGTACATGGAAATCGTTGTCCAAAACACAACTGATTCATTCGCGAATGCTATTCCTTTTTTTGGCGCCAATATTGGTGTATTAAAATCCTTGTATATATAACACCGGCAAATCAAAAGTAGCAGATATATCCCCACGAGACATCAGCACAATTGCTTCTTCATGGTGTTTATTGGTCAGATATCTACATACAAAAACAAGGTAGACCAGGCAAATATAATGCAACGATCAATACAGTCCATGTCAATGTACCTGCTGATTAAAGGAGTGCTTGGCTTGAGATCGGGCACCAGTAGAGTGGCAACTCCAGACAGCCAAACTGATTGGATTGGTTAGGGTTCAGGTTTATCTGAATACGGTCGTACACACATTATGACCATACAAATAATATCACATCCGCCAATTAACAGGCATAAATATAATTAATCATATCGCACTGACTGAAGTGAAGAAAGCGCTGTAGGGATTTATTTATCAGTGCAGTATATGTAGTATTTTGATGTGTAAAATAATCTTAGTCTTCACATATTCCATACAGTAAGCAGCATATCGATTACTCACCCACCCACTAACTCTCGCCGCACACGCACACACATACACATACACTCGCACACACATACACACACACATACACACGTAAACACTCACTCACTCAAGCAATACACACACTCATATACACACACACTCAAGCAATCTTGCTTTCACTTATTTTCATACTTCTTCCCACTATATCCTCACTAACCCAGTCACTCAAAATTAACTAACCGCAATCGATCTTAGCTGGCTGTACACACAAACGGTCAAGATGTTGCCATATCAGAATCACTAAAAATTCCGTTACAATTGGTTCATTATCATAACATAAATATTTCATAGAAGATGGCCTGTGTGGCTCCGTCGATAGTAAAGGTGTTATACGTTGGTTGATGTGGTGGGAACAAAGAGATGATGGTATGTATGTGGGATTGGACTTACTCTCAGGCCAACCTATGTTGTATATATTATGCAACTATATCACACACATAGATAAAATCAATTCCCAAGCAGTATTACCACCAACTGCAGGCTGCAACTAAAAGCAGCGCACCGTGAATGCTGAGATCCCTGTCAGTCACTGAAGGCGTAGCCTGTGGATATTCTATTCTTTACACTCTGACATGGGTACCTCTTTGTCTCTACAAGTCACTATCACTATCTTCGGTTTGTCTTCTTCAGCCGTCAGTTGTCTGAGAAATAGTGGCACTAATTGTTTAAAGATGCGTTGCAGCCTACGCTTTCGTCCAGCCGAGATCTGGGCCTACCACGAGTGCCCCCTCCCACAGCACCCGGAATATCTACCGCAGGAGCTCATGCCTGAGGCACAAAACTTGTGCTGTGCCAGACCAACCTACCCACTGTATATGTGTGTTGTGTTGCCGGGGTCTGTATATGATTCACTCGCCGTCATAATATGTAACATAGCGCCCATTTACCGTCATTATTGGCGTACATTAAGTCTAAAACACAAAAAACTTGACAATCATCGTCGGGTTGCGACTCTGCCACTACAATCAGTCAGCATAACGATTTCGAAGCGATCATTGCCGCTTTGATTGAATGCAATTACAGGCATTCCATCGAATAATGTCAATTTCAGAGTCAAAATGATTATCAGTGTGACACATTTGTTGCTGATTAAGGCATTCGTGATCCGACACTGGTCTTGAAGGGAAGCATGCTATTACACACAGCCAGCTCCCGGTCTGTTCTGAGCAGTTATCATTGCCTGCAGGTTTGAATTAGGGACATTGGGTTAATATAATACTGTAGATAGATTATTGGATATTGGAGCAAGACAGGGGCGTTATAGTTTTTTTATAAAGTTCACCGCACCGAGTGGTAGTGACATATGTTATGATCTGATTACCTTACTGCAATGCGTTGATTACCACCATCCCCGCTGGTATTAAGAGCCCAGAGCTCTACGGTCTCCATGTCACTCCACCACCTAATACTTTAAGTCGATAGATAGCAACGATATGCTCACATACTGCTATCAGAACATAACGAGTGCATAAGAAACAAAAATGATGCTAGGTCAACAGGTTCAACGAGTGCAGTGCGGCAGAGCGAGGTCAAAAACCTACTTTGGCTTCTAATGCATAGCATAAGTCACCCAGCCTCCAGGATAATGTACTGACGCATAAAACTTTATTGATATTTATGTGGGATTGTTCCATACATCTGTGTCATTAATCCATTTGATAAGTATGCAGCAATTATATAATGATATTTTTGCGTAGTAGCTAGCAAACCTGTCCAGCTGGAGCATAGACCCATAAACACCCTCGCCTTAATACCGACAAGAACATCGACCTCCACCATCAATAACACTTAGGTGTAGTATTTGTGGCATGACAGTGCGTTTGCCACAAGCCTGCTTCTACGTACACCAAGCAGGGACAAGTACCCTGACAACCGACATCAACTAGCCATTGGGAGTAGAACTTGGTTCGATGGAGCGTTTACATGTAATTTGCATCTCGCTAGTTTTGCTTTTAACTATTTCTTGGATGACAGCGAAAATGCAAAATATCGGATATCCCCCTTATAAAGTGCAGACTGCAAATTCCACCAATCCTCGCACGTCTGTGAACAAAAGTATCACCACAACGGTCGCTGCAAAATCAATTGCGAAAACCACATCCCTACCGTTAGCGACCTATGACCCAACTGGCAACACAACAGGTAACCGTACTCAGGTTCAACACAAGTTATGTCTGCCAATGAGGTATTTGAATAGATCAACAACCCGACCAAGAACAGCACTTCACAGCTACCCGGGAAGCGGGAATACATGGATGCGTCACCTGCTTCATCAGGCTACAGGTAATCATACTTTCAACGGCTCTTTATCTGCAATATTTGTAAATGATTTCATTTATTGCTTGATACTATATGGACCTGATAGAGCGATAGGGTGACGGGAAGGTAATGCATTGTTATCCTTACCTAAAGATAATTCAACTCATCAACAAATGGCTTTACTTATGGTGGAGCAAAAACACCTGGTAACTACGAATAATAGTTCCTTGGTTATTATTAACAGTAATCTCAGTGGATTATTCCAATACTTCCCTGAGCACAACATATGTACAGTCAATGATTCAATGCTTTCAAACATCGATATGCACTGGCCCTTGTGTCAACTTCTTCAATGACTTTTTTTGAATGACTTGCTGAGTGCCAACAATGCATTCATTTCGACATTATCCAGGCTTGGTTAGTCGTCTCTAATCACTAGCAGGACTACCTATGAATGCTCTCTGATATCTCCTTGCTAATCTTATGGTTATCTGCTAATGTACCAACCAAGGCTGTATACACGTCATATGTAAATTGGATGCCTTAAACATTAATCCTGTACACACAGAAACAATCAGTGGCCGAACTTATCAACAAACAACCTTGGAGATTATCATTAGACGTTCTCTGGCCAAGTTCTACCAACCTCCTTAATGAACACATAAGTAGCCGAGCCGCTTTCCACCTTGCTTGGTGGGACAGCAAAGTAGTTATATCATGTACCCCCTTTCCTGACCGAGGATGATGTAGGTACACCTCAAATGGTGTAACATGTGATCATGATGTATATTGTGATTTTAGGAGGGGTCATTGAAAGAGTTTTGTAAACAACTAATAACTTCCTCTATCCTGGTTATGAGGTGATGTATTCAACAAATGAAGATGATTCTGGTAGATTGGCGCAAGTTTTTACACCTGGTTCGATTAAAATTATGTTGAAAATATATCTTTGTATGGGTTAATGAGGTTGAGAAATTGCCATTCATTTGACATACGTATTGTCAGTTTTGTAGTAAAAAGGTCTACAAAATGTTGAAGTTGTGATAATGATATATATTGTGATTGTCGGAGGATGGCTCTTTAAAAGTGCGTTATAAGTGGCTATAAACTTCCTCTTTCCAAAGTAATGATGTAATATGTTCAAGCATATTTCAACTCTCGGTGTTGGTCCTTCGATTTTCCAGCCTCCTCAGAAATTTCTACATCTTTTTGCTGACCTTTTGGAGAAAACGCAACAGTTGAGTAATAACTCATGTCAATGAGACTCAAACATATTTTGGTTGTATATAACACGTGAAGATGGTCTCAATTGATCATGAGGAGGGAGTCCCTTAGGTTATGGAATACTACAGGCATGACCGTTGTTTTATGATTTAAACCCAGCTTTAGATTGCATGCATTGTGGGCTGCCCCCCACCCATGTACTTACCTGTTATTTGACAGTGAGTCCCTGCCCAGTTCTTTTTTATACACAGGACGATTGGTTGCTGCTTTGTGCACTACTTTATCCTCCCGCGTCATGTGTATGGGAACAGGTTTTGACAGAACTGTTTTGATCTTGAGCTTTTCCCATTGCAGAGCTTGCAAGAACTTCTTCACAGAATTGCCTCCTCTATACACCACAGGGGGTATGGTCTGACTATCACACCAAACATCTACATAGCCTTAACCGTTTTCTACGTGTTGCTCTTGGTAGCATCAAGTGCAGGGCCTCGACGTATCACCGTGAGTGCCTCAAAGTCAGCGCAGATAACATATGGGGTTGGCAGCTGTTTCTACCAGTTCTGGAAGGATAAAATTTTCTTCACTTCCTCAGGCATATCCACTCGCACAGCAGTTTTCCCTATCCCCATACACTCAGAATTGTGCTCATGGAGCATTTTTGTAGTATAACCATGTAGGCAGCGCTCATAGAAGAATTAGCGTTGTTCGTATTTACTCTGATCATACAAGTGGCTCAGAACTTTGATTAGCGTATAATAAAACTTGCCTTCCTTCTCAATCAGCATGGGGTTTCTACATGGACCAGGCTGTTTACTGATGTGGTGTATGACAGCAGCTTCCCCTTCCCAGCCAAAGACCTTCAAGGTTAGGTTAGGCACATGCTTTTCTACCTCCTCAAACTACGATACTGGTGTTGGATATTATACGCCTTTACCATTCAACAGAGTTAACAGTCAATGAATCTTATATTTAGATGGTCGCAACCGGGTGCAGAGCTGATTCAATAGCGCATAGAAAGCAGCAGTCGTCCAGGTTTTTCCGTTTTTTTGATGATCGCCTTCTTACCTGCCAGTGCACTCGGTAATGGTAGTTAATAGCCACCTGTAAATGATTGGTAGTGGGCAAGATCAATCCATAGAGCTGTGACTGACTCAAACTCTGAGCCGGAAAGTTCATTGGTCCACTTCTCCAACCGCTCTTGGATTATGCATTGCTTTGGTGCACCGCATCGTTAATATCTTATGAGGAGAGAACCACCTGCTGCTTATTATCCAATATAGGCTCAAAATACTCAGTGCCGCCATCATCGGTTTGTTTAAAGTTTCACTTTCAAGACAATTTGACACTTGATTCCATTCAGCTGTATAAGCTCATCAGTTAAAATTTGACATAACTGTTTATATACACCTCTTATGAACATCAACGCGTCCACACCAAGGGGGTGAAACATAGGGACGCTCATAACCCATCCACACAAATTGTTTTTAATGGCCATCTTAGTCTTCTTGAATTGAAGGTGTGGTGTGGGAACTTGGGATGATTTGCGTGGCAAGGGGCTGCTTTGCGTGGATGCTTTGCGTGGCGCTGGGAGTGGGGGCTCCAATCATGCTGCCACCCCAGCCGTAAGTCTAGAAAATATTTAATTGTCAATTAACGACACCATGTGTTATCCTATATCTGTGAAAGTTACGAAACTCATGTGTACAGGGCTTGTGACAAGAGTCTTTCTTTCCGACCAATATCCAAGGGCACTTGTTTTCTACCATTCTTGTGTAAATGATATATAGGTATATAATGTCTAATTGAGAATACTGTCTGGCGGCATATGGGTATTGGATGGCACCACAAGTAGCTCCTCCTTTACAAAGACATGTAATGGTCCATCTAACAAATAGCACAATACAGGTTCACCAGGTTAAGTGACAGAGCATCCAATCTGATAGAGGGAAGCTATTTCACTTTGAGACCCAGCAGGCGTCCTGGTACAATGAAAGTGGGCTGCTCATTGATCACGTCAAACCCCTCAGATCGCTTCTTACCCCGCGCTGCCTGAACTGATTGTTGTTGCTCCCTTGAGCGTTTACGTTCCACTTCCACTTGGCATCTCCAACAAGTAGTGCAATTGAGGCCATTACTTAAGGAAATCACTTGGTGTAATCCCATTTTTAATTAGCATATGCTTTATGGCCATGGCAAGAGCTGCATTGGCAACAGCCATAGCTAAGTGTCATGGCGTGAAGTCAAGTTTGGGATGGCCTACCAAGAGCCATCTTACCGAAACAATACCAGAAACAACTGAACCGTGGTACCAAACGTTGACAGCACATTTCATCAGCAGTTGGTGTTGTCATGTTGCAATCTTATTTCATAAGCAAAGGTCGCTTAAATAGACATTCTGAGGCTTTTTACCACAACCCTACAATGGTGACAAGACAGGGCTCAGCCCATGTTGGCCAAACCCGCTTTTTCGGAGGCTTGTGGGATGACATTGGCTCCACAGCCTCATCTCTTGCATGTGTAAGCATGGCCTTAGCCACACCGAGCTCTCTCAGAAACTTATTTTGATTGGTTTTTCAAGTTTCAGCACCCTTCTGTACTGCAGCAACCCCTTGTTATTTTGGATTGCTCACTGGTCACCCTCTCCATTGCCTCTGTCGGCGTTACCTCCACCTGATCCGTGTTCTTTTCAATTGATGACATGTTTACCTACTATATTTGATTAACCAATTGACAGCTATTGTTAAGCAGATGCTAGAGTGTAGTTAAGAACATGCTATAACAGAGTTAATCACATGCTTTATCAGTATTAAGCAAATTCCATAGAGGAGTTAAGCACGTGCTATAGCAGAGTTAAAAACATGCTATAGCGCGCAATTAGTAGGGATTACCTTGTCACCCTTGTTGATTCGGAGCGTAATAGATTTGCTTGTCCAAGTTGACAGTGCTTAGCTGTTCTTAAAGCCGCGGTTAGTGGAGCAAAGAACATACCATAACGATGATATTGCTCGCAAGTAGCAGTGCTCAGTGCATGTCCGACAAACGGGTCGGCCTCAAGGTCTGTAATTAGCTTTGGCTGGTGTTCGGGTGGGATTGGTAGAAACATACAAGCAATACGTAAGCATAGCTGTAGCACTGCCTGACATAGAGTACATGTTTTGCTAGCGCCTAGCTGAGCCTCGTATCTCAAATACAGCTTTGTCAGACATCAACTCAACATGGTCAATTGCCAGACGCTGTACTGACGTGCCTGACCCACAGCTAAGACAGCAGCAAGCCTTTCTCTCGTCTGAGTAGTGTTTAAGGCTACCCTGGATGATTTTGAGAACCTGCAGAAAATCGTGAGAGATCTGGAGTTTAAGAAAGATGTTCTTATGTAGTGAGTGGAATGATTATAGGAGCTTGTCAGCGAGTGTCAACCAAGTTTGTGATGTCTGACGAAGGCAAAGGGAGTGAAGAAGGCTGTGGTTAAAAACACCTACGCCACGCACAGAACATGAAGTCTCTGTTCACAAAGAAACAGTTCCTTCATTGAATAAACATGCTATGCAGCGAAGGTCATAAGATATATGGATTACACGTTAATAAAATATCACTCTCTCCATTTGACTCAAAATGGTGGATAAACTCAAACGGTGTCGACCCCTTGGCTTATGGTCATGCTAGTTTACCAGCTACCTAATATGGCAGAGTCAAACCTGTTGGGGGATCAGGCCTAACGCCCCTTTCTCTTGAGTGAAAAAATTGAAATCCTGTACAAGCTGTATTATTACACATATCAATTTCATAAATAGCACATTTACAATTCTTTTGGGGTAAAAATAACTTAATCCATCTCTAAATTGTGTAATCAAATACATTGTGTGGTTGTTAACGTGAAAACCGTGGAACGCATCTAACATTTGTTCTCTCTGCACATTCATATATTTCTCTTTGTTCAGTTAATTGTTACGTTTATTGAGTCCTTTACCCGCGTCTTTACCCGTATATCCGTAATAAGTTTTACTATACAGTCTTTTAAAGCCATCCCTACTCCACTCCTCTTTAAATAACCCCGAGTCACACAGCATGGTTGAGGTACCCACGGGGTTTCATTCATTTTACACTGTTTAAAGTTGCTGGTATAATCATCACATGCTACAGCTGGTAACCACTGAAGGGTAGTTTGGTAAAATTGTTCTTTCATGCTGGGTTTAATGACACCAGTAAGATGTGTACTACTAAGTGCAATATAACTACTATCAATGTCCATCTGCACATAGGCAAAATCCGATCTCGCGACCTACTTATCAATTAAATCATAGTACATTCCAAGTATTCTTAATTATGCGTAACAAAATAGCCTATTTGGTGGGGTGAGTTGACATGAATGGTGGTTTTGGCCGAATTCAAACAGGTTGGGGGTTATTTCATTCTTGTCTTTGATTATTTCGTCGTTAATTTCAAAGCCTCTCAGTAGTCGACGTATCTGACATCACAGGGTTTTATCACATTTGTGACAAATTATTCTGCAAGCACATACAAACACATACGCACATGAAAATAACATGAAAATAATACATATTAGCATATTTACCATATGCCATTTACGTAGTAGCTTAAACAATTTGCCTACAACTCGGCTTGACACCCCCCACTCCTCGACTACACACATACTAGTTCATTATTGTAAATACAACGTTTACAATATTGTAACATAAAACCACATTTGCGCATACCTGGCGTCTGATATGGTCTCGGAAAATAATTTGATAGAGGGAGTGGGTTGATATTCCAATGTTTGCTGTATCTTTGTGATCTCCAGGCCATGTTCCATGTAAAGTATCAGTAGTCGGCTAGCATGTAATAGTTTTGCTCCTTAGTAGATCTCTATCAACGACCGCCATTCCGTCTGTATGAAAATGTTCACAAATCGTTATGAAACCTGAGTATTCTATGGACATCATAACAGTCTCAAATTAACCTTATGACCACCCACCAGCACAATGATGGTGAACTATATGAGGAGATAAGAAAATCGAATGACAGATATACACTTCAATATATCACATATAACCTGGGATTGATGAAGTCATTAGCCAATAACATACCACCTTTGAAGAGCCCTCTTATATCACAATAGAAATCATTATAACATCCTCACTTTTCACTAGAAAACTTACCATACGTGTATCAAATGAAAAGAAATTTCTCAACCTCATTAGCCAATTCAAAGATATGTCTTTAACTGAGTTATAATAGAACTAGGTGAAAATTCATGCCAATCTACCAAGAACATTTGTTGAATATATCGCCTCACTACCAGGATGGAGGAAGTTAATAGCCACTTACAAACTTCTTTCAAAGACCCCTTCTTTAATCACAATAGACATCATAATCACATCTTCAGCACTTTGCAGACAACTGAAAATGCCCCAAAAAAATATCAACGTCGAACATATCGTCCTGAAAAATTTGCTCGACGAAAGTTAATCACGAAAATATCGTCCCGAAAATATCGCCCTCGAAATCCGTCCACGAAAAATGAAATTGCACACAGAAACCCACAGCATAAATCCTCTCCATGTTAACGGCTTCATCGTGTCCGTGCACCATTGGAAGGGTACTTATATCATCCAGGTGAAAAACGGAGCATGGGCATGTGACAAGGTACCTGATATCGCTACTCAACAATGCGCCAACAAAGCATATGCATAAATTACTTAGCAAGCCACTCAACCTAGGAGTTAAGAAACTTAGTAATTTGCAACACAGCCGATTTATCTCTCTCTCTGTTGGTGCCAAACCACCTTTTCATCCAGGTATTTACACAGGAAGCGTATACAACAGCCATATTCTCCTAAAGGAGCCAGAGTTTAAGGGGGAGCGGAGAAGCGATAACACTGTATTGTGCGTGAAAACACACTCAGCTGGTATGTATGTGGGTATGTATGTATATATGTATGTACGTATGTTCGTATATATGTTTGTATGAATGCACGTATGTATGTATGTATGTGTATATATATATATATATATATATATATATATATATATATATATATATATATATATATATATATATATATATATATATATATATATATGTATATATATATATATATATGTATATATATATGTATATATATATATATGTATATATATATATATGTATGTATATATATATATATATATATATATATATATATATATATATATATATATATATATATGTATATATATGTATGTATGTATGTATGTATGTATGTATGTATGTATGTATGTATGTATGTATGTATGTATGTATGTATGTATGTATGTATGTATGTATGTATGTATGTATGTATGTATGTATGTATGTATGTATGTATGTATGTATGTATGTATGTATGTATGTATGTATGTATGTATGTATGTATGTATGTATGTATGTATGTATGTATGTATGTATGTATGTATGTAAGCGTTCGTCTATGCATTCATCTTTGCATGTATCTGTGTATCTATGAATTCATATATATGTGTGTCTATGTATCCTTCTGTGAATATATGTTTCTATCTAGTAATCTATGTGTGTATATGTATCGTTCTGTCCATCAAAGTATGTGAATCTGTAGTTATGTTAAAGTTGCCGATTTGTGTTTTGGTAGGTTTCTACGAATGTATGCCTGGGTAATTGTGCATAGAGATGTTTATATACAATTGTGTGCATGTATGGTTGCATGTATTGTTACATATTGTTTGCATGTAAGTACGCATGTATGTTTATATTATCATGCATTATAATCAGGAGGAACACACTTTTGAACTATTTGTCAAATGTGTCCAATACATTTAATATTCTTAGTATTTGTGCTGTGTGGAAAGACGAATAATTGAATCTGATACATAACAGCAGGGGTTAACTTTGATCGAGCGTTGATACTAGTGAGGGATCCAAGAGACGCCTTTCTAGCCGAATTCAACCGACAGAATGCAAACAAAACCAGCCTGACTAGCGAGGCAAAATTCAGATCTCCATGTGAGTAATTTTATGATAAGTTGCACGCTGCAGCATTATTCACGCATGTACATCATTAACTTTCTTTGTTCATAAATATTACAGCATGGGAGACGTTTCTTAGGAAACAGATTCCAATCTATCGAATCAGCATACAGCGATGGCTGCATGACTTTCGCGGGGATATATACATCGTTAACTATGATGATTTGAAGACGGACCTTCTTCAGACGCTTAATGGTGCTGTGAAGTTTTTAACTGGGAAGGACATACCAGAAGAAATTCGCGGTTGTATATGGAGACATTCTGAGGGGAAATACCTGCGTACAGGGTCGTTACATATTGACCCGTATTTGACCGTTTCCAAACCCTTGATGATAAATGTTACTGAAGCCAGAAAGCTTTTGTATGATGAAGTTAACCATTGTATTGATTCGGGTAGATGTGGTGGTAGACGTATCACAAAACTTATGCATTAATGTAAAGTGCTTATGTAAAGGTGCGGTGCAAAATTGTATTGTAACCCTTAAGAACGAATAAACTTCAGTGAGCGCACCATACGTCGCAGTGAGGAGGCGTTGGTAAGTGCTATTTCGCCAATCAATCTTCGATGAATAAACATAAGCTATTAATTCCTCGCATTTATAGTTGCAATAGTTATAAGGCAGTTAACTCATGCAACTTCGTGGCTTCTGATAATTGAATACTGGATTATGGTAGTTGGCATACTTCAGAGAGTAAGGCAAAGATCCTCGCATATCTCGTTACGGTGTGGGGGAGGGGTGTCTGCTCCGGCGTAACTCTCCTACATATATATCAGTAAATCTCTTACGTGGAGAATGGGATGGAGGGTAGATGAGTAAGGAGCGTTGCAAAAGCGTCTATACCGGCGTGTAGTTTAAGGAAAGGCGGGAAGCGTCTTTTTAAAATTCGTGACTTCGACCCAAGACCTTATAAATGATTCGGTGAGCATAAATAACTTATGGCAGTGATAATCAGGTCAAGGTGCATACCGAGATTTCGAAACGTATTAAGATCTCAGTATGCGGAATTATATTTTTATACGCAACTAGAGATCTCTGAACGGATTGGTTTACTTAGGGGGTACATCTTGTTAACTTCTTTATGAATGGCCAAACGATAAATGATTGGTAATATATGCGGTTTTCTTTGTCCTCGGAAATTCACGTTGGCCATTCCGTTTCGTTTATGTTTGACGCGCGCTGCTTGTTATCGGCCTGCCATAGGTTACGACCAGGTCAAATCGATTGCGCTCCGTTACCAACGGCAGAGATGTTATGTTGGCGTAGCACATTATGTAGCGTAGCTTCAAACATGTCTGCAATAGAGAGTGTTAGAGAGTAGGACCGTTATCAGCGATGTGACGTCACACTTCATAGCCCTACGGAGATTGCAGTCAGTGCTGATTAAAGAACAAGGATCATCGCGGGCATGCGCATTCAATAGTTACAAAGGAGACGGCGCGACTAACATGCTGGTGCCTCCATTCACAGAGGTTAGTATTGGCCCGGCTTTATTTTAAGCATACAGAAACCCAGCGATGACAACGATTTAGCCACCAGCCCGCCAACATTCTTATTTCAACCATCTAAAGTCCCGGTTACGAGTTTGTCAATAACTATTTCATTTTGGTGTAAATTGGACATTCATGATATGCAGCACAGGAGCTGGATTAAGTGCAAAGACACAAAATACCGACTGGCATGGAAAGCTTTTATATCGTACATATTGCCATAGCCTGATAATCAATTCTATCCACGCAACGAAGTTATTAGAGTGTAACGCCCCAGTAGGTAAGCAAAAAACCCTGGGCGTTGCTGAGTTTTGCAGCAACTACTATACAGCTGGAAGTAAACAACGGAGATGGTTGGGCAATTAAGAAGTATCTGATTTATTGTCCACAGACAGCCATGGACCAACATTATACATGCCAAATTGCGCGAAACAGAGAGACAGTTTCGTTGACCACAACAAAACCCCGGTGCCTATGCTCCGTGGATCACAATGAAGGATCCATTGCATTAGCCACACAACATGCAACCCAACATTCAAACTGACGATATCATAATAATACAAAAAGAGCTTAATTAACGAACTAAGTCTAAGGCCCGGAAGAGGGGCGCGAAAACAGCGAGATTACTTTTGATAATCGCAAACCCTAGTAGCTATGCTTCGTGGATCACAATGAAGGATCCATACGTCTGCATTAACTCTACAACAACAACGCTAACATGCAAAACAGTAAAACTCACGATAATATTATCCTCTTATAAGTACCAAGCGTCTATCTTCTTCGAAATCATTTCGGCTCGACACAATGTAAACAAAAACTAAAATGACTACACATAGCAAACCAAATAACAGAGGTGCACAACAATAATTAATATGAAGATTGTTACACAGGAGTACATGGTAGCAAGAACATAAACACAGTAAACATTAGAATAGAACACATTTATATCCACCAAGCACAGCAGAACAAACCGGGACTACACCGCGATGCGGAGGCAGTCCACGAAAGTCGCTACGCGGCTCACACCAGTAAACAGTAACACTGGAGGCGTAACTCGACTCGGGGGTGCAACCCCCCTTTTTTTACAATACCCCCTCCCTAACAAAAACAATGTTTGTCCTCAAACGGTGATTTAATTACGACAAAAATGCAAAGAGTGTAACAAACTGGCATGCAGTACAAACACAGTAAACAGAATGTATAGAGTTGCACTGGGTAGAAACTGCTTGAGCTGCCACCACTTGGGAAGGTGGTACCCAAGTCGATGTAAGTGAATAAAGGGTTCCGTCTGGTAACAGAGCGATTTCCTGCATCACAACTACATCTGATTGTGAGTACTCAACTTCCCTGTACCCTATGGCTTTCCTACGCATATCCTTCAGGATATCTGCCGTCCTTCCCTTTTGGTAAAGGCTGGGCGCATTACAAAATGAAGTGCGCGGGTCAACCATCATACCTGATGACTGCAGGGGTATCAGAGTGGGGAAACTGTTGGATGGCTGTGGGATGGACTTGGCTGCTTTGGACTGATATTCCAACGAGTCATCAATCCGAGGCAGAGGGTACGAATCTTTGACCGTGGCCTCGTTCAGTTGACGATAATCGACACAGAAACGTGTAGACCCATTTTTCTTTTTGACAAGCACCACTGGAGAAGCCCATGGACTAGTAGACGGCTCGACTATCCCCAGACCCAACATCCTCTTGACTTCTTGCACCTCTACATCTCTCCTTGCCAGTGGTTTTCTACGAGGGCGCTGTTTGATGGGTTGGGCATCACCAGTATTGATTTTGTCCGAAATCATCCTTACTAACTGCGAACATTTTTTGATGTTGCTTCGCCCTGTTCCATAGTAAGGCCACCCACACTGGCATCAAACAAGTCAGTGAGGTGATCAGGCACCCTTGTAGAGGCATCTCCATCAGCGACCTCTGGCTTAACCTCAGACATAACACAGGACGAGATTCTACACACTGGCTCACAAGTGGCAGTGAATGTCTTTTTGTAGACCTTTAGGGGCTGGGTGGTGATGTTAACTACCCTTAAAGGAACAACCTCCTTCCCCAAATCGACCACTTTCCTTGCCAACTCCAAACCATGCTTTTCTGAAAATGACAGCAGAGGTTCAATAATCCCACTCACATAATATCTCAGAGCACCGGTCACACTACCAGGGACAATCATCTCACAACCAGGCGGGACTGTAACAGCCTCGTTTAGAGCAACTTTGCAAATAAATGGTAGTTGGCTTTTGAGAACAAGGAGTCTGCCACCTTTAGAAAATGCGCCTTGGCTGCATCCAGGACACACTCATGTTGACTGAGGAAATCCAGCCCTAAGATCACTGGAGCCTCAATATCAGCAACAATCATTTGTTGCACCAATTCTATATCGTCACCCAGATCCAAATAGACGAGTGCCTTTTCACAGGGCTTAACAAGGCCGCCATCTGCCATCCTGAGCATGCCATCAGCAGGGGACAAAGTAGTGGAATTTCCTCCTGTGGACTCAAAACGGGACGGATGGATGACGGACATGGGTGAACAGGAATCCACAAGACAAATCGACCACTCTACCCCCCACACTAGCAACTAAATACAGACTTTCAATCATCGTCGTTTGAGGTCCAGAATTTAAATCTGCTGGGATCCGGACCGAGACCCCAGCTGGGATCCGTTTCCCGAGCTCTGTCCAGACTTTGACCTCAATTGATCAGTCTTCAATTTCTGGCAGGAGAAACGCCAATGGCCCTCCTTTCCACAGTAGTGGCTCTTGCCCTTACCTCTAACCGGTTGGGCATTGGATTGGGCTGCCAACAGCTGGGTGAGTTGCCCTACAAGCTTATCAAGGGTATTTTCCGATACCTTTGGGTGGTTCTCCATAGCTTGCACAGGGGCGCTTTGACCCATTGCCCCAGAAGCTACAACTCCTCGCCTCTGTCTACCAACCTGGAACGCTTCGTATTCTAATGCTGTTTGCACAACATCGTCGAGACACTTAGGCTTTCCCTGGTATACAGCCCATTCAAGTTGAGCGTCGTGCAGGCTGTCAGCAAAACTGTCTAGGGACAAGCGTTCACGTATGTCAAGAGACACACCGGGGTAAGCTTTCCTCACCAAGCGTTTGACATCATGTGCCAATTCAGTTAGGGGCTCGTGGCATAGAACTCAGAGCCTCTCACATTTTGTACTCTCCCCTGGTACCGACTACCATGGAATGGACTAGGTGTGCGACGGTAGTCACCCTGAGGGTGAAATTCCTCAGGAACATTGACACCGGCATAGAACTCAGAGCCTCTCACATTTTCTGGTCCTCTCCCCTGGTACCGACTACCATGGAATGGACTAGGTATGCGACGGCAGTCACCCTGAGGGTAGAATTTCTCAGGAACATTGACACCGGCATAGAATTCAAACGATACCAGAAGAAGAACGGGCAATAATGCAGATTGTCGTGATGCATACCATCTTGTACAGACTTCGTGTTCCCATACGATCTTGTACAGACTTTGTGTTCCCATACTACGTTGTTCTGACTTTGTGTTTGTATACCATATTGTACAGACTTCGTATTCCCATAACAGATTGCACGTTTTCATACTATCATGTACAGACGTCGTGGTTCTATACATGTACAAACTTCGAGTTCACATACCATCAAGTTCAGACTTCGTGTTCCCAAACCATCCTGCACAGACTTCTTGTTCCCATACAATATTGTATTCTCCATACCATCTTATACAGACTTCGTGTTCCATGCCATATTTTACACTGTAAACCTGCAAACTATTCATTTTCTTCATATCAGACACCCTTAGTAAATTAGGGACACACATTGTGAACATCAATGGTGCCCAACAGATAGTCAGTACATTTTACCACTAGCTGAGACACACCATATATATTTCCAAAGCAGTACCTACCTTGAGATCTATCTGATCACTGTATAGGGAACTGAGAACAGGATGAAGACAACACCTGGACTTACTATTACAGAAAAAATATCTTAAGCATAACCCCAAACTAATTTATGTAAGCATAATAAAGTGTCCGATTCTCTTATTTCTCTTTTTGTATGGTGATAATAGGGACGAGGTGGTGATATCTGGTGATTATGGAGGCGAGCTGGTGATGTGTACCGAGTATGGATACAAGCTTTTGATATTCGGATGCTGCTATGTTTAGCTGGTGATATTCGGCGATTGCGTGTACGCTCTGATGATATCAGTGGATTTTGGCGATTAGCCGGATATATATATGTGATGATTGCGTAGACCATCTGGTAAAATATGTTGATTGTGGAGACAAGCTGGTGATACCCAATGATTGTGAGGTGGTGATATCTGGTGATGACTGCGGAGATGAGCTTGGGATATCAGGTGAAGAAAACGGTGATGAACTGGTGGCATCTTGTGATTGCAGTGATGCGCTGGTTCATATAGGGCGATTGTCATGTGATTGTGGTGGTGTGCTGTTGATATCTGATGAATATTTTGCTGATGTGCTGGCAATATCTGGTTATTGTGGAGAGAAACTGGTTATATCTGGCGATTGAAGTGATGAGATATTTTGTGTGATTGTAGTGACAAATTTGGGTTATATTTTAATTATGGTAATCAGCTGGTGATATTCGTCGACGACTGAGAGCTTCATGGTGTGGTCAGGTCATTTGTGTGGACGAGGAAGTGATGGTGAGCTGTAGACGAGGTGCGATCTATTCCCTTCGTTGATGACGTAGTTACTTCTGTTAGACTAATCTGAAGGCGAAGGTTGTTTCTTAGGAAAAGAAAGCCATGTAAGATTCGTTTGCTGTCGATGTGACGATATCTGTCTAACTTGAGGCTGTTCTAGCCGTTGTGAGTATTGTGGAGTGTATGGTTGAGGCTGGGTAGGTTTGGGCATCTGTTGAACCTAACGCGGTTGACGAGTATTTCTTTGATTCCTTCGTGACACGTCTGACACCGCGTTCTGAACAGTATTGTCATCCGTAAATACAAAGTTCAAGCTATGGGTAGATAATTAGCCGTCTCCTAATGTCATGTCACATGAACAATATGATGGGTTTTTTTTACGGTCCATCTCGAGGATGTATTATGACCTCTTCAAATAATACGTGTTGGTAGATCTCTTCGAAAGGGAGTAATGCATACTAACATCATTTAGCAAGGGTAAGTATATAAAACGAGAAATTACGAAAAGCGTGACGTCATTCAACTGATATAACCTTTAATAGCCAAGTTTTAGCCGATTCATACTACCTTAGAATGTCCACAAGGTGAAATCTTAGCATCTTCTAGATCATGTGACCGAGACAACCCAAGTAGCGTCACTTTACAAAAACTATTGCGTGTAAATCTCTTAATTCTGATTCCCGATTCACTATGGCCATAGCGCTGCAGGAGAACACTCAAGGGGCGGGTTGTGTCTCCACATCTAGACCACATTATACGAGGACCTGTCGTCAGTGCGTTGGGGCAGCTGATGTGAGACCAGACAGATGTAGTCGTTCCAACGAATGATTGACCTATTACCCAGGTACTACCTAATTGCTGGTCTGTGCTCTTGGGCCAAACTACATTATTATCTCGGGTCCGATCATTAATAGATGCTTATCAACATATGATGACGGATAAATGAGTGCCTAATTGCAAGGAGATCTTTGTGTACAGAAATTATTAGCATTGTCAAAACATCCCCAACTCCAATTAAGCAGTTAACGTTTCCCAATTCACTGGGCTTGATGAAATATTGATTATTCTCTGAACAGCCTATAATGCAGCAAATACATATCTGCTCTGTTCATTGAGTTAATGGACATTTGTCATTTCAAAAATCTAATTGGTCACATGTGTAGATGGCATGATAACGAATCACAGCAACATTTCCGTGTAATATTTAATTAACCTGCTGAAGTGTTTGCACTTTAAATTGATACAAATATCAAATGTCAGTAGGATTGTTATTTTGACCCGTCTGTCAAGCGTATTTCATAAGTTTTGCTTGCAATGGGCATTAAGATTGGCCAACTTAACTGCATCGGCGATTTACCCATTGACGTCGGTTGCTTTTAATGAATTTTATATAATTGCCAAAAGTGCCGGAGTAATCATTGACTACAGGGAAACACTTTTTACTCGGAAATACCAACGCGACCAATGTAGTAATCAGAAGATGGATGTACACATGATCCCATCCTGGCTATATACCCGTGTTAATGTCCACACCTTATGACGTAACTACTAGCTAAAACACGCGACGCTATGATTTATTCAAGCAGGAAAAAGAATTATTTTGTTTTTCAGTGCCATGTTTGATCGCATGTAATGCTAGAGGAATGTTTTATAGAGGTTATTTAGACGTATCAGTCTATTGCATTCGGTAAGCAAAAGAAAGTCATGGCGATGCCAATACAATAAACGAGAAAACTTTTTTAGCAGATTAATCTGCCCAGCAGTCACTTAACTCAGATTCAGTCGTTGTGATAAAAAATGCCCTGATGATTAATACGTTTGCGATTCGCAGCAATGGATGAGTCTGGCTTGGACAAGCTTTGTTGATATTGATTGTAAAACAATCAGCCTGAAATGATTCATTATTTCCCGTATCTAGAAGCAT
>CM067347.1:12341450-12386602 GCA_034190875.2 Urechis unicinctus
GATATGTTTGTGTTTCTTCCTGTCAGGTTGCGTCATTGGAATGTGAATAACCAGGATCTACATGGATCATTCATCGAGGAGAAGACAGGGAATCCAGATGACATGTTCGAGTTGTTCAACATGGCCCATTGGCTAGATACTGATACACATTTGTTTACAAATGATTGTAACATTGTTAATTCCGGAAAGTTCCCTATGGAAAATACAGAACTCTTGATTGCATAAAAAGGTTTGAAACGCAGTATAGAATAATTCCTAACTATAAAATCACCATAAACGTTGGCTCTTAAACACGTAGGCGCTCTATACCAAGAGAACAAAGAAGAATAACGTTCCGATTGACGGTATGGGTACACAGAGCAATCTACAGGGCGCACCTAACCTAACACTGTGGGGCTACTGGGACAAGGCCCGCAAGTGTCCCTGGTAGAAGGCGAGGACCTTCGTGTAAGTTCTGCGTTTCTCAGTAAGCACCTAATCAATGGCCATCATCGATAAGATATAAGCTATTGTTATAGATAGTGTACTTGTGAATGATATAGAGATGACAACATGAATCATTGTGATCAGGTGAACGAGGCCGGCGCTCGTGCTATCCAGCTCTACTAACACGAATGGAGCACCAACGAGGTGCTAGAGTCTACCTTACATCATGACGTCATCGATGTAAGAGGTTTTCATGGTGATTACAGCCTTACTGTGATGTATAATGCGACTGTGGTTACCCGAGGCAACTTCTACCTTCATCGAGGGAGGGGTTTAAATATGGACGTCAACATTAATTCACCGGGACAGGGGAAGCCAGGCCAGGTTTGACATCAACCTGTTCCATCAATCGACATTACTCTTATATTTTCTGAACACGAAAATGAGATAAGCAATATGAACTGATGCAGTTCCGTAGGTCTGATCATTTGAAGTATAATACAAGCTTTATAAACAAAGTTTGGATGTGAAAATATGCACGATTAACAGGAGTTCATATAGAATAGCGATGACGTTATTATGTTAATGCAATGATGTTTAGCCTGGTTGAGACACTGGTTGGTTGGATTTAAGTTTGATTGTTTTCTCTCCACCGTGAAATTGATCTATAATCATTGGCAACAAATCAAACGTCACAAGTGACGTCATGTACAAAATCGCACCCTGTCATGAACGACGAGTATTGTTCTCCCTTTTAATGAATCCTGTCATTCAGGGATATAATGCCATTTTAGACGCTAATCATTCCATACCGAGAGTTACGCCATGGTTGTTCTACGTGACCTGACATTCAGCCATTACATTGTTTATATCAATCATGTGATAGCATCAGAAATGGCCGTGCGGGACAATGCAGCATAGGTATCGTTGATTTTATCTAGATAACCTTCTGATGTTCTTAATGTGCTTACATTGTCATAGTTGAGCTTTGGAAGTCCTTAATGCGTAGCATTGTCTCAGATAATGCCTTGGTGTTCCTAATGTATAAGCATAGTCTTAGATTTTAAAGGGCCACCAAAATGAAAATGTCACTTTCTTTAAGATTTCCACAGTAGCAAATATGCATCAATCTAAAACCTTCTGTGCAATCCGTATTCAAAACTTTGAACTCTAAAGTGATGAAATTCGCCGTATAAATCGGATAATCGCGAGTAAACGATCTCCAGCGCCTCACAAAAGGAACCGCTCGGGAAGCCAGCGAGGGCTGCTGCGTCTGGAGAGGCTGGCGACCGTGAAGTTATGCTGTGCGAGGGTGGTGGCACTTTAATCGGCAGCTATTATTTTTGCTTCGCAGTGCACCTTCGTCGCGCATTCTACACATCATCAGATTGCTCCGATGCGCGTTCGCTGTTAGTACCCCCCCCCCTTGTCAGACGACTCCGCTATCATTTTGCCTTCATTTCGATGCATCTTGTTGCTTTTTTCACTCGAGCGTTGGTTTTGTGGAACTTTCAAGCTTTTTACCTGCGACGATAGATCTACTGTTTTGAGATACTTGAGAATATCACTGTATGAAGTTCAATCGTCACCTGTCATCATGCCAGAGAAATGTGTTGCCAAATGGTGCTGTAACACAGCCAGTAGGGGTGTGTCAGTGTTCGTGTTCCCTGAAGCAAACCACAGGCAGTGGAATCAAGCGAAAATGGAACCACATATTAAAAGATATGCGAAAGCCTTTCTTATGCTCTGAGCACGTCACACCAGAATACTTCGAGAATTACAAAATGGTAAAAAATGGGTTTGCCAAGAAATTAAAACTGATTGCTGGTTCCATCCCCACGATTCATGCATCTCCTCCATTGGATGTGGATGCTGTGGAAGTCGATACATCTGGTCAGGCTTCATCTGTACCTGACACTTTACCGCCACAAGCCATGTGTGGTCGATCAGCGTTCAGAAAGTGAGAAGTAGCAAGGGTAAGTACTGCATGAAATAATTATTATCTAACTGCTACATCTGTACATTAACTTTACATCGGATCAGTGAAATTTGTTAATTATTTGCAGCTGATAGACGAATTGGATGTAGATGAAGGTGAGAGTGATTTGCAAAATATGGAAGGTAAACACAGAGATGCTGCCACTCAGTACTGCCAGTCAGACTTTAGGCAGACTTCCACAAGGATCATTGCCACTCAGGCCAACTTTAAGGCCAAGCCATTGGTCAAGAGTAAGAAAAGTAGAGGTAAGCTGTAGTTTTGTAAACATCAATCTCAATTTTGATGTAACTTTGTGTGACATTTGACCAAGACATTTGTCATAACAGGAGTGCAAGCAGTACCTTCATGTAGAGATCCACACACAAGAAGAGGAAAGCTGGATGTAACCCGGATGAGGAGGACGAGGAGGAAGACATCAGCATGTATGATCCATCACGTGACCAAATTGACAACAGTGACGGGTATGACAACAAATCAGTTCCAATTAATGTCTCAGCACAGTGTAATGTGGCTTGGTTGAGTTCTGTCATATACATATTGAATGTATGACATTCCAGTGAAACACCAGTTAGCTATGAAGAAGAGAAAATCACAATTTACATAAGTAAGCTATATGAGCTGCTGGCTAAGTGTCGTCAATGCTATGCCCCACGTAATGTGAGGGAGACCTACAGAGTTGGTTCATGTATCACAGTGGCCATGGAATGCAACAGGTGTGTCTCATCGGTAATCTGGAGCAGCCAGCCAGTCATCAACAACACCCAAGCTGGCAATCTCTCCCTGTCTGCAGCCATCATGTTTGCTGCGGCATCTCCATCCAAATCATTAAAAGTGTTGAGGATGATGAATGTGGTGGCCATCAGCGAGGCTACATTCAATAACCACAGCAACCGCTTTCTACTGCCAACCATCATACATGTATGGAATATTAAACAAGAAGCTCTCCTAACACAGCTTGCAGACATGGAAATGGGTCTTGCGCTGAGTGGTGATGGCCGAAGTGACAGCCCTAGTCACTGTGCCAAGTATGGCTCTTACACCATGGTAGAGACAAGAATAAATACAGTCCTTGATATTCAGTTGGTACAGGTAAGAACTCACACCATTATTTTGTATGAATAACTCAGGTCCTGAGTTCTATGCAAAAGCTAACTCCTTTTGTTCTGCTGTGTTTAGTGCAATGATGTAGGTGGAAGTGCACACATGGAGAAGGCAGGAATGATCAGGAGCATCACATGTTTGGAAGAAGCTGGATTCCATATTGACACCATCATCAGACATCCCCAAATCCAAAATTGGTTGTGTGAGAAACGCCCGGACACCATCCACTATTATGATGTCTGGCATATTGCCAAAGGTAGGTTATTATGTAAAAACATCCCAAGGTGCTTGAATTTCAATTTGCTTAGGCGACTCAAGTTTAATATAAATTGTTATCAATATTATAAATTGTCTTAACCCATGTTGCTGCAGGAGTCACTTGGAAACTGAAAGCTGCATCAAGACTCAAAGAGTGCAGTGAACTCCAGCCATGGATAACATCTATTTCGAACCACCTGCACTGGTGTGCTAGGTCCTCACTAGGTCATGCTAGTAAGGAGCTAACAGTAGCCAAATGGCAATCTGTTGCCTACCATGTACAGGATAAGCACACTGGTCACGGTGATTTATACCCTGCATGTGAGCATGACACACTTGATCAAGAGACCAGCAGGAAGAAACAATGGATTAAGCCCAGTAAGTTAATGTCATGTCAATGAAAATTAAACATTGAAGGTAGTACAAATTCAATGAACCATACTAACACTTACTGCTGGCTTTGCGTGATCAGACACCAAGGCAGCTGAGAAATTGGAGGATATCATCACCAATAAACTACTGTGCCGTGACATTAGGAAACTTAGCCCCCTATATCAAACATCATCAGTTGAAGCATTTCATTCAACCATCCTCCACTTCTCCCCCAAAATGACTGTAAATCCTGAGATATCCCCAACACCATTTCACCAGTTGTTTGTAAGATGTATACCTGTACCGCCTGGAATCAGACATTTGGAAATTATTGGAACATATGTTCAATAAACCAAGCTTAGTATAAACAACTTTAAATTTGATAAAGGATCAATAATCCACTCACTCGTGCGTAGCTTGTTCACCACCATCACTGTACCTTTGTATATACGCCTGATATGCAACTCTGAGTGCCAAAGGATTGAGACACACCCCATCAAATCCGGGGTGATGTATGATGCATGTGACAGGAGCGTCATGAAGTTCATTTGATTCATTCAAGTCAGCCATCACTTTTTTTACCTGAGGGATTTCCTGACAGCACACACATTCTGTTGCGGTGAGCATTTGCGTGCAGTGAGAGCAAGTACACATGAGAGAATACAACACCATATGTCACATTATTGTGTTTCAACAGTACTCTTTCAAATATTTTAAGATTTTTCAAAGTGTTCTGACAGCATCTTTGTCATTGATAGAATTTAATTGTGGAAAATGTATTCATTATGTCAAATGGTCTAAGCTATGGATATTTGTACATGCTTTAAAAAAATAACCTTTCAGCATTTTACTTTTGTGATGTCACACTCGCGCGACCTTGACCCCGCCAGTTTGGGCTGCACGGCGCGACAAGTGCAACTTTAAACTCCAATAACTTTGTTATTTGTCCGACTACACACCTCAAACCTTCACCAGAGCATTTCTCGTGCACGAATCTTTCGGTATATGGAATAAAATTGTTTTAGTGGCCCTTTAACACACTTATCAATACAATTCGGCGTTCACATTCCAATGATCCAATGAGGGGATATATTTCTTTGTATAATTATTTGCACATATATGATCGATTGTAAAAACATTTACAGACTATTTAACCTAAATACTATTAATTGTAAGATTTCCATGACCCTAGGGGCTATGATGTTAATAATGACGATTTTTATTATGTAGATAATCATCAAGATAACCCTGACGATTTTAAAGATGATAATGATGATGATGATGATGGTGATAATGACGATGATGATGACGATTGTGATGATGGTAATGATGATGATGATGATAATAATAATAATAATTTTATTGCTTGCAACATCAAGATGTACATACATATAAACTGTCGTATATAAGGCATGCAAGCAAGAAGGATGTAGACATCTAATGATGTGTGGATCCTTACAATTAATACAGCATATAAACATATTGACATAGTAGTACCTACAAACACTCCATATCTAACAATGGTAATTAATGATATTGCGTGTGCAAAAAATCATTTAGTGTGGTTAATTCAACAGCAAAATAATAGATTCTTGGGAATTCTATTAAAATTTTTCTTAAAATTATTTTGAAAGCATAATACGACATATATGGTTTAATTGTATTGCAGATGCCATTCCACAATTTCACGCCTTGATACGTAGCACTGTTAATAGCTATTTGCTATTTACATTCTGGTACATATAATATAAATTGTTGTCTAGTTATAACATTGTAGGTATCAGGCTTTCTTTTAAACATTTTGTACAATGGTTTTGTCACAATACCTGAATTGTACTTGAATGTAAATCAGAGTACACAATATTTATACTCATTCGATAGTGGCATAGTATTAAGCATCTTACAAATTGGGCTAGAACTGGTACTTCTTGAAAACCCTGTCATTATTCTGAAGCATATATTTTGGCAGCATTTCCCCATACTTCAATACAATAAGAAATGTACGAATAGATAAATGAATAATACATTGCTTTTAAAGTTGACAACTTTAACACTTTTCTTGTTTTACATAAGATTCCTACATTCTTAGCAATGTTCTATTTTACATGGTGGATATGTTGTGACCAATTTAATTGGCTATCAGGACGTACTGCAAGGAAAGTAGTACAGTTTTCATTCGTTAATATCTGGTTGTTTAAATACAACGTTTCACTTGGGCTGATAATATGCCGACCCGGTTTAAATATAACATAACGAGACTTTTGCACATTCAAAGATAGTTTGTTCGTGTTGAGCCACGTAACAAGCTTATTAAGCTCTTGATTCATTTTTCCAATAATGTTTTCAATATCGTTGCAAGAAACATATTAGTATCATCAACAAAAAGAATTGGAACTAAAACAGTTGAGATGTGCACAATGTCATTAATATATAGTAAAAAGAGTATGAGCCCTAAAATGGATCCTTGAGGGACACCATTTTTCAATATGCTACATTCTTCACATGCCTATCCGTCCGATTACTTTTAAACCATTGAAGTGCAATACCTCGAACACGATAACAGTAGAGTTTTCTCAACAACATCGTGATTAATGGTATCGAACGCTTCGCAGAAATCTGAAAGTACACATTTATCATCTTCATGCATCGATAATCTTATTCACTAAATATGTTACAGCCATGTTTGCACCATGGTTTTCTCTAAACCCAAGCTGACATGCATACAAAATATTCTGCTTATCAACAAAATCAATAAGTCTATTATACATTAATCGTTCCATAATCTTCGATATGACTGGCTGCACAGAAACAGGTCGATAGTTATTAATACATGAATCATCCCCATTCTCGACAATTGGCACGACTCTAGCTAACTTAAGTTACATGGGAACAACTCCATGATTAAGTGACAGGTTTAAAATATGCACTAATGGTGTCAAAAAAGCACCAAATGTCGATTTGATAACCTATGTGGATAAGTCATGCAATCCAGAGCTGGTGTTTTTTAACGACAGAATAATGCTACTGACTTCATTTTCACTTGTATCATTGAGCACAATTGAATTAATACATGATTTCTTCACAAATGACAAAGGGTCGATATTTGTAGCAGGGATATTTTTAGACAAGCTTGGTCCAATGTTAACAAAAAAGTTATCAAAATTGTTTGAAATTATTTTACTTGTTTGATATTAGGTCTCGATTAATATTAAATTGTTCGGGACACATAGTGACCTTCTTCTTGTATATAACCTCCTTAATCCATTTTACCTTGTCTGCAGACACGTTCCCCATTGAAATTACATAAGCCATACAATTGAGCATTAGTTGATGATGATCATGATTCTGCCTTCTCTTCTTCAATTGCCTTGGAACGTGATGACCAAAACGCTATGACTTGGGGAGACAGAATCTTTAAGACCAGGACTAACCAAAAAATTCAAAATGTAATTACACAGTGGAAACTCGCATTGGCGAATTCCGAAGTCCCTTCTTGCGCAGTGTTTACAACGTGGTCTGGAGAGAAGAGTCGCCCGTAGGGTGGATATGTGAGTAAAGTGTGCCACATTCTCGTAGATTATGTGCGTTATCGAACAACTGCCTGCTTTATTTACATTGAATAAACATAAATTGCTATTTCATTTCCGAATTACCAGAAAACGTTCTTGAACTCTATAAGTAATAGTCAGCCAATATTAGCAGGATTATCAATGATAACAAGCTTAAAATTGTGCTGTATTTGGGTTGATAACTTGCTTTTTCCAAGTTATGGCGATCAATCAAATTGTGCTTATATGTATGTATGGACATTGTTCCCGTGCCCGGCTAACTTAGCTTATGCATTAGAAGTCAAAGTGATATTAAGACTTCGATCTGTCGCACTGCACTCTTTGAAGCTGTAGATCTACCATCACCCTTGTATCTTATACACTCGGTACGATTCTGACTATAGTATGTGAGCATATCGTTGCTATTTATCAACGTAATGTATTTTGTGGTGAAGTTTTATTGGGACTGTATAGCTCCGTGCTCGAAACACCACAGAAGGGAGTGGAGATGATTATATTGATGCATTTCATGGTAATTCGATCAGTTCAGATGTCACCACCACTCGTCGCATCCCGGCGATGATCGTCAAGATTTTGGTGATTTAGGTTTAATTTACACCAATAACGACGATAGCCGAGTGTTGTGCTATTGTTTATGACGGCGAGTGAATCCAAATGAGCATATTTCGTATGCGTATGTGATTCTCGCTAGCGCTCGTGCCGAGTGTATATGGTAAACCATAATCATAACAGAAATTACATGTCGCAAAACCCTTTGCATTATGTACGATCGTCTAAATGTTCTTATTTCACTCGTTGGTTTGAAAGCCAGGGTGCAACGTATCTTTTAATGCCGCTTTATGCAACAATTAGTGTCACTATTTCTCAGACAACTGACAGCTGAAGAAGACGAACCGCCGATAGTGGTAGTGACTTGTAGAGACAAAGAGGTACCCATGTCAGAGTGTAATGAATAGAATATCCACAGGCTACACCATCAGTGGCAGGCATCTCAGCATGCATGGTGCTCTGCGTGTAGTTGCAGCATGCAGTTGGTGGTAATACTGCTTTGGAATGAATTAGTTGGTCGTTATTAATCTCTTCGTGAGATATAGTTGCATAAGATATACAATATCGCCATTTGTAACAAGGGGTTGGCCAAAGAGTAAGTCCTAACCTCACATAGATACCATCATCCCTCCGTTCCAACCACTTCAACCAACGTATAGCACATTTACCATCGACGGAGCCACACAGACCATCAACTATAAATTATTTCCTAATGATAATGAACAAATGGTAACGGAATTCTTAATGCTGAATTTGATTCTGATATGTCAACATCGTGACCTACTAGGAGTACAGTTAGCTAAGATCGATTACGGTTAGCTAATTTTAGTGAATGGGTTAGTTACTAAACGAGTGAGTGAGTGAGGAACCATGAAAATAAGTGAAAGCATGATTGCTAGCTTGTTGGTGTGTATGAGTGTGTTTGAGTGAGTGTGTGTGTACGTGTGTTTATGTGTGTGTGTGTGTGTGTGTGTGTGTGCGTGTGTGGCGTGAGTTAGTGGGTGGGTGAGTTATCAATATGCTGCTTACAGTATTGAATATACGAAAACAAAGATTTTTTTGCACATCAAGATACTGCATATACTGCACTTATTAATTATTCCCTGCAGTGCATTCTTCACTTGAATGCGATGGGCAGGTAGATTTTGCCTTCCCAATATGATTGATTATATTCATGCCTGTTAATTGGCGTATGTGATATTATTCGCATGATAATTATGTGTGTAAGACCATACTCAAATTGACCTGAACCCTCACAAATCTGATCAGTTTCGCTGTCTGGAGTAGCCGCTCCGCTGGTGCCCGATCTCAAGCCATGCAATCCTTTGATCAACAGGTACATTGTCATGACCTGTATTGATCGTAGCAACATTTTTGCCTGGTCTACCTTGTTTGTTGTGAAGATAACTGACCACATGCTCGATTCGGCTTGCATAAGAAACCATGAAGAAGCAATTGTTCAGTTGTCTCGTGGGGATATATCTGCTTCTTTGGATTTCCCTGTGTTATATAAACCAGGATTTTAATACACCAATAAAAAGAAACAGCTATCGCCAATGAATCAGTTGTATTTAGGAGCAAAGATATCTATGTATCACCCATTGCAGATCTCAAAGACTTTAATACTTCAGTATTGGCGCCCAAGAAAGAAACGGCTTTTGCGAATGAATCAATTGTGTTTTGGAGCAACGATTATCATATATCACCCATTGCAGATCTCAAAGACTTGCTAAAGCCACTGGGTGTAAGGTTTGTGGATAAAAGCCTGTCAGGACATTGTCATCTGACCAACACATGTGCCAACAATCTGCGAGTCTTAAATAGAAGCAATGGGATGAACTTGGATCCCAAGCTCATTCCGAAATTCTACAAATCGTACATCGATGACTCTGAAATGACATCGGTTGACGCTTTTGTGTGCTTCCATCCGTCTTCTATGTGTGAGCTATTTATGCCCTTCAATAAAAGCTTGTTGGTCATTGCTTCAACACGATATGAGTTGGGGAGATTGAATGCTAAAAAATGGCGCGAGTGGAATAACAATCTTCATTTGATAGCCGGAAAATCTAACAATGTGGTTGGTGCTAATAATCTTTACGATGCTAAATACATTGAATATTTTACAGGTATAAGACCTGTACTTTTGCCAAGTTTCTGTGGTTATATACATGAAAAATACAACGCCACAAAGAAAGAGTTTATACTTGCCTCAGGGCGTCGAGCAGGCTCAGGTAAAATATTTTTGGATCAGTACCGCGCTGCATGCAATAAAGGTAATGTTACTTGCCCAGTGATATCGCCTTTGAGAGAACTTTACAAACACTATGAATACAGTGATCTTGCATCTCATCCAGGGATTGTTCACATACCCTATCAAGTGTCTGTGATGAGTCTATTTGAACAATATCGAATGAATATCCCACTGTTTTTTCCAACACTCGATCTACTAACGGATTGGCAGTACAAACATCACGTGATGAACGAGAGAACTTGGGATATGGTACACGGAAAAACACCAAGCAATTCAAGTATACCACCTCACGAATCACAAATTGACATACCTGATCCAAACTGTGAAACTGACCCAATTGCCATTCGGCATTGGATTCAGTATGCTGATTTCTACAACATGCCGCATATAACCCTGTACAATTCCTCTGAAGATCTCATTGATAAGCTTATTGGCGCCAATCTGACGGATATCAGTGCCGGAATGAAGCTGGCGAATGAGGAAGCAAAAACCAATTTACTGGCTAAGTGGACTGATATTCTGAACAAGATCAAGACGAAAAGCTGAAAGCAAACTTTAAAGATCCATGTGGGGATAACTCCAAGTAGCTGACATAGAATATAGTATAATATACATTAAAAGGGAATGTATTGCATGTGATTGAACATAAATAATGGTTTTGGCGGCAGTATGTGTATTAATCCAACGCCTATATTGATTTATAAAACAATTGCCATTTAAATTGTCATTAACGCTAAAGTTGCATTGTGAGTGACTGGTATGAAGGTATTGGAATATAGATCAAGAAGAAAAGTTGAAAGCAAACATTTAAGATCCATGTAGGGATAACGGGAAGCAGTTGACATGAAATATAAAATTATTTACAGGGAATATGTTCTATGTGACTGTTAAAAGCTAATGGTATTGGTGGCATTATGTGTATTGATCCAATGCCTATATTGATTTCTAAAACAAAGACCAATTAAATGTTCATTAACACTAAGATTGGAGTGATATCGACTGGTATGGAGGCATTGGATCCTACACGTCCATCCCCACTCCCCTTCCTCTTTCACCTTAACCGTACACTTTGTCTTCGTCAACACACTCCCCCCCCTTCCATCAACACACACATATACCCGCACACTCACTTACCTATCCATAAACACATACACATGCCCACACACACAAACACACACACACACGCACACACACATTCATTCACACATGCCAGCATTTGTTGCTGTCCACACATCAAAACGTTGTCATCATGAGCATTTTAGTCATTTTCATCAAGTATAGTGGTAGTAATAGGTCTGGATCAATACGGAAGTAGACATGACTTAAACTGGATTTCCAGCCGTTCTACCGTGAATCGATAAGTCCATATATAAATATTTACGCTGCGTGAATGTGTGATAGACTGGTTGTAGTCTTCACAGTTCAAACAATATTTTCATTTTATATACTGAGAGCTACTTATCTTACAGTGATAACATTAACAGGTAAGTTTGCTCGGGCTTAAACAAACCTATAAATGTTGATTTATATTCTGATATCTCCCTCTCTACCTTCTTCTCCCTCTCTCTCTCTCATTCTCTCTCTCTCTCTCTCTCTCTCAGTGATCCATGAATGAATTGGCCACGTAACGATAGCAACGCAATAATGCTCTCGCTCTCTTTCTTTCTCTCTCTCCTCTTTCCAGTTATCTCCTCTTTCCCTCTCCGTGTCCCTCTCTCTGTCGTCCTCTCTAGAGAATAATTAGGTGGATCTAATATTGATGATGTGAAGAACGATACTTTTCAGTTCCTAAATAAATGAAAGAAATATAAGAACTTACTTGTAACGGTAATAACAGGCGACATTACTTGTTTTTCCATCATCGTTTTATCAATTGAATACTGCCTTCTTGACTCCCCTAATGATATCGACTGAAGGAATCGACTTCATTTTAGTGTCAGCAGTCATAACAAAGCCTCTCTCCACCATAGATGTAGAGGTGGTCAGATGATACATAGATCAAGGCTCGACAAAGGTTTATCTACGGGTACATGGAGTAACAGATGGAGTGGACACTGCTTGGTCAGAGGGACTACTTGAAGACGGGACGGACTCGGGGTGTCGTCTGGATACCTTGGTGTTCCTCTGATATGAGAGGCCGATGATAGGTCATGGGTTCAATACTAAACGATATACATATTTTCCAACAGTCTGATAAGTTGAGCTGCTTTAATTTTGTATATGAAACTATAATTCTTTGAAAGCAAAGTTGGGGTCTTAGGATAACGAATCACAAAGTCCATCGTTCATTACAAGGCCAAGACCACAAGTAACTGAACTCAATCTGCAAGTAGACATGGTGGATTCTCATCTGTTGCGAATTTCAAACGATTTTTATTGATGCTTACACATAAAAGTTTTACATCGTATCTGCCATACAATCGATTACAATGTAACGTGTCCACGTCCTTATGCTTTACATCAGAATGTACGTCCGAACACACGGGCGGCGTCATTAATTTATGTTTTTGTGATTCACACGATACCAGAATGAGAACGGGCGATAAAACGGAGTGCCATGAAGCGTGATGATGACATCTGCTGTGTAGATCAGCTCCTGCCTGTTGATGACGCCTCGATTCTACTTCAGGGACCCCGGGACATACTTGACGAGACTCGTTTGGGGTTAGACCAATCGGGGAACGCAACTAGCGAGCCACATCCAGATATATGTATGACCAACTTGTCCCAACCCAGGCGAAGTTCTCGAGGCAATGACCAGAAAATTCTTATGGAGGATAGTGACCTGTGTATTGTCAATAGCGAAGATGACGCCTTTCCATGTGCCAGTGTCATAATGGCTGCTACTCTAGAACTCAGGAGTCAAGATATATTTTCTGGAAGCGTTACTCATCCATGTCGGCTAATGGGAAACACATATTCCTATAATGACATTGTAAAAGTTAGAGTTCGGCAACTATTTTACCATCAATCTCGCCGATGAAAGACGCTCCACAGTTGTAAGGATAACTATCACATGCCTAATAAATGGTTATTTTGCTGTTGTTCTACCTGCTGTACAATCACCCTCCCAGTAAGAGGAAGCTCTGCATCGGAGATTTTCTTGATTACCTGTTTATGAATATATAACATGTCTTTACGTCATTAGGATATAAGTTATTTCAGCGACATACGGGAAATGGTACATATTTTAGCATGTACGCATACCACCATAGCGTCTATGGCCACAATATACACCCACGTAGTGCAGTCAATGAGCATGCATGGTTTCGTTCCATTTCAGCTGGATGACTTATCGTTCAATTATTGTTGTTTCGCTAGCATAGAAAAACTGATCCAACGCCACAGGCACGGAGTTACTATTGAAACAAGCGCGTGATTGCTGGCCTACATTCAAGACTCAATTCTGTGCTGAAAGCTAAATGCTAGGTATCATGGTTACCTTTCTTCTAATGCACGGTTGTGCATGCTGACAGGGGTTCTTACATTGCCTTAAGGCACCATATACCACACTAGTGCTGGTGTGTCGTTCATCCCTATACTTACATTACCTTCCGACATTGTACAGCCATTCCAAATGAGCCTCGATAGACATGATTAATAGGTAAATTCTAGTAATATGACACCTTATTTATTATGTGTTGATTATGTTTGCAACTGCATAAGCTTCCAGGAAATATACGAAGGTCATATTGTCATGCTTTGATTCAGAGTTATATTCATGAGCTGTAAATTAAACATTAGTTCACGCATGTTTTACAAGACCACCCTTCATACCCTACGAGGTCCTCTTGTGTCTCCCATATGTCTTCCGTGTACGATATTGCAGATTAAAGCAGTCATTTTCAGCATCAGGCATACAAGTTATATTGGTATGCTGGATATGGCAAATAACAGCAGCATCGGTGTTTGTCTTTCCACATTTATCGCCTTTATACATGAATCAACGGAGAGAATTTGCTTAAAACTTATCCATCGATGAGTAGAGATAATATGTGTCCCTTAATAGATTAGATGTATGTCCTATGGAGGTAAAGAATATGAAGACACGACTGCTGAGTATTAGCAAAGTTCAAATGCCATTAATGATGTCCTCGAAGATTCGTGGTTAACATTTGTACTCTTTAACACGTTAATTTCGACCGTATAGCAAAAAGAGAACTCAATCAACAATGAATCCATTGCTTCGTTGGTCTATCACGCACAGAGCAGCGTTATTGGTTTTTGTTTCAGATTTTAACATTATTCACAATATTTGTTGCGTGGACTCATTGATATCCAATGTAATATCTGTTGTCAATTTGTTCCACCAAGAAGCCCATATCGTTGAATAGATAAAAGGACATTTTCGGTTATATGCCGCTTCCAAATCCAGACATATTTGATAAACAATGATAAAATATAGGCTTCAGCAGTGTATATGCTTCGATGAAGACGCATCATGTGCTGCAGCTTGAAGCAAGAAGTGAGATTAACGCCGAATGTCTACACAGTCGTGTAGCAATGATATTGTCTAAATTATTATTGTTTTTTTATCTTCGATTCAGCACTACCTGGTCTAGAAATATAAGTTACATTGATGGCAAATACAGCATTGTTGGAAATTATTTAAAGAGACCTGGTGTGCACAATAAAGTAGTATTTACTCTAAATGAGTTTTTTGTTGCATCTGGTTGACTGCAAAGTCACAATTCTGGTTTCGCAAAGATAGTAGCTGGTCGGGCAGGAAGCTGTAGTCAATGTGTGGACAGTCAGCGATAAATGCTTCTAGATACGGGAAATAATGAATCATTTCAGGCTGATTGTTTTACAATCAATATCAAAAAAGCTTGTCCAAGCCAGACTCATCCATTGCTGCGAATCGCAAACGTATTAATCATCAGGGCATTTTTTATCACAACGACTGAATCTGAGTTAAGTGACTGCTGGGTAGATTAATCTGCTAAAAAAGTTTTCTCGTTTATTGTATTGGCATCGCCATGACTTTCTGTTGCTTACCGAATGCAATAGACTGATACGTCTAAATAACCTCTATAAAACATTCCTTTAGCATTACATGCGATCAAACGTGGCACTGAAAAACAAAATAATTCTTTTTCCTGCTTGAATAAATCATAGCGTCGCCTGTTTTAGCTAGTAGTTAGGTCATAAGGTGTGGACATTAACACGGGTATATAGCCCGGATGGGATCATGTGTACATCCATCTTCTGATTACTACATTGGTCGCGTTGGTATTTCCGAGTTAACACAAGTGTTTCCCTGTAGTCAATGATTACTCCGGCACTTTTGGCAATTATATAAAATGCATTAAAAGCAACCGACGTCAATGGGTAAATCGCCGATGCAGTTAAGTTGGCCAATCATAATGCCCATTGCAAGCAAAACAAATACGCTTGACAGACGGGTCAAAATAACAACCCTACTGACATTTGATATTTGTATCAATTTAAAGTGCACACACTTCAGCAGGTTAATTACATATTACACGGAAATGTTGCTGTGATCCGTTATCATGCCATCTACACATGTGACCAATTAGATTTCGGAAATGACAAATATCCATTAACTCAATGAACAGAGCAGATATGTATTTGCTGCATCATAGGCTGTTCAGAGAATAATCAATATTTCATCAAGCCCAGTGAATTGGGAAACGTTAACTGCTTAATTGGAGTTGGGGATGTTTTGACAATGCTAATAATTTCTGTACACAAAGATCTCCTTGCAATTAGGCACTCATTTATCCGTCATCATATGTTGATAAGCATCTATTAATGATCGGACCCGAGATAATGATGTCGTTTGGCCCAAGAGCACAGACCAGCAATTAGGTAGTACCTGGGTAATAGGTCAATCATTCGTTGGAACGACTACATCTGTCTGGTTTCACATCAGCTGCCCCAACGCACTGACGACAGGTCCTCGTATAATGTGGTCTAGATGTGGAGACACAACCCGCCCCTTGAGTGTTCTCCTGCAGCGCTATGGCCATAGTGAATCGGGAATCAGAATTAAGAGATTTACACGCAATAGTTTTTGTAAAGTGACGCTACTTGGGTTGTCTCGGTCACATGATCTAGAAGATGCTAAGATATCACCTTGTGGACATTCTAAGGTACCATGAATCGGCTAAAACTTGGCTATTAAAGGTTATATCAGTGGAATGACGTCACGCTTTTCGTAATTTCTCGTTTTACATACCTACCCTTGCTAAATGATGTTAGTATGCATTACTCCCTTTCGAAGAGATCTACCAACACGTATTATTTGAAGAGGTCATAATAAATCCTCGAGATGGACAGTAAAAAATCCTATCATATTGTTCATGTGACATGACATTAGGAGACGGCTGATTATCTACCCATAGCTTGAACTTTGTATTTACGGATGACAATACTGTTCAGAACGCGGTGTCAGACGTGTCACGAAGGAATCAAAGAAATACTCGTCAACCGCGTTAGGTTCAACAGATGCCCAAACCTACCCAGCCTCAACCATACACTCCACAATACTCACAACGGCTACAACAGCCTCAAGTTAGACAGATATCGTCACATCGACAGCAATCGAATCTTACATGGCTTTCTTTTCCTAAGAAACAACCTTCGCCTTCAGATTAATCTAACAGAAGTAACTACGTCATCAACGAAGGGAATAGATCACACCTCGTCTACAGCTCACCATCACTTCCTCGTCTACACAAATGACCTGACCACACCATGAAGCTCTCAGTCGTCGACGAATATCACCAGCTGAATACCATAATTAAAATATAACCCAAATTTGTCACTACAATCGCGAAATATCTCATCACTCCAATCGCCAGATATAACCAGTTTCTCTCCACAATGACCAGATATTGCCAGCACATCAGCAAAATATTCATCAGATATCAACAGCACACCACCACAATCACATGACAATCGCCCTATATGAACCAGCGCATCACTGCAATCACAAGATGTAACCAGTTCATCACCGTTTTCTTCACCTGATATCCCAAGCTCATCTCCGCAGTCATCACCAGATATCACCACCTCACAATCATTGGGTATCACCAGCTTGTCTCCGCAATCAACATATTTTACCAGATAGTCTACGCAATCATCACATATATATCCGGCTAATCGCCAAAATCCACTGATATCATCAGAGCGTACACGCAATCGCCGAATATCACCAGCTAAACATAGCAGCATCCGAATATCAACAGCTTGTATCCATACTCGGTACACATCACCAGCTCGCCTCCATAATCACCAGATATCACCACCTCGTCCCTATTATCACCATACAAAAAGAGAAATAAGAGAATCGGACACTTTATTATGCTTATATAAATTAGTTTGGGGATATTTTTTCTGTGATAGTAAGTCCAGGTGTTGTCTTCATCCTGTTCTCAGTTCCCTATACAGTGATCAGATAGATCTCAAGGTAGGTACTGCTTTGGAAATAAATATGTTGTGTCTCAGCTAGTGGTAAAATGTACTGACTATCTGTTGGGCACCATTGATGTTCACAATGTGTGTCCCTAATTTACTAAGGGTGTCTGATATGAAGAAAATGAATAGTTTTCAGGTTTACAGTGTAAAATATGGTATGGAACACGAAGTCTGTATAAGATGGTATGGAGACACAAAGTCTGCACAATATTGTATGGGAACAAGAAGTCTGTGCAGGATGGTTTGGGAACACGAAGTCTGAACTTGATGGTATGTGAACTCGAAGTTTGTACATGATGGTATAGAACCACGACGTCTGTATATGATAGTAGGAAAACGTGCAATCTGTTATGGGATTACGAAGTCTGTACAATATGGTATACAAACACAAAGTCAGAACAACGTAGTATGGGAACACGAAGTCTGTACAAGATCGTATGGGAACACGAAGTCTGTACAAGATGGTATGCATCACGACAATCTGCATTATTGCCCGTTCTTCTTCCGGTATCGTTTGAATTCTATGCCGGTGTCAATGTTGATGAGAAATTCTACCCTCAGGGTGACTGCCGTCGCATACCTAGTCCATTCCATGGTAGTCAGTACCGGGGGAGAGGACCAGAAAATGTGAGAGGCTCTGAGTTCTATGCCGGTGTCAATGTTCCTGAGGAATTTCACCCTCAGCGTGACTGCCGTCGCACACCTAGTCCATTCCATGGTAGTCGGTACCAGGGGAGAGTACAAAATGTGAGAGGCTCTGAGTTCTATGCTGGTGTCAATGTTGCTGGGGAATTTCACCCTAAGGGTGACTACCGTCGCACCCCCAGTCCATTCCATGGAAGTCGGGTTGTCCAATTCAGGGATTATTGGGGATCTCATGTTCAGTCTGCTCACCAGGTGATAAGTCCAAGGTCAGTGGAAAATGAATTTCTTTTGATGGACAGTACCAATGCTAAGTCTCGCAAGCAAGTGGGCTGGTCGTCCCCCTCTCCACAGGGCAGGGCCTTCACTTCTGCTGTTGATGATTTAGTACAACTTGCAAGACCGTCCCCTATAAGAGATAAACCAGCTGATTGGCTTCCCAACCGCCCTACTCAAGGGCCAGATTGTAGAGTGGTGTCCATTTCACATGGGGTCGCCCCCTCCACCACCCAGCTTTGGCATAGGAAGCCTAAATCACCTGCCATCTATGATAGCAAATCAAGTTGGAAAGATTATCTGGTGCAGTTTGAGATGGTGGCTGATCTGAACCACTGGGATGCAACCACCAGAGCCTTAGAACTGGCCACTAGTCTAAGAGGGCAGGCTCAAGGGGTTCTGACTGACTGACCTGGGCAAAAAACAGACTTTGGTAGGTTGGTTGCTGCCCTCGCGACCAGGTTTGAACCTTACAACCAATCAGAGGTTTTGCAGGCACAGCTTAAAGGTCGTGTTCGTAGGCGCCACGAGCCCCTAACTGAATTGGCACATGATGTCAAACGCTTGGTGAGGAAAGCTTACCCCGGTGTGTCTCTTGACATACGTGAACGCTTGTCCCTAGACAGTTTTGCTGACAGCCTGCATGACGCTCAACTTGAATGGGCTGTATACCAGGGAAAGCCTAAGTGTCTCGACGATGTTGTGCAAACAGCATTAGAATACGAGGCGTTCCAGGTTGGTAGACAGAGGCGAGGAGTTGTAGCTTCTGGGGCAATGGGTCAAAGCGCCCCTGTGCAAGCTATGGAGAACCACCCAAAGGTATCGGAAAATACCCTTGATAAGCTTGTAGGGCAACTCACCCAGCTGTTGGCAGCCCAATCCAATGCCCAACCGGTTAGAGGTAAGGGCAAGAGCCACTACTGTGGAAAGGAGGGCCATTGGCGTTTCTCCTGCCAGAAATTGAAGACTGATCAATTGAGGTCAAAGTCTGGACAGAGCTCGGGAAACGGATCCCAGCTGGGGTCTCGGTCCGGATCCCAGCAGATTTAAATTCTGGACCTCAAACGACGATGATTGAAAGTCTGTATTTGGTTGCTAGTGTGGGGGGTAGAGAGGTCGATTTGTCTTGTGGATTCCTGTTCATCCATGTCCGTCATCCATCGTCCCGTTTTGAGTCCACAGGAGGAAATTCCACTACTTTGTCCCCTGCTGATGGCATGCTCAGGATGGCAGATGGCGGCCTTGTTAAGCCCTGTGGAAAGGCACTCGTCTATTTGGATCTTGGTGACGATATAGAATTAGTGCAACAAATGATTGTTGCTGATATTGAGGCTCCAGTGATCTTAGGGCTGGATTTCCTCAGTCAACATGAGTGTGTCCTGGATGCAGCCAAGGCCGCATTTTCTAAAGGTGGCAGACTCCTTGTTCTCAAAAGCCAACTACCATTTATTTGCAAAGTTGCTCTAAACGAGGCTGTTACAGTCCCGCCTGGTTGTGAGATGATTGTCCCTGGTAGTGTGACCGGTGCTCTGAGATATTATGTGAGTGGGATTATTGAACCTCTGCTGTCATTTTCAGAAAAGCATGGTTTGGGGTTGGCAAGGACAGTGGTCGATTTGGGGAAGGAGGTTGTTCCTTTAAGGGTAGTTAACATCACCACCCAGCCCCTAAAGGTCTACAAAAAGACATTCACTGCCACTTGTGAGCTGGTGTGTAGAATCTCGTCCTGTGTTATGGCTGAGGTTAAGCCAGAGGTCGCTGATGGAGATGCCCCTACAAGGGTGCCTGATCACCTCACTGACTTGTTTGATGCCAGTGTGGGTGGCCTTACTATGGAACAGGGCGAAGCAACATCAAAAAATGTTCGCAGTTAGTTAGGATGATTTCGGACAAAATCAATACTGGTGATGCCCAACCCATCAAACAGCGCCCTCGTAGAAAACCACTGGCAAGGAGAGATGTAGAGGTGCAAGAAGTCAAGAGGATGTTGGGTCTGGGGATAGTCGAGCCGTCTACTAGTCCATGGGCTTCTCCAGTGGTGCTTGTCAAAAAGAAAAATGGGTCTACACGTTTCTGTGTCGATTATCGTCAACTGAACGAGGCCACGGTCAAAGATTCGTACCCTCTGCCTCGGATTGATGACTCGTTGGAATATCAGTCCAAAGCAGCCAAGTCCATCCCACAGCCATCCAACAGTTTCCCCACTCTGATACCCCTGCAGTCATCAGGTATGATGGTTGACCCGCGCACTTCATTTTGTAATGCGCCCAGCCTTTACCAAAAGGGAAGAACGGCAGATATCCTGAAGGATATGCGTAGGAAAGCCATAGGGTACAGGGAAGTTGAGTACTCACAATCAGATGTAGTTGTGATGCAGGAAATCGCTCTGTTACCAGACGGAACCCTTTATTCACTTACATCGACTTGGGTACCACCTTCCCAAGTGGTGGCAGCTCAAGCAGTTTCTACCCAGTGCAACTCTATACATTCCTCATAGTCTTTTTCTACTGTGTTTGTACTGCATGCCAGTTTGTTACACTCTTTGCATTTTTGTCGTAATTAAATCACGTTTGAGGACAAACATTGTTTTTGTTAGGGAGGGGGTATTGTAAAAAAAGGGGGGTTGCACCCCCGAGTCGAGTTACGCCTCCAGTGTTACTGTTTACTAGTTCGAGCCGCGTAGCGACTTTCGTGGACTGCCTCCGCATCGCGGTGTAGTCCCGGTTTGTTCTGCTGTGCTTGGTGGATATTAATGTGTTCTATTCTAATGTTTACTGTGTTTATGTTCGTGCTACCATGTACTCCTGTGTAACAATCTTCATATTAATTATTGTTGTGCACCTCTGTTATTTGGTTTGCTATGTGTAGTCATTTTAGTTTTTGTTTACATTGTGTCGAGCCGAAATGATTTCGAAGAAGATAGACGCTTGGTACTTATAAGAGGATTATATTATCGTGAGTTTTACTGTTTTGCATGTTAGCGTTGTTGTTGTAGACTTAATGCAGACGTATGGATCCTTCATTGTGATCCACGAAGCATAGCTACTAGGGTTTGCGATTATCAAAAGTAATCTCGCTGTTTTCCCGCCCCTCTTCCGGGCCTTAGATTTAGTTCGTTAATTAAGCTCTTTTTGTATTATTATGATATCGTCAGTTTGAATGTTGGGTTGCATGTTGTGTGGCTAATGCAATGGATCCTTCATTGTGATCCACGGAGCATAGGCACCGGGGTTTTGTTGTGGTCAACGAAACTGTCTCTCTGTTTCGCGCAATTTGGCATGTATAAATGTTGGTCCATGGCTGTCTGTGGACAATAAATCAGATACTTCTTAATTGCCCACCCATCGCCGTTGTTTCCTTCCAGCTGTATAGTAGTTGCTGCAAAACTCAGCAACGCCCAGGGTTTTTTGCTTACCTACTGGGGCGTTACACTATAATAACTTCGTTGCGTTGATAGAATTGATTATCAGGCTATGGCAATGTGTACCATATAAAACCTCTCCATGCCAGTCGGTATGTTGTGTCTTTGCACTTAATCCAGCTCCTGTGCTGCATATCATGAATGTCCAATTTACACCAAAATGAAATAGTTATTGACAAACTCGTAACCGGGACTTTAGATGGTTGAAGTAAGAATGTTGGCGGGCTGGTGGCTAAATCGTTGTCATCGCTGGGTTTCTGTATGCTTAAAATAAAGCCGGGCCAATACTAACCTCTGTGAATGGAGGCACCAGCCTGCTAGTCGCGCCGTCTTCTTTGTAACTATTGAATGCGCATGCCCACGATGATCCTTGTTCTTTAATCAGCACTGACTGCAATCTCCGTAGGGCTATGAAGTGTGACGTCACATCGCTGATAACGGTCCTACTCTCTAACACTCTCTATTGCAGACATGTTTGAAGCTACGCTACATTATGTGCTACGCCAACATAACATCTCTGTCGTTGGTAACGGAGCGCAATCGATTTGACCTGGTCGTAACCTATGGCAGGCCGATAACAAGCAGCGCGCGTCAAACATAAACGAAACGGAATGGCCAACGTGAATTTCCGAGGACAAAGAAAACCGCATATATTACCAATCATTTATCGTTTGGCCATTCATAAAGAAGTTAACAAGATGTGCCCCCTAAGTAAACCAATCCGTTCAGAGATCTCTAGTTGCGTATAAAAATATAATTCCGCATACTGAGATCTTAATACGTTTCGAAATCTCGGTATGCACCTTGACCTGATTATCACTGCCATAAGTTATTTATGCTTACCGAATCATTTATAAGGTCTTGGGTCGAAGTCACGAATTTTAAAAAGACGCTTCCCGCCTTTCCTTAAACTACACGCCGGTATAGACGCTTTTGCAACGCTCCTTACTCATCTACCCGTCCATCCCATTCTCCACGTAAGAGATTTACTGATATATATGTAGGAGAGTTACGCCGGAGCAGACACCCCTCCTCCCACACCGTAACGAGATATGCGAGGATCTTTGCCTTACTCTCTGAAGTATGCCAACTACCATAATCCAGTATTCAATTATCAGAAGCCACGAAGTTACATGAGTTAACTGCGTTATAACTATTGCAACTATAAATGCGAGGAATTAATAGCTTATGTTTATTCATCGAAGATTGATTGGCGAAATAGACATAGCAACGCCTCCTCACTGCTAGGTATGGTGCGCTCACTGAAGTTTATTCGTTCTTAAGGGTTACAATACAATTTTGCACCTCACCTTTACATAAGCACTTTACATTAATGCATAAGTTTTGTGATACGTCTACCACCACATCTACCCGAATCAATACAATGGTTAACTTCATCATACAAAAGCTTTCTGGCTTCAATAACATTTATCATCAAGGATTTTGAAACGGTCAAATACGGGTCAATATGTAACGACCCTGTACGCAGGTATTTCCCCTCAGAAAATCTCCATATACAACCGCGAATTTCTTCTGGTATGTCCTTCCCAGTTAAAAACTTCACAACACCATTAAGCGTCTGAAGAAGGTCCGTCTTCAAATCATCATAGTTAACGATGTATATATCCCCGCGAAAGTCATGCAGCCATCGCTGTATGCTGATTCGATAGATTGGAATCTGTTTCCTAAGAAACGTCTCCCATGCTGTAATATTTATGAACAAAGAAAGTTAATGATGTACATGCGTGAATAATGCTGCAGCGTGCAACTTATCATAAAATTACTCACATGGAGATCTGAATTTTGCCTCGCTAGTCAGGCTGGTTTTGTTTGCATTCTGTCGGTTGAATTCGGCTAGAAAGGCGTCTCTTGGATCCCTCACAAGTATCAACGCTCGATCAAAGTTAACCCCTGCTGTTATGGATCAGATTCAATTATTCGTCTTTCCACATCAGCACAAATACTAAGATTATTAAATGTATTGGACACATTTGACAAATAGTTCAAAAGTGTGTTCCTCCTGATTATAATGCATGATAATATAAACATACATGCGTACTTACATGCAAACAATATGTAACAATACATGCAACCATACATGCACACAATTGTATATAAACATCTCTATGCACAATTACCCAGGCATACATTCGTAGAAGAAACCAAACCAAAACATAACTACAGATTCACATACTTTGATGGACAGAACGATACATATACACACATAGATACATAGATAGAAACATATATTCACAGAAGAATACATAGACACACATATATATGAATTCATAGATACACAGATACATGCAAAGATGAATGCATAGACGAACGCATACATACATACATACATACATACATACATACATACATACATACATACATACATACATACATACATACATACATACATACATACATACATACATACATACATACATACACATACATACATACATACATACATACATACATACATACATACATACATACATACATACATACATACATACATATATATATATATATATATATATATATATATATATATATATATATATATATATATATATATATATATATATATATATATATATATATATATATATATACATACATACACACGTATATTCATACAAACATATATACGTACATACGTACATACATATATACATACATACCCACATACATACCAGCTGAGTGTGTTTTCACGCACAATACAGTGTTATCGCTTCTTCGCTCCCCCTTAAACTCTGGCTCCTTTAGGAGAATATGGCTGTTGTATACGCTTCCTGTGTAAATACCTGGACAAAGATGGTTTGGCACCAACACAGAGAGTGATTAATCGGCTGTGTTGCAAAGTACTAAGTTTCTTAACTCCTAGGTTGAGTGGCTTGCTAAGTAATTTATGCATATGCTTTGTTGGCGCATTGCTGAGTAGCGATATCAGGTACCTTGTCACATGCCCATCCTTTTTGACCGGGATGATATAAGTACCCTTCCAATGGTGCACGGACACGATGAAGCCGTTAACATGGAGACGATTTATGCTGTAAGTTTCTGTGTGCAATTTCATTTTTCGTGGACGGATTTCGATGGCGATATTTTCGGGACGATATTTTCGTGATTAACTTTCGTCGGGTAACTTTTTCAGGACGATATGTTCGGCGTTGATATTTTTTGGGGGCATTGTCAGTTGTCTACAAAGTGCTGAAGATGTGATTATGATGTCTATTGTGATTAAAGAAGGGGTCTTTGAAAGAAGTTTGTAAGTGGCTATTAACTTCCTCCATCCTGGTAGTGAGGCGATATATTCAACAAATGTTCTTGGTAGATTGGCATGAATTTTCACCTAGTTCTATTATAACTCAGTTAAAGAGATATATTTGAATGGGTAAATGAGGCTGAGAAATTTCTATTCATTTGATACACGTATAGTAAGTTTTCTAGTGAAAAGTGAGGATGTTATAATGATTTCTATTGTGATATATGAGGGCTCTTCAAAGGTGGTATGTTATTGGCTAATGACTTCATCAATCCCAGGTTATATGTGATATATTGAAGTGTATATCTGTCATTCGATTTTCTTATCTCCTCATATAGTTCACCATCATTGTGCTGGTGGGTGGTCATAAGGTTAATTTGAGACTGTTATGATGTCCATAGAATACTCAGGTTTCATAACGATTTGTAAACATTTTCATACAGACGGAATGGCGGACGTTGATAGAGATCTACTAAGGAGCAAAAATATTACATGCTAGCCGACTACTGATATTTTACATGGAACATGGCCTGGAGATCACAAAGATATAGCAAACATTGGAGTATGAACCCACTCCCTGTTTCAAATTATTTTCCGAGACCATATCAGACGCCAGGTATGCGCAAATGTGGTTTTATGTTACAATATTGTAAACGTTGTATTTACAATAATGAACTAGTATGTGTGTAGTCGAGGGGGGGGGGGATGTCAAGCCGAGTTGTAGGCAAACTGTTTAAGCTACTACGTAAATGGCATATGGTAAATATGCTAATATGTATTATTTTCATGTTATTTTCATGTGCGTATGTGTTTGTATGTGCTTGCAGAATAATTCGTAACAAATGTGATAAAACCCTGTGATGTCAGATACGTCGACCACTGAGAGGCTTTGAAATTGATTAACGACGAAATAATCAAAGACAAGAATGAAATAACCCCCAACCTGTTTGAATTCGGCCAAAACCACCATTCATGTCAACTCACCCCACCAAATAGGCTATTTTGTTACGCATAATTAAGAATACTTGGAATGTACTATGATTTAATTGATAAGTAGGTCGCGAGATCGGATTTTGCCTATGTGCAGATGGACACTGATAGTAGTTATATTGCACTTAGTAGTACAAATCTTACAGGTGTCATTAAACCCAGCATGAAAGAACAATTTTACCACACTACCCCTCAGTGGTTACCAGCTGTAGCATGTGATGATTATACCAGCAACTTTAAACAGTGTAAAATGAATGAAACCCCGTGGGTACCTCAACCATGCTGTGTGACTCGGGGTTATTTAAAGAGGAGTGGAGTAGGGATGGCTTTAAAAGACTGTATAGTAAAACTTATTACGGATATACGGGTAAAGACGCGGGTAAAGGACTCAATAAACGTAACAATTAACTGAACAAAGAGAAATATATGAATGTGCAGAGAGAACAAATGTTAGAGATGGATTAAGTTATTTTTACCCCAAAAGAATTGTAAATGTGCTATTTATGAAATTGATATGAGTAATAATACAGCTTGTACAGGATTTCAATTTTTTCACTCAAGAGAAAGGGGCGTTAGGCCTGATCCCCCAACAGGTTTGACTCTGCCATATTAGGTAGCTGGTAAACTAGCATGACCATAAGCCAAGGGGTCGACACCGTTTGAGTTTATCCACCATTTTGAGTCAAATGGAGAGAGTGATATTTTATTAACGTGTAATCCATATATCTTATGACCTTCGCTGCATAGCATGTTTATTCAATGAAGGAACTGTTTCTTTGTGAACAGAGACATGTTCTGTGTTTTTAACCACAGCCTTCTTCACTCCCTTTGCCTCTGCAGACATCACAAACTTGGTTGACACTCGCTGACAAGCTCCTATAATCATTCCACTCACTACATAAGAACATCTTTCTTAAACTCCAGATCTCTCACGATTTTCTTCAGGTTCTCAAAATCATCCAGGGTAGCCTTAAACACTACTCAGACCAGAGAAAGGCTTGCTGCTGTCTTAGCTGCGTCTGGCAATTGATCATGTTGCGTTGATGTCTGACAAAGCTGTATTTGAGATACGAGGCTCAGCTAGGCGCTAGCAAAACATGTACTCTATGTCAGGCAGTGCTACAGCTATGCTTACGTATTGCTTGTATGTTTCTACCAATCCCACCCGAACACCAGCCAAAGCTAATTACAGACCTTGAGGCCGACCCGTTTGTCGGACATGCACTGAGCACTGCTACTTGCGAGCAATATCATCGTTATGGTATGTTCTTAGCTCCACTAACCGCGGCTTTAAGAACAGCTAAGCACTGTCAACTTGGACAAGCAAATCTATTACGCTCCGAATCAACAAGGGTGACAAGGTAATCCCTATTATTGCGCGCTATAGCATGTTTTTTAACTCTGCTATAGCACGTGCTTAACTCCTCTATGGAATTTGCTTAATACTGATAAAGCATGTGATTAACTCTGTTATAGCATGTTCTTAACTACACTCTAGCATCTGCTTAACAATAGCTGTCAATTGGTTAATCAAATATAGTAGGTAAACATGTCATCAATGGAAAAGAACACGGATCAGGTGGAGGTAACGCCGACAGAGGCAATGGAGAGGGTGACCAGTGAGCAATCCAAAATAACAAGGGGTTGCTGCAGTACAGAAGGGTGCTGAAATTTGAAAAAACAATCAAAATAAGTTTCTGAGAGAGCTCGGTGTGGCTAAGGCCATGCTTACACATGCAAGAGATGAGGCTGTGGAGCCAATGTCATCCCACAAGCCTCCGGAAAAGCGGGTTTGGCCAACATGGGCTGAGCCCTGTCTTGTCACCGTTGTAGGGTTGTGGTAAAAAGCCTCATAATGTCTATTTAAGCGACCTTTGCTTATGAAATAAGATTGCAACATGACAACACCAACTGCTGATGAAATGTGCTGTCAACGTTTGGTACCACGGTTCAGTTGTTTCTGGTATTGTTTCGGTAAGATGGCTCTTGGTAGGCCATCCCAAACTTGTCTTCACGCCATGACACTTAGCTATGGCTGTTGCCAATGCAGCTCTTGCCATGGCCATAAAGCATATGCTAATTAAAAATGGGATTACACCAAGTGATTTCCTTAAGTAATGGCCTCAATTGCACTACTTGTTGGAGGTGCCAAGTGGAAGTGGAACGTAAACGCTCAAGGGAGCAACAACAATCAGTTCAGGCAGCGCGGGGTAAGAAGCGATCTGAGGGGTTTGACGTGATCAATGAGCAGCCCACTTTCATTGTACCAGGACGCCTGCTGGGTCTCAAAGAGAAATAGCTTCCCTCTATCAGATTGGATGCTCTGTCACTTAACCTGGTGAACCTGTATTGTGCTATTTGTTAGATGGACCATTACATGTCTTTGTAATGGAGGAGCTACTTGTGGTGCCATCCCATACCCATATGCCGCCAGACAGTATTCTCAATTAGACATTATATACCTATATATCATTTACACAAGGATGGTAGAAAACAAGTGCCCTTCGATATTGGTACACATGAGTTTCGTAACTTTCACAGATATAGGATAACACATGGTGTCGTTAATTGACAATTAAATATTTTATAGACTTACGGCTGGGGTGGCAGCATGATTGGATCCCCCACTCCCAGCGCCACACAAAGCATCCACGCAAAGCAGCCCCTTGCCACACAAATCATCCCAAGTTCCCACACCACACCTTCAATTCTAGAAGACTAAGTTGGCCATTAAAAACAATTTGTGTGGATGGGTTATGAGAGTCCCTATGTTTCACCCCCTTGGTGTGGACGCGTTGATGTTCATAAGAGGTGTATATAAACAGTTATGTCAAATTTTAACTGATGAGCTTATACAGCTGAATGGAATCAAGTGTCAAATTGTCTTGAAAGTGAAACTCTTTAAACAAACCGATGATGGCGGCACTGAGTATTTTGAGCCTATATTGGATAATAAGCAGCAGGTGGTTCTCTCCTCATAAGATATTAACGATGCGGTGCACCAAAGCAATGCATAATCCAAGAGCGGTTGGAGAAGTGGACCAATGAACTTTCCGGCTCAGAGTTTGAGTCAGTCACAGCTCTATGGATTGATCTTGCCCACTACCAATCATTTACAGGTGGCTATTAACTACCATTACCGAGTGCACTGGCAGGTAAGAAGGCGATCATCAAAAAAACGGAAAAACCTGGACGACTGCTGCTTTCTATGCGCTATTGAATCAGCTCTGCACCCGGTTGTTAAAGACCCAAAGCGACCATCTAAATATAAGATTCATTGACTGTTAACTCTGTTGAATGGTAAAGGCGTATAATATCCAACACCAGTATCGTAGTTTGAGGAGGTAGAAAAGCATGTGCCTAACCTAACCTTGAAGGTCTTTGGCTGGGAAGGGGAAGCTGCTGTCATACACCACATCAGTAAACAGCCTGGTCCATGTAGAAACCCCATGCTGATTGAGAAGGAAGGCAAGCTTGAACATATTACATCATTACTTTGGAAAAAGGAAGTTTATAGGCCACTTATAACGCACTTTTAAAGAGCCATCCTCCGACAATCACAATATATATCATTATCACAACTTCAACATTTTGTAGACCTTTTTACTACAAAACTGACAATACGTATGCCAAATGAATGGCAATTTCTCAACCTCATTAACTCATACAAAGGTATATTTTCAACATAATTTTCATCGAACCAGGTGTAAAAACTTGCGCCAATCTACCAGAATCATCTTCATTTGTTGAATACATCACCTCATAACCAGGATAGAGGAAGTTATTAGTTGTTTACAAAACTCTTTCAATGACCCCTCCTAAAATCACAATATACATCATGATCACATGTTACACCATTTGAGGTGTACCTACATCATCCTCGGTCAGGAAAGGGGGTACAGAGGTACATGATATAACTACTTTGCTGTCCCACCAAGCAAGGTGGAAAGCGGCTCGGCTACTTATGTGTTCATTAAGGAGGTTGGTAGAACTTGGCCAGAGAACGTCTAATGATAATCTCCAAGGTTGTTTGTTGATAAGTTCGGCCACTGATTGTTTCTGTGTGTACAGGATTAATGTTTAAGGCATCCAATTTACATATGACGTGTATACAGCCTTGGGTGGTACGTTAGCAGATAACCATAAGATTAGCAAGGAGGTATCAGAGAGCATTCATAGGTAGTCCTGCTAGTGATTAGAGACGACTAACCAAGCCTGGATAATGTCGAAATGAATGCATTGTTGGCACTCAGCAAGTCATTCAAAAAGAGTCATTGAAGAAGTTGACACAAGGGCCAGTGCATATCGATGTTTGAAAGCATTGAATCATTGACTGTACATATGTTGTGCTCAGGGAAGTATTGGAATAATCCACTGAGATTACTGTTAATGATAACCAAGGAACTATTATTCGTAGTTACCAGGTGTTTTCCCTCCACCATAAGTAAAGCCATTTGTTGATGAGTTGAATTATCTTTAGGTAAGGATAACAATGCATTACCTTCCCGTCACCCTATCGCTCTATCAGGTCCGTATAGTATCAAGCAATAAATGAAATCAGTTACAAATATTGCAGATAAAGAGCCGTTGAAAGTATGATTACCTGTAGCCTGATGAAGCAGGTGACGCATCCATGTATTCCCGCTTCCCGGGTAGCTGTGAAGTGCTGTTCTTGGTCGGGTTGTTGATCTATTCAAATACCTCATTGGCAGACATAACTTGTGGTGAACCTGAGTACGGTTACCTGTTGTGTTGCCAGTTGGGTCATAGGTCGCTAACGGTAGGGATGTGGTTTTCGCAATTGATTTTGCAGCGACCGTTGTGGTGATACTTTTGTTCACAGACGTGCGAGGATTGGTGGAATTTGCAGTCTGCACTTTATAAGGGGGAGATCCGATATTTTGCATTTTTGCTGTCATCAAAGAAATAGTTAAAAGCAAAACTAGCGAGATGCAAATTACATGTAAATGCTCCATCGAACCAAGTGCTACTCCCATTGGCTAGTTGATGTCGGTTGTCAGGGTACTTGTCCCTGCTTGGTGTACGTAGAAGCAGGCTTGTGGCAAACGCACTGTCATGCCACAAATACTACACCTAAGTGTTATTGATGGTGGAGGTCGATGTTCTTGTTGGTATTAAGGCGAGGGTGTTTATGGGTATATGCTCCAGCTGGACAGGTTTGCTTGCTACTACGCAAAAATATCATTATATAATTGCTGCATACTTATCAAATGGATTAATGACACAGATGTATGGAACAATCCCACATAAATATCAATAAAGTTTTATGCGTCAGTACATTATCCTGGAGGCTGGGTGACTTATGCTATGCATTAGAAGCCAAAGTAGGTTTTTGACCTCGCTCTGCCGCACTGCACTCGTTGAACCTGTTGACCTAGCATCATTTTTGTTTCTTATGCACTCGGTATGTTCTGATAGCAGTATGTGAGCATATCGTTGCTATCTATCGTTTTAAAGTATTAGGTGGTGGAGTGACATGGAGACCGTAGAGCTCTGGGCTCTTAATACCAGCGGGGATGGTGGTAATCAACGCATTGCAGTAAGGTAATCAGATCATAACATATGTCACTACCACTCGGTGTGGTGAAATGTATAAAAAAACTATAACGCCCGTCTTGCTCCAATATCCAATAATCTATCTACAGTATTATATTAACCCAATGTCCCTAATTCAAACCTGCAGGCAATGATAACTGCTCAGAACAGATCGGGAGCTTGCTGTGTTTAATAGCATGCTTCCCTTCAAGACCACTGTCGGATCACGAATGCCTTAATCAGCAACAAATGTGTCACCCTGATAATCATTGTGACTCTGACATCGACATTATTCGATGGAATGCCTGTAATTGCATTCGATCATAGCGGCAATGATCGCTTCGAAATCGTTATGCTGACTGATTGTAGTGGCAGAGTCGCAGCCCGGCGATGATTGCCAAGTTTTTTGGTGTTTTAGACTTAATGTACGCCAATAATGACGGTAAATGGGCGCTATGTTACATATTATGACGGCGAGTGAATCATATACAGACCACGGCAACACAACACACATATACAGTGGGTAGGTTGGTCAGGCACAGCACAAGTTTCGTGCCTCAGGCATGAGCTCCTGCGGTAGATATTCCGGGTGCTGAGCGAGGGGGCACTCGTGGTAGGCCCAGATCTCGGCTGGACGAAAGCGTAGGCTGCAACGCATCTTTAAACAATTAGTGCCACTATTTCTCAGACAACTGACGGCTTAAGAAGACAAACCGACGATAGTGGTAGTGACTTGTAGCGACAAAGAGGTACCCATGTCAGAGTGTAAAGAATAGAACATCCACAGGCTACGCCTTCAGTGACTGATAGGGATCTTAGCATTCACGGTGTGCTGCTTTTAGTTGCAGCATGCAGTTGGTGGTAATACTGCTTGGGAATTGATTTTATCTATGTGTGTGATATAGTTGCATAATATATACAACATAGGTTGGCCTGAGAGTAAGTCCAATCCCACATACATACCATCATCCCTTTGTTCCCACCACATCAACCAACGTATAGCACCTTTACTATCGACGGAGCCACACAGGCCATCATCTATGAAATATTTATGTTATGATAATGAACCAATTGTAACGGAATTTTAATTGATTCTGATATGGCAACATCTTGACCGTTTGCTAAGATCTATTATGGTTAGTTAATTTTGAGTGACTGGGTTAGTGAAGATATAGTGGGAAGAAGTATGAAAATAAGTGAAAGCAAGATTGCTTGAGTGTGTGTGTGTATGAGTGTGGGTATTGCTTGAGTGAGTGAGTGTTTACGTGTGTATGTGTGTGTGTATGTGTGTGCGAGTGTATGTGTATGTGTGTGCGTGGGCGGCGAGAGTTAGTGGGAGGGTGAGTAATCGATATGCTGCTTACTGTATGGAATATGCGAAGACTAAGATTTTTACACATCAAAATATTGCATATACTGCACTGATAAATTAATCCCTACAGCGCTTTCTTCACTTCAGTCAGTGCGATTGGCAGGTTGATTTTGTCTTCACAATATGATTGATAATATTTATGCCTGTTAATTGGCGGATGTGATATTTTTCGTATGGTCATAATGTGTGTACGACCTTATTCAGATAAACCTGAACCCTAACCAATCCAATCAGTTTGGCTGTCAGGAGTTGCCACTCTACAGGAGCCCGATCTCAAGCCAAGCACTCCTTTAATCAGCAGGTACATTGACATAGACTGTATTGATTGTTGCATTATATTTGCCTGGTCTACCTTGTTTTTGTATGTAGATATCTGACCAATAAACACCATGAAGAAGCAATTGTTCCGATGTCTTGTGGGGATATATCTGCTACATTTGATTTGCCGGTGTTATATATACAAGGATTTTAATACACCAATATTGGCGCCAAAAAAAGCAATAGCATTCGCGAATGGTCAACGATTTCCATGTATCACCGATTGAAGATCTCAAAGACTTGCTACAGCCACAGGGTGTAAGGTTTGTGGATAAAAGCCTGTCAACGCATGTGCACACAATCTACGAGTCACAAATAAAAGCAATGGGTAAGACTTGGATCCTATGCTCATTCCTAAGTTCTACAAATCCTACATCAATGATCCGGAAATGACATCAGTTGACGCTCTTGTGTGAGCTATTTATGCCCTTCAATAAAAGCTTGATGGTCCTTGCTTCATATCCATATGAGATTGGGAGACAGAATGCTAAAAGGTGTCGCCAGTGGAATACCAGTCTCCTTTTGATAGCAGGACAATCTAACAATGCGGTTGGTGCTTATAATCTTTAAGGTGCTAAATACATTGAATATTTCACAGGTATGACCTGTACTTATCCCAGGTTTTTGTGGTTATATACATGACAAACACAACGCCACGAAGAAAGAGTTTATTAGTGCTTCAAGGCATCAACCAAGCCCAAGTCAAACATTTCTGGACCACTACGGCGCTGCTCGCAAAATAGGTAATGTTACTTGCCCAGTGGTATTGCCTTTGAGAGAACTTTACAAACCCTATAAATACAGTGATCTCGCGTCTCATCCAGGGATTGTTCACATACCCTACCAAGTGTCTGTGATGAGTTTGTTTGAATAATATCGGATGAATATCCCACTGTTTTTTCCTACACTCGATCTACTGACGGAATGGCAATGCAAACATCACCTGATGAACGAGAGAACTTGGGATATGGTACACTGACAAACACCGAGCAATTCAAGTATACCACCACAAGAATCACAAGTTGACTCACCTGATCCGAGCTGCGAAACTTGACCCAGTTGCCATTCGGCATTGGATTCAGTATGCTACAATATGCCATATATAACTTTGTACAACTCCTCTGCAGATCTCATTGATAAACTTATTGGCGCCAATCTGACGGATATCAGTGCCAGAATGAAGCTGGTGAAAAAGAAAAAACAACAAATTTACCGATTGATATTTTGAACAAGATCAAGAAGAAAAGTTGAAAGCAAACATTAAAGATCCGTATTGATTTCTAAAATAAAGGCCAATTAAATGTTCATTAACACTAAGATTGGAGTGAGATCAACTGGTATGGAGGCATTGGATCCTACACGTCCATCCCCACTCCCCATTCTCTTTCACCTTAACCGTACCCTTTATCGCATTATGTCCTGCCTCTTTCACTGTCATCGTCAGCACCCCCCCCCCCACCAACACATACACATACCCGCACACTCACACACCTACCATAAACACACACACACACACACTAACACACACACACACTCACACATCCCGTAATTTGTTGCTGTCCACACATCAAAACGTTGTCATCATGAGCATTTTAGTCATTTTCATCAACGAAGTATAGTGATAGTAATAGGTCTGGATCAATACTGAAGTAGACATGACTAAAACAGGATTGTCACGCGTTCTACTGTGAATCGATAAATCCATATATAAAAATTTACGCTGCGTTAATGTGTGATAGACTGGTTGTAGTGTTCACAGTTCAAACAATATTTTCATTTTATATACTGAGAGCTACTTATCTCACAGTGAGTGATAACATATACAGGTAAGTTTGCTTGGTCTTAAACAAACCTATAAATGTTGATTTAAATTTTGATTTCTCCCTCTCCACCCTCTTCTCCCTCTCTCTCATTCTCTCTCAGTGATCCATGAATGAATTGGCCACGTAACGATAGCAACGGAATAATGCTAAAGTAATCCTTTTGTCTCAATCTCTCTCTCCCTCCCTCTTTCTCTCGCTCTCTTTCTTTCTCTCTCTCCTCTTTCCAGTTGTCTCCTCTTTCCCTCTCGTTCTGTCCCTCTCTCTGTCGTCCTCTCTAGAGAATAATTAGGTGGATCTAATATTGATGATGTGAGGAACGTTACTTTTCAGTTCCTAAATAAATGAAAGAAATATAAGAACTTACTTGCAACGGAAATAACATGCGACATTACTTGTTTTTCCATCACGTATTATCAATTTAATACTGCCTTCCTGACTCCCCTAGAGTTATCGACTGAGGGAATCGACTTCATTTTAGCGTCAGCAGTCACCACAAAGCCTCGCTCTACCATAGATTTAGAGGTGGTCAAATGATATATAGATCAAAGGCTCGACAGAGGTTTATTTGCAGGTACATGGCCTTAGAAAGGGAGTGGACACGGCTTGGCCAGAGGGACTACTTGAAGATGGGATGGACTCGCGGTGGCGACTGGATACCTTGGTGTTCCTCTGATATGAGAGGCCAATGATAGGTCATGGGTTTAATACCAAACGATATACATATTTTCCAACAGTCTGGTAAATTGAGCTGCTATTTTTTATATGAAACTATAATTCTTGGCGAGCTCAAACTGGAGATATTCACTGCAACGATTCCGTCATCAAATGTTATAACAATAATTGTGATAAGATCAATTAAGCTCATGGTGACCAATTCAATGGAAATGATCTTGTTGGCAATGTCGTTTTGCGAACAGCTACGCAATAAAGTCATGAAAGGAAACAGTCGCCCATTTCCATAATTTAAAAGCCCCTTAATATCGAGTCATAAGCACTCCTTAGCCTGGTTTTTTTATTAAAAACCGCCAGTAATGCATCAAACACAACGAGTTGTATAACGATTACTAGCTATTCCACTAGATTAATGGAAATTCCATTTCATGTTATGTTAGTCACCCTAGCTGGGAATGTTCATATCATACGGATTTCACTATGAGGCACATCTAGGTTAACCGATGAAAGGATGCTGCCAGATAGGATACAATAGATGGATGACCACAGGTTCGGAAGTTGATTGAGTACCTCGTGTATTGAAGTCGTACTCTTGTACAGGCCAGGCCATGCTAAGGCTTGGTAGATGATCCAGACACCTGTGTACATGTTGAGACAGCACTCATAACGCCAAACAATAATCGGTCGACAAAGAGTAATACAATCGGCAACAGATATTGGAGTGAGTTTAACTGTCAGTCCTAACACAGCCGTTGATATGATTGCGCATAGATTGACGCAAATTGAAAGCAAAGTTGGGGTCTTAGGATAACGAATCACAAAGTCCATCGTTCATTACAAGGCCAAGACCACAAGTAACTGAACTCAATCTGCAAGTAGACATGGTGGATTCTCATCTGTTGCGAATTTCAAACGATTTTTATTGATGCTTATACATAAACGGTTTACATCGTATCTGCCATACAATCGATTACAATGTAACGTGTCCACGTCATTATGCTTTACATCAGAATGTACGTCCGGAACACATGGGTGGCGTCATCAATTTATGTTTTTGTGATTCACACGATACCAGAATGGGAACGGGCGATAAAACGGAGTGCCATCAAGCGTGATGATGACATCTGCTGTGTAGATCAGCTCCTGCCTGTTGGTGACGCCTTGAATCTCGTTTCTACTTCAGGCACCCCGGGACACACTTGACGAGACTCGTTTGGGGTTAGAACAATCGGGGAACACAACAAGCGAGCCACCTCTAGATATATGTATGACCAACGTGTCCCAACCCAGGCGAAGTTCTCGAGGCGATGACCAGAAAATTCTTATGGAGGATAGTGACCTGTGTATAGTCAATAGCGAAGATGACGCCTTTCCATGTGCCAGTGACATGATGGCTGCTACTCTAGAACTCATGTCGGCTAATGGGAAACACATATTCCTATAATGTCAGTGTACAAGTTAATTACAGTTCGGCAACTATTTTATAATTGAATCTCCTACCTCCATTTCATACCATTAATCTTGCCGTTGAGAGACGCTCCACAGTTGTAAGGATAACTATCACATGCCTAATAAATGGTTATTTTTCTGTTGTTCTAGCTGCTGTACAATAGCCCGCCCAGTAAGAGGAAGCTCTGCATCGGAGATTTTCTTGATTACCTGTTTATGAATATATAACATGTCTTCACGTCATTAGGATATAAGTTATTTCAGCGACATACGGGAAATGGTACATATTTTAGCATGTACGCATAACACCATAGCGTCTATGACCACAATATACAACCACGTAGTGCAGTCAATGAGCATGCATGGTTTCGTTCCATTGCAGCTGGATGACTTATTGTTCAATTATTGTTGTTTCGCTAGCATAGAAAAACTGATCCAACGCCACAGGCACGGAGTTGCTATTGAAACAAGCGGCGTGATTGTTGGCCTACATTCAAGACTCATGCTAAATGCTAGGTATCATGGTTACCTTTCTTCTAATGCACGGTTGTGCATGCTGACAGGGGTTCTTACATTGCCTTAAGGCACCATATACCACACTAGTGCTTGTGTGCCGTTAATCCCTATACTTACATTACCTTCCACTTTTGTCCAACCATTCCAAATGAGCCTCGATAGACATGATTAATAGGTTGAGTCTAGTAATATGACACCTTATTTATGATGTGTCGATTATATTTGCAACTACATAAGCTTCCAGGAAATGGAAAATATAAGAAGGTCATATTGTCATGCTTTGATACAGATTTATATTCATGAGCTGTGAATTAAACAATGGTTCATGCATGTTTTATAAGATCACTCTTCATACACTACGAGGTCCTCTTGCGTCTCCCATATGACTTACGTGTACGATATTGCAGATTGAAGCAGTCATTTTCAGCATCAGGCATACAAGTTATATTAGTATGCTGGATATGGCAAATAATTGCGACATCGGTGTTTGTCTTTCGACATTTATCGCCTTTATACATGAATCAACCGAGAGAATTTGCTTATTACCTATCCATCGATGAGTGGAGTTAATATGAGTCCCTTAATATATTAGATGTCCCATGGTGGTTACGAATCTGAAGACACGACTGCTGAGTATTATCAAAGTTCAAATGCCATTAATGATGTCCTCGAAGATTCGTGGTTAACATTTGTACTCTTTAACACGTTAATTTCGACCGTATAGCAAAAAGAGAACACAATCAACAATGAATCCATTGCTGCGTTGGTCTATCACGCACAGAGCAGCGTTATTGGTTTTTGTTTCAGATTTTAACAAACGATTCACGGTTATTCACAATATTTGTTGCGTGGACTCATTGATATCCGATGTAATGTCTGTTGTCAATCTGTTCCACTAAGTAGCCCATATCGTTGAACAGATAAAAGGACATTTTCGGTTATATGCCGCTTCCAAATCCAGACATATTTGATAAACAATGATAAAATATAGGCTACAGCAGTGTATTTGCTTCGATGAAGACGCGCTATGTGCTGCAGTGAGATTAACGCCGAATGTCTACACAGTCGTGTAGCAATGACATTGACTAAATTATTATTGTTTTTTTTCTCAGATTCAGCACTACCTGGTCTAGAAATATGTTACATTGATGGCAAATACAGCATTGTTGGAAATTATTTAAAGAGACCCGGTGGGCACAATAAAGTAGTATTTAGTCTAAATGAGTTTTTTGTTGCATCTGGTTGACTGCAAAGTCACAATTCTGGTTTCGCAAAGATAGTAGCTGGTCGGGCAGGAAGCTGTAGTCAATGTGTGGGCAGTCAGCGATAAATGCTTCTAGATACGGGAAATAATGAATCATTTCAGGCTGATTGTTTTACAATCAATATCAACAAAGCTTGTCCAAGCCAGACTCATCCATTGCTGCGAATCGCAAACGTATTAATCATCAGGGCATTTTTTATCACAACGACTGAATCTGAGTTAAGTGACTGCTGGGCAGATTAATCTGCTAAAAAAGCTTTCTCGTTTATTGTATTGGCATCGCCATGACTTTCTTTTGCTTACCGAATGCAATAGACTGATACGTCTAAATAACCTCTATAAAACATTCCTCTAGCATTACATGCGATCAAACATGGCACTGAAAAACAAAATAATTCTTTTTCCTGCTTGAATAAATCATAGCGTCGCGTGTTTTAGCTAGTAGTTACGTCATAAGGTGTGGACATTAACACGGGTATATAGCCAGGATGGGATCATGTGTACATCCATCTTCTGATTACTACATTGGTCGCGTTGGTATTTCCGAGTAAAAAGTGTTTCCCTGTAGTCAATGATTACTCCGGCACTTTTGGCAATTATATAAAATTCATTAAAAGCAACCGACGTCAATGGGTAAATCGCCGATGCAGTTAAGTTGGCCAATCTTAATGCCCATTGCAAGCAAAACTTATGAAATACGCTTGACAGACGGGTCAAAATAACAATCCTACTGACATTTGATATTTGTATCAATTTAAAGTGCAAACACTTCAGCAGGTTAATTAAATATTACACGGAAATGTTGCTGTGATTCGTTATCATGCCATCTACACATGTGACCAATTAGATTTTTGAAATGACAAATGTCCATTAACTCAATGAACAGAGCAGATATGTATTTGCTGCATTATAGGCTGTTCAGAGAATAATCAATATTTCATCAAGCCCAGTGAATTGGGAAACGTTAACTGCTTAATTGGAGTTGGGGATGTTTTGACAATGCTAATAATTTCTGTACACAAAGATCTCCTTGCAATTAGGCACTCATTTATCCGTCATCATATGTTGATAAGCATCTATTAATGATCGGACCCGAGATAATAATGTAGTTTGGCCCAAGAGCACAGACCAGCAATTAGGTAGTACCTGGGTAATAGGTCAATCATTCGTTGGAACGACTACATCTGTCTGGTCTCACATCAGCTGCCCCAACGCACTGACGACAGGTCCTCGTATAATGTGGTCTAGATGTGGAGACACAACCCGCCCCTTGAGTGTTCTCCTGCAGCGCTATGGCCATAGTGAATCGGGAATCAGAATTAAGAGATTTACACGCAATAGTTTTTTTGTAAAGTGACGCTACTTGGGTTGTCTCGGTCACATGATCTAGAAGATGCTAAGATTTCACCTTGTGGACATTCTAAGGTAGTATGAATCGGCTAAAACTTGGCTATTAAAGGTTATATCAGTTGAAAGACGTCACGCTTTTCGTAATTTCTCGTTTTATATACTTACCCTTGCTAAATGATGTTAGTATGCATTACTCCCTTTCGAAGAGATCTACCAACACGTATTATTTGAAGAGGTCATAATACATCCTCGAGATGGACCGTAAAAAAACCCATCATATTGTTCATGTGACATGACATTAGGAGACGGCTAATTATCTACCCATAGCTTGAACTTTGTATTTACGGATGACAATACTGTTCAGAACGCGGTGTCAGACGTGTCACGAAGGAATCAAAGAAATACTCGTCAACCGCGTTAGGTTCAACAGATGCCCAAACCTACCCAGCCTCAACCATACACTCCACAATACTCACAACGGCTAGAACAGCCTCAAGTTAGACAGATATCGTCACATCGACAGCAAACGAATCTTACATGGCTTTCTTTTCCTAAGAAACAACCTTCGCCTTCAGATTAGTCTAACAGAAGTAACTACGTCATCAACGAAGGGAATAGATCGCACCTCGTCTACAGCTCACCATCACTTCCTCGTCCACACAAATGACCTGACCACACCATGAAGCTCTCAGTCGTCGACGAATATCACCAGCTGATTACCATAATTAAAATATAACCCAAATTTGTCACTACAATCACAAAATATCTCATCACTTCAATCGCCAGATATAACCAGTTTCTCTCCACAATAACCAGATATTGCCAGCACATCAGCAAAATATTCATCAGATATCAACAGCACACCACCACAATCACATGACAATCGCCCTATATGAACCAGCGCATCACTGCAATCACAAGATGCCACCAGTTCATCACCGTTTTCTTCACCTGATATCCCAAGCTCATCTCCGCAGTCATCACCAGATATCACCACCTCACAATCATTGGGTATCACCAGCTTGTCTCCACAATCAACATATTTTACCAGATGGTCTACGCAATCATCACATATATATATCCGGCTAATCGCCAAAATCCACTGATATCATCAGAGCGTACACGCAATCGCCGAATATCACCAGCTAAACATAGCAGCATCCGAATATCAAAAGCTTGTATCCATACTCGGTACACATCACCAGCTCGCCTCCATAATCACCAGATATCACCACCTCGTCCCTATTATCACCATACAAAAAGAGAAATAAGAGAATCGGACACTTTATTATGCTTACATAAATTAGTTTGGGGTTATGCTTAAGATATTTTTTCTGTAATAGTAAGTCCAGGTGTTGTCTTCATCCTGTTCTCAGTTCCCTATACAGTGATCAGATAGATCTCAAGGTAGGTACTGCTTTGGAAATATATATGGTGTGTCTCAGCTAGTGGTAAAATGTACTGACTATCTGTTGGGCACCATTGATGTTCACAATGTGTGTCCCTAATTTACTAAGGGTGTCTGATATGAAGAAAATGAATAGTTTGCAGGTTTACAGTGTAAAATATGGCATGGAACACGAAGTCTGTATAAGATGGTATGGAGAATACAATATTGTATGGGAACAAGAAGTCTGTGCAGGATGGTTTGGGAACACGAAGTCTGAACTTGATGGTATGTGAACTCGAAGTTTGTACATGATGGTATAGAACCACGACGTCTGTACATGATAGTATGAAAACGTGCAATCTGTTATGGGAATACGAAGTCTGTACAATATGGTATACAAACACAAAGTCAGAACAACGTAGTATGGGAACACAAAGTCTGTACAAGATCGTATGGGAACACGAAGTCTGTACAAGATGGTATGCATCACGACAATCTGCATTATTGCCCGTTCTTCTTCTGGTATCGTTTGAATTCTATGCCGGTGTCAATGTTCCTGAGGAATTTCACCCTCAGGGTGACTACCGTCGCACACCTAGTCCATTCCATGGTAGTCGGTACCAGGGGAGAGTACAAAATGTGAGAGGCTCTGAGTTCTATGCCACGAGCCCCTAACTGAATTGGCACATGATGTCAAACGCTTGGTGAGGAAAGCTTACCCCGGTGTGTCTCTTGACATACGTGAACGCTTGTCCCTAGACAGTTTTGCTGACAGCCTGCATGACGCTCAACTTGAATGGGCTGTATACCAGGGAAAGCCTAAGTGTCTCGACGATGCTGTGCAAACAGCATTCCAGGTTGGTAGACAGAGGCGAGGAGTTGTAGCTTCTGGGGCAATGGGTCAAAGCGCCCCTGTGCGAGCTATGGAGAACCACCCAAAGGTATCGGAAAATACCCTTGATAAGCTTGTAGGGCAACTCACCCAGCTGTTGGCAGCCCAATCCAATGCCCAACCGGTTAGAAGTAAGGGCAAGTGCCACTACTGTGAAAAGGAGGGCCATTGGCGTTTCTCCTGCCAGAAATTGAAGACTGATCAATTGAGGTCGAAGTCTGGACAGAGCTCGGGAAACGGATCCCAGATGGTGTCTTGGTCCGGATCCCAGCAGATTTAAATTCTGGACCTCAAACGACGATGATTGAAAGTCTGTATTTGGTTGCTAGTGTGGGGGGTAGAGAGGTCCATGTCCGTCATCCATCCGTCCCGTTTTGAGTCCACAGGAGGAAATTCCACTACTTTGTCCCCTGCTGATGGCATGCTCAGGATGGCAGATGGCGGCCTTGTTAAGCCCTGTGAAAAGGCACTCGTCTATTTTGATCTTGGTGACGAAATAGAATTGGTGCAACAAATGATTGTTGCTGATATTGAGGCTCCATTGATCTTAGGGCTGGATTTCCTCAGTCAACATGAGTGTGTCCTGGATGCAGCCAAGGCCGCATTTTCTAAAGGTGGCAGACTCCTTGTTCTCAAAAGAGAAAGCCAACTACCATTTATTTGCAAAGTTGCTCTAAACGAGGCTGTTACAGTCCCGCCTGGTTGTGAGATGATTGTCCCTGGTAGTGTGACCAGTGCTCCGAGACATTATGTGAGTGGGATTATTGAACCTCTGCTGTAAAGCATGGTTTGGGGTTGACAAGGACAGTGGTCGATTTGGGGAAGGAGGTTGTTCCTTTAAGGGTAGTTAACATCACCACCCAGCCCCTAAAGGTCTACAAAAAGACATTCACTGCCACTTGTGAGCCGTTGTGTAGAATTTCGTCCTGTGTTATGGCTGAGGTTAAGCCAGAGGTCGCTGATGGAGATGCCTCTACAAGGGTGCCTGATCACCTCACTGACTTGTTTGATGCCAGTGTGGGTGGCCTTACTATGGAACAGGGCGAAGCAACATCAAAAAATGTTCGCAGTTAGTAAGGATGATTTTGGACAAAATCAATACTGGTGATGCCCAACCCATCAAACAGCGCCCTCGTAGACAACCACTGGCAAGGAGAGATGTAGAGGTGCAAGAAGTAAAGAGGATGTTGGTTTCTGTGTCGATTATCGTCAACTGAACGAGGCCACGGTCAAAGATTCGTACCCTCTGCCTCGGATTGATGCCTCGATGGAATATCAGTCCAAAGCAGCCAAGTCCATCCCACAGCCAGCCAACAGTTTCCCCACTCTGATACCCCTGCAGTCATCAGGTATGATGGTTGACTCGAGCACTTCATTTTGTAATACGCCCAGCCTTTACCAAAAGGGAAGGACGGCAGATATCCTGAAGGATATGCGTTGGAAAGCCATAGGGTACAGGGAGGTTGAGTACTCACAATCAGATGTAGTTGTGATGCAGGAAATCGCTCTGTTACCAGACGGAACCCTTTATTCACTTACATCGACTTGGGTACCACCTTCCCAAGTGGTGGCAGCTCAAGCAGTTTCTACCCAGTGCAACTCTATACATTCCTCATAGTCTCTCTACTGTGTTTGTACTGCATGCCAGTTTGTTACAATCTTTGCATTTTTGTCGTAATTAAATCACCGTTTGAGGACAAACATTGTTTTTGTTAGGGAGGGGGTATTGTAAAAAAGAGGGGGGTTGCACCCCCGAGTCGAGTTACGCCTCCAGCGTAGCGACTTTAGTGGACTGCCTCCGCATCGCGGTGTAGTCCCGGTTTGTTCTGCTGTGCTTGGTGGATATAAATGTGTTCTATTCTAATGTTTACTGTGTTTATGTTCTTGCTACCATGTACTCCTGTGTAACAATCTTCATATTAATTATTGTTGTGCACCTCTGTAATTTGGTTTGCTATGTGTAGTCATTTTAGTTTTTGTTTACATTGTGT
>CM067347.1:12391102-12393602 GCA_034190875.2 Urechis unicinctus
TTTAATGCCGCTTAGTGCAACAATTAGTGCCGCTATTTCTCAGACAACTGACGGCTGAAGAAGACGAACCGAAGATAGTGGAGAAGTGAGTTGTAGAGACACAGAGACACACATGTCAGAGTGTGAAGAATAAAATATCCATAGACTACGCCATAAGTGACCGACAGGCATCTCAGCATTCATGGTGTGCTGCGTGTAGTTGCAGCCTGCAGTTGGTGGTAATACTGCTTAGGAATACATTGGATGGATCGTTATCAATCTCTGTGTGTGATATCGTTGCATAAGATATAAAACATCGCCATTTGGGCTGGCCAAAGAGTAAGTCCTAACTCCACATACATACCATAATCCGACTGTTACCACCACCTCAACCAATGTATAGCACGTTTACCATCAACGGAACCACACACGCCATCAATATAAATTATTTTTATTATGAGAATGAACAAATGGTAACGTAATTCTTAATGCAGCATTTGATTCTGATGAGGCAATATCTTGATCTAATGCGAGTACAGCCAGCTAAGATCGATTACGGTTAGTTAATTTTGAGTGAACGTGTTAGTGATTAAACACGTTAGTGAGTGAGGAATTATGAAAATAAGTGAAAGCATGATTGCTAGTGTGTGAGTGTGTATGAGTGTGTTTGAGTTAGTGTGTGTTACGTATGTGTATGTGTATGTGTGTGTGTGTGCGAGTGTATGTGTGTGTGTGTGTGTGTGTGTGTGTGTGTGTGTGTGTGTGTGTGTGTGTGTGTGTGTGTGTGTGTGTGTGTGTGTGTGTGTGTGTGTGTGCGTGGGAAGGCATGAGTTAGTGGATGGGTGAGTAATCGATATGCTGCTTACTGTATTGAATATACGAAGACTAAGATTATTTTGCACATCAAAATACTGCATATACTACACTGATAAATTAGTCCTTGCAGCGCTTTTTTTACTTCAGTCATTGCGATAGGCAGGTGGATTTTTCCTTCACAATATGATTGATTATATTTATGCCTGTTAATTGGCGGATGTGATATTATTGGTATGGTCATTATGTGTGTACGACCATACTCAGATAGACCTGAACATTAACCCATCCAATCAGTTTGGCTGTCTGGAGTAGCCCCTCCACTGAGGCCAGATCTCGAACCAAGCACTCCTTTAATCAGCAGGTACATTGTCATGGACTGTATTGATCGTTACAATATATTTGCCTGGTCTCCCTTGTTTATTTGTGTCGATTACTGACCATATGCTCGATCCGGCTTGCAAAAGACACCATGAAGAAGCAATTGTTCCGGTGTCTCGGTGGGATACTTTTGATTTTCCTGTGTTATATGTACCAGGATTTTAATACATCAATATTGGCGCCGAAAAAAGAAACTGCTTTCGTGAATGAATCAGTTGGGTTTTGGAGCAACGATTCCCTTATATCACCCATTGCAGAACTCAAAGACTTTAATACATCAATATTGGCGCCCCAGAAGGAAACTGCTTATGCGAATAAATCAGTTGTGTTTTGGAGCAACGATTTCCATATATCACCCATTGCAGATCTCAAAGACTTACTAAAGCCACTGGGTGTAAGGTTTTTGGATAAAAGCCTGTCAGGACATTGTCGTTTGACCAACACATGTGCAAACAATCTACGAGTCATAAATAAAAGCAATGGGATAAACTTGGATCCGATGCTCATTCCGGAATTCTACAAATCCTACATCAATGACCCTGAAATGACATCGGTTGACGCTTTCGTGTGCTTCCATCCGTCTCTATGTGTGAGCTATTTTATGCCCTTCAATAAAAGCTTATTGGTCATTGCTTCAACACGATATGAGATGGGGAGATGGAATGCTAAAAGATGGCGCCAGTGGAATACCAATCTTCTTTTGATAGCAGGACAATCTAACAATTTAGTTGGTGCTAATAATCTTTACGATGCTAAATACATTGAATATTTCACAGGTATAAGACCTGTACTTATGCCAAGTTTCTGCGGTTATATACATGACAAATACAACGCCACAAAGAAAGAGTTTATTCTTGCTTCAAGGCGTCGACGAGGCCCGGGTCAAACATTTCTGGACCAGTATCGCGCTGCATGCAAAAAAGGTAATGTTACTTGCCCAGTGATATTGCCTTTGAGAGAACTTTACAAACACTATAAATACAGTGATCTTGTGTCTCATCCAGGGATTGTTCACATACCCTACCAAGTGTCTGTGATGAGTCTATTTGAACAATATCGGATGAATATCCCACTGTTTTTTCCAACACTCGATTTACTTACGGATTGGCAATACAAACATCACGTGATGAACGAGAGAACCTGGGATATGGTACACGGAAAAACACCGAGCAATTCAAGTATACCACCACACGAATCACAAACTGACACACCTGATCCAAACTGCGAAACTGACCCAGTAGCCATTCGGCATTGGATACAGTATGCTGATTTCTACAACATGCCGCATATTACCCTGTACAGCTCCGCTGAAGATCTCATTGATAAG
>CM067347.1:12396102-12413602 GCA_034190875.2 Urechis unicinctus
CATTTGCAAGATTTACAAAATGTTCTTAACATTCAATACTATACTGTATCTAGCCTATTTAGGCTATAGATCTCTTGTAGTCCTTCCTACAAGCTTAGCTCTTTTGGACGAAGTTTGGGGCAGGCAGCTTCCAACAAAACCACACGCCACGACATATGCCACCCAAATGGCTATTTTATTCCAGTTCAAAAAGTTATTTTGGCCAATTCGCAATTAAGATAGAGCCGGGAGTTGAGCGATCACCTGATTATCGTTAAAGGGACAAAAATAATAGCGAGCTCTGATTGGTCGAGCGGAATGCTCACACATATTTCGACTCGAGGATCAAACCTTTCGAAATCAATATAAATTCATACATGAAAATGTAATTCACTCATCATAGTTATTAGCGCGACACTAACGTTCCCATGCATTTGACACCAAGCGTTGGACCAATTGATCCACAGCAGCTCCCTCTTCCTGCTCATCAATCCTGTTGTGTTCATTACTGTGCCAAGAACACAAGTAATTGGACTCAATCTGCAAGTAGACATGTCGCTTGGTTCCCGATAGATTCCCGTCAGTTGTGAGTTGTAACCGATCGTTATTGATGCTTATGCATGATGGTTATGTAAGGCATCTGCTATACAATCGATTACAATATAACGTGCCTTAATCCCAATCGTGACATCTGCTGTGTAGATCAGCTCAGGCCTATTGTCAACACCACGAGACACACCCGGCGAGACTCGTGTGGTTAGGAACAATCGAAACGCACGATAACTCGCCTACACGGGATTACCCGCCCTCCTGTTACAATTCATCATCGGGATATCCCCGGATGACGTCAGTAAAGGCATCATGATTCCCTCCGATGGCTATTATACCATCACAGTACGTATGTCATGAATAAGTGGCGAGTATTAGGACAGCACAATAAGCCAGTCGCCTCCAGACATGTGTACGCCAAAGTTGTCCCATCCCAGGCGTGGTTCTCCAGATAATGACCGGGAAATTTATATGGAGGTTATAGTCAATAGCGAAGATGACACCTTGTCATGCGCCAGTGTCACAGTGACCGCTACTCCAGAATGTATGTATGTATGTATGTATGTATGTATGTATGTATGTATGTATGTATGTATGTATGTATGTATGTATGTATGTATGTATGTATGTATGTATGTATGTATGTGTATGTATGTATGTATGTATGTGTATGTATGTGTATGTATGTATGTATGTATGTATGTATGTATGTATGTATGTGTATGTATGTATGTATGTATGTATGTATGTATGTATGTATGTATGTATGTATGTATGTATGTCTGTATGTATGTATGTATGTATGTGTATGTATGTCTGTGTATGTATGTATGTATGTATGTATGTATGTATGTCTGTCTATGTCTGTATGTATGTGTGTGTATGTATGTATGTGTGTGTGTATGTATGTATGTGTGAGTGTATGTATGTATGTGTGTGTGTATGTATGTATGTGTGTTTGTATGTGTGTATGTGTTTGTGTATGTATGTATGTGTGTGTGTATGTATGTATGTCTGTATGTATGTATGTATGTATGTATGTCTGTATGTATGTATGTGTATGTATGTATGTATGTATGTATGTATGTATGTATGTATGTATGTATGTAAGTATGTATGTATGTATGTATGTATGTATGTATGTCTGTATGTAGTATGTATGTATAATGTCAGCATAATTTTTATTATAATGGCTGGTAATCCTGAAATCTCAGAGTCCCTGGCTGAAAGAGTCCCTTCCCAAACGAAACGCAAGACCGACCGGAGCGACTAATTCATTACCCTGAAGCCAGGCTGACTTAGCTTATGCATTAGAAGCTAAAGTGGTATTTAGACTTCGATCTGCCGCAGTGCACTCGTTGGACCTGTGGTCCTACCATCACTCTTGCATCTTATGGGCTAGGTAGATTCTGATAACAGTATGTGAGCATATCGTTGCTATTTATCAACATATTGAATTTTGTTTGGGGGTTTCATGAGGACTGTAGCGCTCTGGGCTCGAAATACCACGGAAGGGAGTGGTGGTGGTTGTAATGAACGCATGACAATAAGGTTATTAGATAATATCAGATGTCACTACCACTCGGTGCAGTGACGTAGTAGCAACCCGGCGATGATTGTAGATATTTTGGTGATTTTTGCTTAATTTACGCCAACTACGACGACAGCCACGTGTTGTGTTGTCGATTATGACGGCGAGGGAATCCAAATGAGCCTATTTTGTGTGCGTTACTATGAATCATGTAATCATAGAAAAAAGAATCGAACGTTCCTTGCATTCACACAAACCCTCCTAGAAGCTAGCACGTGAGGCAATATATTAGGTATAGTATTCGCCGTGATACATCATCGAATGGGATTTTAAAAGAATGAAATACATGGCTTTGAAATCTATAACTCGTTTAAAATTCTAACTGTATAAACAACCAATTACTGCCCCAGTGTTACTCTATTATACGATAATCTAGCAGCAGTTTTAGCACAGATGTGACGCATCATCCCCAATTCAAACCTGCAAGTGATGACAACTGCTCAGAACAGTCAGAGAGCTGGCTGTGTTTGATAGCATGCGTCCCTTCAAGATCAGCCTGCGTCGGCTCACGAATGCCTCAATCCGCTACAAATGTGTCACCCTGATAATCATTGTGACTCTGACATTGACATTTTATCATGGAATGCCTATGATTGCATCTGATCATAGAGGCAACGATAGCTTCAAAATCGTTACGCCGACTGCTTATATTGACTCTACGTCTGACGATTTGGATACTTCAGCCATGTCTTACAAGTTTCAGTTTAAGAATGGTACAATAGTTGCTGGCGAGACAATGGAATACGAGAATGGTACCGTACCGGATGTGCAATTCATCCTGCCTGTAGCAGATGTTAGATCGATCATCGAGTTCGTCTTCGTCATGGCGTGCTCCGAGAATCATTACGAAGAGAGTCTGGGTGCTGTGGAAAGTATTCAGAACCTCTTCCCAGATAAAACTATATATTATTATGACTGGGGCTTGTCAAGCGAGCAACAACACGACCTGACGCAGTTTTGCCAGGTCAGACTAATGCCCTTCAATCTGTCCGCCCACCGAGCATACAGAGAGCTCACAGGCAGAAACCGTTACCACGCATTGAAGATATATGTGATTTGGGATGTAATGGCCAGTCACCCATCTGTCATGTGGGTAGATTCTTCTGTACGTTTCAATTCCAACAATTTTGACGCTGTGTATAAGCTGGTAGAAAAGAATGGGGGAATGGCGCTTTTTGCTCTGTCACCTCACAGTTCCTTTGCTGCAACTCACTCACAAATGTACAAATATCTACCGACCGACCAAGAGCAACAAAAAAGACTTTATCAAGCTGCAGGTGGTATAGTATTTCTAGTTAGATCGAAGAAGATATGGGAAAGATTAATACGATGGTGGTTGTTGTGTGCTGCTAAAGTCTCGTGCATTTCACCATCTGAAACATTTGAAATGTGACTTTCCTGATAATGACAACATGAGAACCTACGGCAAATGTCATCGAGTAGACCAGTCGGTCATCAACATCCTGGCTAGTAACATGTACGGATTTACTGACAGTGAATATATTGTGCCGCTAGTCAAACTCAAGGTCATAAGCATAGAGCGTTCTCCACCACTAATCCCAGTTATTAAGAAATGCTTATAGCTGACCGTATCTTTGTGTCTACCTTGATAAGTCATATGCATCATCGCGATGCGTCACAATTGCAATACATTGGCTTTTTCACACCGTTAAACTTCACAATAGATTATTGCATCAATAGAATGACAAAGAATGACAAAACATTGTCGGGACGACTCAGTAAAGGTTGGCTTATGGTATATGATAATTCTTGCGGGAAAATTATATTACCCCTTGAGCAAAACAAGTGATCACATGGAATGGTTCAATTTCTTGCACGAAATCATTCGATTTTCTGGTTGCCCTATGTTCAATTCGCATGTGGTCTTTCTGTTTCAAAATAAATGTGCAGCTGAATTTTTGCTTTTTTGCTGATAATAGCTGACTCAAGCAGCTTTTGTGCAACTCTTATCAATTAAATGCACTATACCAGTTGTAAGACAGGCTCCAGACACTAGCCTCATAATGATGTGAGCAGGATAATCATTCATGTCAAAAACATTCAACCTGGCTTGTGTTTTACCTTTCACCGGTGGTGGTGACTAAATGGGTGTCAGGTAGCGTGTTTGCATCCACAGTCTTGACAACGAATCTACGTATGATTATCCGTTTGGGGCTGTTTATATCTGTTGATTCATCCACCAAAGGTATCACAAACGAAGATTGGGTTAACATTTCCTGCAATTAGTCATTTGTAGTCATTCACAAATATATTTATGCAGGTACACGCACAAGTCAAATCTAGTGGCTGGAATATGGACCCGGTTGGGCTCTTACTCAACCGCGTACTATGTCTGACATGATGCTAAATGGGAATAGGGAGAAGATTGTGATTCCTGTGCTGTTGGTGTGTGAGTAATGTGCCATGGTATGTGTTCTTTAATAACGTATCCCAAAAAGCAGAGCTATCTGTTAAGTACGAAAGTATTCCAGGAAATAATGCCAATATGTTACATATGTCATATTTCACTTAATATTGTGAGTGAGAACTGGGCGTTGAATGATATTTGACTTCTATTTTGAAATATCTTCCATGTGAGAGCTTGTAGGATGAAATATTTTAGTTCAGATTGTTGCATCTTTGCACGTTATTAAGCGCACAGAAATCACAAAGGAGCCTCGGCCGTTTATATCAATAACCCAACCTGTGGTTTATTTCCTTATAGTAGCAATCCCTGGTACGACACCTTGTTACTTGAAGACCAAAGAATTGAAAACCATCAGAATATTTTGGTGCGTGCATTATCAGAAATGACGTGGAAAACCCCGAAAAATACTCATTGCAGAAGAATAAGCTAAGAACAAAGTAAACTTACAAAGTCATTACCAGAAATTACGTGGAAGAACCCGAAAAAAACCTAATTGCAGCAGGATAAGCGAAGAACAAGGTCAGTTCCAATTATTTTGTTTCATGAGACTGCAGTCAACACAGCCCTGCCATAATTACTCACATCATGAAGCAATCGCTCCCAAAGTCACACTGTGGACCACACTTGGAGCGTGTGGTACAGCACGGGCTAATTCATTACCAAATGTCACCAGTTCACCATCACAATCACCCGATATGAACAAGATCACAGGAACCACCAGATGTCACCAGTTCATCGCCATTATAATCACAAGATATCACCAGCTTATCTTTACAATCATCACTAGGTGTCACCAGCTCATCACTAAAAGCATCAAATATCACCAGCTCATAAACACAACGACCAGATATCACCAGTTCATCACACAAATTAATACATAAATCACCAGCTAATTTCCACAATTCACAAATATCACCAGCTGATTTCCACAATCACCATATATAACATGATCGTCTACGCAATCACTTCGTGTCACCAGTTAATTTTCACGATTCACAAATATCACCAGCTCATCTCCACAATCACCTTATATAATCAGCTCATACCCACAATAGCTAGATATCACCACCTCATCACCACAATCACCTGATATCACCAGCCCATCATCACGAAGATCATATATCGCCATCTCATCACTAAAATTCCTTGATATCACCAGTTCATCAACTGCATATCTCCATCATCATCAAGTTGAATTTGCCTAAACAACGACCGCTCGGTCCAGAAAATGTCGCTAAGCCAAGCATGGCAACGACGATGACGACGCCATGTCAGCGGACTGTCAGTCCGTCGTCCGATCTGGTGGACAGCAGGACGCTCTAGGACGCTCTGAGAGTAAATTATGAATTATATGTGAAAGTTTTACTCTATTATCAACAATGCTATTATTTGGCTAAAATATTATATCATCATAACTCCATCCGACACGGCGTTGCGCGGAAAAAGGTGTGAAAATAACAATACTGGCTACTTGACAGGGCATTGCTTTAGCATTGTTATTCAAGCTAAGGACTTTTGTCGATTTGCAATTTGTACTTGTTGCTAGCTGATTGTAGAGATGACCATGACGTGATGGCCGCAGTTACAGCAGCCTAGAAGAACTTGTAGCAGTTGAATAATGCTACACGGCTGCTATTCCAATTCGTTATATGGAATTGTGTGATCAATTTAACCGTGTCTAGCCGTATATAACCCCCATATAATCGTACTTATTACCCTCAATAATTTTTAATATTGATCCAATTCAGGGTTTATATATTGAAAAGGAGATGTTATGTTTGAGTATAAAATAATTTTCAAACGACATCATCTAACATTCCGCGTGTGGCTGAATGGTGCACCTGATGATGGAACTCACAGCAAGGCTAGACACAGAGACAACGATTATTTCATTTAAACCGAGAATCCTATTCATAATCACAATCTATCCCCCACAAATGCGACACAAACAGGTACATCAGTTATAGCTGAGGTACTTATGTAGACGATTATGTCCAATACGATTCGATACAGCCGCCTGCATAACTCCCACCGTCTATAACAGCATTATTGGCTAATGGTCTAAATATTCCATTTTTCTTAGAAGAGACATCAAAAATGGTTAATGGATGGATAATCATTCTTATAACCATTCCCATTATCATACCCACGAAGATAGTGACAATTCTGAAATATTACAAACAGTGCTAGTTTTGATTCCTCACAGTAATAAGTGATCTCATTAACGGAACCCACGCAGTGTTAGTTAGATAGTAAATGCATTTTCACTGCTTGAAATGGCAACTTCGTGATATGATGTGGATGGTAGACTTTACAAAATGTGCAATAATTGACATCTTTTAGGAAAGTGTATCCTCGTTAGTGATGTCATGCTGGCCATGTTGAATTATGTTAATTGGGTCAGTTATTCGATGCGGTATTCTAATAGAAGTGTTAATCGACTAATTGAATGAATAAATCATCATCGACACATATTTTAATGACTATAACAATGCCCCATTATGTAATTTAACGTTCATGTACAGGTACGCTACATCACTGCAATGCACGCTATTACCAGAGTGCATGCTGCAATTACTGAAGACTAACCTGGAGTTAATTAAAGCCCACGGCAGTTAAGAGAACGTGGATAAAGCCATCAATAACGTTGGAATAGAAAATGCCGTCATGCAATCGGCCGCGTGCATTTCATCGATAGCGAGCAATAAGTGTCCAAATACGGCGACCAACTGCCTGACGGGCGTATCAGGACAGACCAAGCTCTCTACAGAAGTCCTCATCCTGAACATGTTTTCTTAGAATAGCCTAACCAAATATTGAACGAGCTTTAATAAATCTATCGCGCTTTCTTTATCAATAGAGATGTGAGCTGACGTCACCAAAATGAATGGAAGCAGGCAGTTTATGAATTATGCTTAAGTGCTTATGTCCAATGTTCACCGCTTAAAATCGTTAACAACGGCCACCATTAATGCAAGCCATGCACCACGCTAATTAGCGACGTTAATGTCCATTCGTGGCGAATAATTCAGCGGAACGGTCGATAGTCAACGTAAGCGTTCCTGAAAGAAATCCATTTCCTATTCCAACTAAATAAACAAAGACGACACCAAGCAAATAATGTTCAGCTAATTTATAAAACCCGTTTGTACGCCGTGACGGAGAATTTTATTGTGATGAACGTCCAGATAAGTGACATAATTTGAAGGCTATGTTCTGTATTGTGAAATCTAACATAATGTACATTATAGATCTTAATGCGCAGCTACGTCAATTAACATTCACATGCAATATGCATTGATTTAATCAATGGAATCAAATGTGCTATCAGTACTAAGTAGCTCTGAAACGTTCCATTGAATATGTGCTTATGCAACAGATTACGAAAATCTGGGTGCATAATGCGCTGAAAGGCAGTCGTGATAGGGTGAATGAGCGCGGGCATATTGTAGACATTGTGGAGGCGCCCATACTCAACATGGCCACTCTGCTCTGTGGACAAAATGAGAACTCATGCGCTGTTAATAATCGTTCATATTTCGATCATAATTCCTGTTTCACTTACACCATACAATAAGACACTATGCGACGTAGAAAGCAACCATATATTAGTGAGTAACACGTCTGTATTGCCTCTAAAAACTCCATGCTACTTGGTGGCTTCAGCAATAACATTTCTGGTGCTGATGATTAAGATTAATCAAGTGCAGGTGAGTGGGATAAATCAAATGCAGGTGAGTGGAGAAATCAAGTGCATTTGCTTGGTGCAAATCAAGTGCGGTTGAGTAGGGGTAAATCAAGTGCAGGTGAGTGGGGCAAATCAAATGCATGCTAGCTGGGTTATCGGGTGTTGGGGAGCGCGACGTCTGGTATCTGTTTGCTAGCTAGAAATTAATTAAATATTTTGAAGGTGTTACGACTGCTGATGATCCACCTTGAGCAAAAATAGTAATTTTTTAGAACTGGTCAGACTGTTATTGCATGAAGCTTATGGAAATTGCAATGTTAACTGGGAGTTATATGGAATCAAGACTTGTTCATACGGAAACGATAGGATTCCTAGTTGCATTATCATCATACATTTCCAAATACCGAAGGGTTCTAAAACAAATCACACTCCATGCGTTAACGGTACACTTTCTTGAAGAAAGCTTTTAGTGTTTCTCGTCCATATTAGATTGTGCTCCAAAAGTGAACAACAATTACCTGCACAGCACATTTAACCACTAATTGTTGCACTGGCTTAATGAATAAAATGATCGTCTTCCCCCATAATCAAAATTCAACAGATACCAGGTTCGCCCTCAAATATATTCACAGAAGACATTATTTGCTGAAAGCATAACAATCATCAAGCAATTGTCCTCTCATTAGTAACCATTGTAATTGAAGCTATCCAAACCACCCTCCCGAGTTGACTCGGATCGGCTTTGCGTATTATTTCGTTTGGACGTCTTTGCGTATGATACGTGTTGAGCCTGCTGCGTTATGAAATGTGTTAAGCCTGCTGCATTATACACCTATCATCACCACATGCATCACCACATATCACCAGCTTATCATCATTATCACTCGATATGAATCAGCTCATATCGAATGTCATCAGAGATGTGACGAGGTCGTCGCCACTACCATCACCAGATATTACAAGCCGATCTCCACCATCTTCACAAGATATCACCTACTCATCTACACATTCATCAACGTATATAACCAGATATCTCCATCACATCGACACAATCACCACGCCTCAAGGAAGTATACAGTGTCTGCTGGTGGTAAAATGTATCGACTATCTGATGGACACCATTGACGTCCACAATGTGTGTCTCTACCTTACCAAGAGTGTCCAATATGACGAGAATGAACTGTCTGCAAGCTGTTTGGAGTATATTTCCCGCAACACCAAACAGGTTCTTGATTCCACCAAATTTCACTCATATATCTCACATTAGTCTGAAGAGGATACTGGAATGTGACATAACTAACGGGGTTTCACCGCGAGATTTATACGCAGTGTGTCTGCGCTGTGCCAAAACTGTCACAGACGGAAACAGACGAGCTGTGTTTGGGAGCTGCGTGTATCTGATATGCTTCCCTGATATATCTAGCAAGAAGTTCACAGAAGTGAAGAGAGAATCCGAGTTGCTGACTAACGACGAACGTTTGCAGATCTTGGAGTACATCGTCCACCATGAACAAGGCTACAAGTATAAGAGGCCCATGGTTGTTTTTATATGAAAAAGAACATAGGGTGACGAGATTCACCGGTAATACAGGTGGTTCTTTTGTAGATCGTGTTAAAGGTGACAAATGGGGTTAGGCAGGAACGTTTGCCATTGACTTCCAATGCAGCAGGAGCGAGTGGATTGCTGGAGTCGGTCTATATTGTGATTTAGATGTGGATAACAATGTTATGTGAAGCTGATTGATGATGAGGGTGAAGTGTTAGTGGCAATGTTGTTATTAAGTTTGAACATGAAATCACTATCGACGTCCGTTTTCCTGCAAACGTTTGCATTCGCGGAAACCAATTGTACAGAATAACAGCAGAATATGCGTTAGACCAATATCGATTTGGCGATGAAGGAAAAGAAACTGTTGAGAATGGCGGTGTCACTTTCACGTTCATGCATACACCTGGCAATCAGACTATTGATTATCAAGGTCAAATTCCAGATACCGTGTTTGCGGAATAGGACACTCCTCTGTTGATAAGAGATTGACTATATGTAAGATATCATAGCGTATTAATTGATTCTCCTCTGATATTTGTATCCACATTGCAAGTAGCTCTGATTGCATTATCTCTGGCTGAACATCAATCGTGCTTGACATTGCCAAAGTGCTCTGAAGTGGATAAATTTCGTGTTTAACGTCAAAAATAAATGTTAATATTTGATTCAAAATTAACTTTGTGAAATGTATTATTCATTCATTCTGCGCCGGACACATGTGAGTAGGATGGGTCGGTCGGGGAAGGAAACTAGCTCCAGCGCAGTCGTCGTTGTTGTACGCGAAATGATGAATCGATTGATCGCAGGAGTAGTCGTTGATTTCCTCCATGTTATACCTTACGAGGTCATGAATATGAGGTGAGGTGGAATCGCTTAAGATGCACGTGGCACCAGGAGCACAGTTTGAATCCGAAACGACGACGAGATGGCTCTCTGGTCAGGAATTACCTCAGTTAACTTGTGTATTTGCCGACCTGCCTGCCCCATGGGAGCTCTGAAGATCATGTCCGCTTATGCGGCTCAATCAATACTCACTACACTTATCAGGAATATATCACCATTATAATGTGACATTTGTGCTCGCCTCGTTGTAAATTTACACTGAATGTTGTCTGTGTAGGCAGTATCAATATGGAAACGTGGTGTCACGTTAAATAATGTGCGTTCAATCGCGTGAAATCTAAAGCATTGGCCTTGATCTCTTCATCAACAGAGCAGAAGCCAGTGGATATGGAAGCAGTAATAAGATACATTCATTTGCAAGCAATAGGAACGGTTCCCCAGCTTAGACAAAATTGAAACAGAATGTGTGCATATATTATGTATCTTTAAGAACAGGTTACTTATATCTAAATATGAGCGCTGCTCCCCCTATGGGAGTGTTCTGACCCTTCGCACATATTTTGACGACGAAGGGTTTAATTGTGGCTGGCTTGAAGGGAAATGTGTAATTTTGTTCAATGTGCAGTCAGTCCCGCGCTCCTAGATGTGGAAATTGATTGATCAAGCATCGCATTTCACCATCGTAATCAACAGCTCAAGAAATTTCTCAGCCATGCTGAAGTTTGGTTGACAATGCGCGACACGTCAAAGTCAAACAATGATTGGTCGACTAGGATTATTTGAGTCAACTACCGAAAACGTAGTGACTTCAATACTGTTATGAACATGATTGACATATGAAAGTATTCATACAATATAGAACTGGGGACTGAATTCACATAAAGTGCATCATCAACGTCTATGACAATATGGAACTTAGTGACTAAGGGTCATTTTGCATTGTTTGTAATGGCAAAGCCAAGCTTTATTGTTATTCAGACATGACAAATGTTTACTCGCATGAAATACAATCTAAGAATACTCTTAGTATCAAGCTAATTCGGAAAGCTTGCTTGTTATTGCATTTGCCAGGTATGATTGTATAGTTAGGCGACGACGGAATTGTTCATTGTAATTTGGTGTTCTGCTTACACGGGAATATGGTTGTTTGGGCATACTTGTAGTTATGCGCTTATTTACCATAAATATGGACCATCTAGCAAAATTAATGAAAGCTGATGTTATGTTGTGCTTTCGAGGCTCATCTGATATTACTTAGCATTGTTAAGCGCTATATGGCATTATTTGAGTGTTTGAGATATCTGACGTTATAAGACGTTATCTAGCAAGCATAAGCTGGGTAATATGGTAATATATGGCGTTGTAACATATTATTCAGCATTATCTGTGTAATATGGTGATATATTACTTTGTAAGACATTGTATAGCATTAGCTAGGTAATGTGGTGATATCTGACATTTCACAATATCATTTAGCATTAGCTAGGTAATGCGTTGATATCTGGCGTTATAAGACATGCTTTAGCATTATCTACGAAATGTGGTGATATAAAGTGTTATAAGACTATTGTATGATTATCTGGGTAATGTGATAATATCTGGCGTTGTAAGACATTATTTAGTTTTATATGAGTAATGTGGTTATTTATGACGTCGTAATCTATTGGTAATGTGGGTGTATCTGGCGCTATAAGACGTTTTGTGGGTATCATATGGGTAATGCGGTGATATATGGCATCATAAGACATTATTTAGCCTATTCTAGCAATATAGTGATTTATGGCGTTATGAGACATTGCGTGCCATTACTCTGGGTTATATGGTGATATCTGGCGTTATCGAGTATCATTTGGTATAAGACGGGTAATGTGATGAATTTCTGCGTCAGCTGACCAGACGGTCGCTACCTACCGAGTTATCTGTTATTCACCGTGAATTGGAGGCGTTCTGTCCAGAGGATATCTGATATTGCAAAAGCAAAGCATTAACGTGGTGTTTACAAAACTGATGATCCACCGTAGGTTATGCCTCAGACACTAAAGTCATCAATATATACAGTATTTATGCCGTCTGGACTTGTGTTCCATTGATTCAGTTGGTCATAGGCAAGCGGGTGTTTCTTACAGAAGTCCATTATCAACATGTTGCAACTCATGATTGGGGCGTGTCACGTGCAAAATATGTTTACCAGCATGATGTACTAAAGACCTGTTATCCTTGCTCAGCGTAAGGTTACAGGACGCTATAAACCAAGATGGGGGTGATGTTTCATATGCGAAAAATACCATGTTTCCGGATATATGACGACATGCAACATCATAGTGGGCATCAACAGGTGGCGTTCTTTTAAATTATCAAATGTAAAAGTTGATATTGATGTGCAATTATTAACCGTTAGTATGCTAAATGACAGAGCAAACGAATTCGGCTGAATATGCAAGAACATAAGGGGGCAATAACAGATGTCATGGTGGCAGATATTGCTGATGAATTCACCAATACGGGTTTGTTGAAACACAGCCCAACAACTAATTGTATTGTAACTTGTTGGCAGTAGCTGTTGGCAGTAGATGAAGTTCAGCAGTCAAATGTAGATGAAAAAAATTATTTTTCTAAGGATACCTCAGTTTACATTTAATATCTCATTGATACATACTTCGTCCATTCTGGATATTGCTGTTATAGAATAGCATAGTATTCTACAGACCGGTGGTACAAAATGCAGCAAGATGAGGTCGAAACTAAACGGTCAAGCGCATGCTGAACATCGACAGGTAACTTTCGGTTGGGTTTTGCATTGTTGGCATTTGAGGATGCAGCTCTTGCAACTTTATGTTAAAATTCTAACACATAACAGAATAACACCCACCTCCTCTCTATCCAATTTATGTTGATATCGTTGTAAAAATCAATTTCGATTGCGTAACTCATGTAATATATCTTCGATTTAGCGTTATCACAGTTGCTACCAGTTCGCCATGAAGGGGCGATCTTATATTGTTCTTGTCTGTCCTAGACGGAGCTGTCAGATAACCAAGAGCCTTATAGTGTTGTTGTAATAAGCGTCGTAAGTTATAAGGTTTCATTTATAACCAAATAAAATGTCTTATATTCAGCGAAAACGCACAAGGATTGTGCAAGGTATTGAAGCGGCAGAATTCGATGAAGATGTCATTGATGAAGATGACAGTGGCAGTGACTATCTTCCAACAGGTTATATTCACGCACACCTTCATCAGTGCCTAAACGTAATGCTATAAGACTGAACACGAACGTCCTTCATATATGTGTCATCCACGTTGTAGATGAAGTGGACTCGGAAGATGATTGTACCGATACAGAAGGCTTTGTTAATAACAGCAACTACGAAGACATCCATGTAACTGACGACACACATCCTGCTATGCCACAAGGTATGAAGTAGCCGTTTTACCGAATAACGATATTTGACGTCAATGAGGCACACACGAGTTCAAACACCCATAAACGTAAATTATCAAATAGTTAGTATGGAACCCGGCTATGAGTATAATTGCAACGTTCATGGTAATCTTTAGCCATTCCCACTGTCTGTGATCCTCATCAGACATATCAAGTCATGTGTTCATGAAGTGTTTCTCCTCCAGATATTTACAACCATATTTTATCCTAATATCGATGGTCATGTGCAAAGTGGCTTCAGTTATCGTACATGTGTGCCTTATAGCTATCGCCGTGGATGGACGGGACGAATGTGAAGAACCAACAAATCTGAAGGGGAAGTACAGAAACGGTAAAATCATATTTCTTGACCGTATATTCAGTATATTTTGCTTCATTTGATCAATTATAATTTCCTCACACCGGTACGACATATTGCTTACAGCATCGGCAACCAACATACATATCTGATGCGTCGTCCTATCCATAAATAGAAAAGCTAAATGTGTGTGTCCAGTCACCATGCCCTCGTACCGAAAAAACAAACGGTGGCCCAAACTACAGCAAAATTGACAGCTGTTACTTTTGTGAGAATCCATTCAATGCTTCAATTGCCAAGCACTACCAAAGTATGCACGCAAATGAGACAGAAGTTCAGAAAATACTATCTATTGATGTCAAGTCAAAACATGGAAAGGTGGCATGGACAAAGCTTTGCAATCTTGGCAATTACAAGTACAATACGAAGGTATGTATGATTGAACGGTACTGATAACCCACAGTAATCGCTCAGGTAAGTCGTGCCTTGGGATTAGAATAGTCGTTATTTTGAACTTCAATATATTACATAGGGGTGGATGTCACATGTTGTTTTAAAAAAAATCAAACGGTATCAATTGTGAAATAAAAATCAAATAATTTAATGCTGCCTCAAGCATTGTGCGACATTATTTAATTGCTACCACATAAAAATGCTATAGAGGTGCTATTGGTTTCTTGTACTTTCTGGCATGCTAATAACTTGTGTACGCCTGTTATTTGGAAAAAAATCAGGTCTTGCAAGTCGGAGAGGGACAGTAGATCATCAGTCGATGCCCACGAGAAGAAGCCACAAGACACTACAAGCCGCACGATTTCTTGCCATGCGAGTTTTGTTACTCATTTGTTCTTAAAGATTCGCTGTGGACACATGTGAAGACTTGTCCATATAAACCCGAATCACAGCAACCCGAGGCTAACTATGTACGGAATGCGAAAACAATGTTGGCACCTTTTCTGTCAGACTGCAATGGGAATGAAATGGATACTTTTTTTTTGGCCATATGAAAAACAGTAAAGGTAATACAGGATTAGTTGAAATTTGCCGGCACGATAGTCTCCTCAATGAATTTGCCAAATCATTTCTGGACCGAGTCGGAAGGGAGGGTGAACAACGGAAGAAGGAAATAGACAACACGAGGACAAAGGTGAGGACATTGGGAAGGTTACTGCAGAACATGAACCAGTCCACGAACACACCGATGCCTCTTATGGCATTTTTCACCGGGAAGCACTTTAGAACAGTGGTGCAAAGCGTGAAAAGTGTTTCAATGGAAGCTGACCCACAATTGGCCCTCACGCTGGGGCATTACGTTAAACAGGCTAATTTATTGAAAATCAGCATTGGAATCGAAAATGAAGACGAGGTAATGAAAAAAGAGGGGGAAGATTTTAAGAGCTTGTATAACTCTCATTGGAACAATAAAGAGGCGTGTATTGCCAACAGGCGACAGAAGTTGCGACAAATCAATAAACCTTACCATCTACCAACTACAGAAGATCTTGTCCAGTTTCGAATATGGCTTAGTGAGGAACTGGCAAGCGGTATGAAAAAGAACAGGCTGATGGAAAATGAATGGGTGCACTTTGCTCATGTATGCTTAGCTCGCATCCTGCTCTTCAATAAAAGGCGAGTTGCTGAGGTTGAAGAAATAAAAGTGAATGACTTCAAGGAGCGCGCAGCTAAGTCACACACCAATGATGAAATCATGCAATCGCTGGATGTTGCTGAAAGGGCTCTGGTGAAAAGGTAAATGTGATGGCTGAATTACACAATTTTATAAACCAAAGAAGTGTAGAATATCAATATTGCATAATTTGTTTACGTGCGTTTGTTTTTGGGCAGAATGGATCTAAATGAGGTCCGCGGAAAAAGCACAAGAGGAATACGAAAGGTGTTTGTGCTACTTTCGGAAGATATGGTGGTAGCAATTGAACATCTGCTTCGAACACGAACGTTTGCAAGCCATTTTGTATTTGGAAGGTAAAGATATCGTAATCCTATTTCGGTTAACTGCACATTCCTGTTCAAATATTTTCGTCTCCGTTTTGTCTACATTAAGAACAAATGTCTACAAATTCGTAAGAGTTGTCGATAAGACATTACCAAGTGTTGATTGTATCTTTGTTTTGCTGGAAGGAAAAGCAACACACCCATGGATGGCTGCGCTGCAATGCGACGGTTGGCAGCACTATGCCCGGGTCTGAAAGACCCCACAACTATGAGGAGTAGATCACTTAGGAAGTACATGGCAACATGCACACAGGTAAGACATAACGATTAATTAATATCAGGATTATGCGACAGCTGCAACTTATGTATTAATGACTTAAGTCCTTGTTTGCTCTCATTTGGCTTTGCAGATCCTGGATATGAATCAGTCGGAATTGAAGATGGTTGCTGACCATCGTGGTCACAACATCGACATCCACACGGACATATATCGTCTTCAAGATTCAGTTCTGGAAAGAACTAAAGTTGCTCGGGTTTTGCTGGCTGTCGAAAATGGTAACATGGGCAAATTCAGTGGCAAAAGACTGCAAGACATCAATCCAGACGGTGAGAAGGCCTGTTTGTTAGGCATTAACCATCCATTTCAGCAGGAGTTCATACGTTGTCTTGGAAGCGCGGACACCAAAATACTGCATTAGAATGAAGAGTAGTTGTAAACATTGTATAAATGCAACGATAAGCTTCCGAAAACGTAACTGTTTTCCGATATAATCTATGAAATATGTAAGTGTTTCCAAATAAATAAGCAACCTTCATATCCTATTTCCTCTGTCTACTTGACCTTTTGTGTAATGTTACTAGGGGCTCAAATTAATTAGGTGTTTGCAGATTTTGCTGTTCCTGTCATCTGCGACGACGAATGGGCCTTGGGTTAGTGTTATGCCATGAATATAATTTAGTTATTGGTTCATATAAAGACATATCTATTGATAGTACATGTACCATGAATAATCGGGTCAAATACTGCTTTACAGAAGCACCTGACCAGCATGCAATGGAAGACGTCAGAAAACTTGACAGAATAAATGACAATGGTAGATCTTAACTCTATTAGACATCTGAAATAAAAATACAACATGCACGCAAATCAGTAAACCCCGTTTCCATAATAATTATTATTG
>CM067347.1:12416102-12471867 GCA_034190875.2 Urechis unicinctus
TTAAAATGAACGAAAACATAATCAGACGTTCGTTATTTATGACACACCAATTTTATCGGGATATTTAAATTATTTACACAGCAAGTTGTTTTCGTAAAAGCGAAGCGGGGAATTCTTCACACACAATCGGGTCGCTGTTGTTTCCTAGAAAGCGAGGCAGCTTGCAGTAGTCTAGCTCCGAATTAGGAGTGTTTTGCGAGATAATCTGAGTGGATGGGAGTTTCCAAGTGAATAGAATATCCATTCACGATTGGTCATGTTACAGATAAATTTCTTAAACTTCATTAATCAAAACAACGGCGCCAAGATTCACATTTCGTATTATTGAATATAAGAAAAGCAGGTGCCAAGCCTACAAGTCTATGAATCCACTTCATGATAAAATGGCAGATATTGAAAGTGCCCCCAAAGCACACCAACGACAAGGGATATTTTGCTATAAAAAAAACTCCGTTTTATACGTCAAAGACAAAGACACGTCATAGACTACTGACGCGCAGTGACCCAGTAACGCGCGACTGTCAAATAACAAAACTCAACAAGGATTGTTTGTATTTATCGCGGAATAATAATGTTATTAGTAAATAGTACAAGCATGGTCGATGGAATTATTTCCCAATCGTGTGGATTAGCCGTGATTATATTGCCGATTATAAGACCTAGTACGTGTGCAAATCGTCTCCATAAGAAACGATGGTTCATCGTGCCGCTGGCGTTGTGGTCATGTTCAAGGATAACACTCATTACAATGCCGTAGATTGGAGTGCTGAGAATATATTGAAACTCGTATATTATACCTGACATCACCGTTTATTATACTTGATACCATATAATATTGTACAGTCGGATTGAATAAAGGTGAGTGACATATTCATAAACAACCAGTTTAAAGGCTATTTCTTTTTTTACTTTGTTTTGACAAGCGATAAGTAGGTCTTGACTATGTATTAGTATATTATATAAAATAGTCAGACTTGACCACTTCCATTCCTTGGTCTAAATCGACCATTCTTTGCCACTTTATTCCATGTTCTGTTTAATGAACACAGAGACAAACTATGAACGCGAAGGCACATGAGTGAAATTATAGCCACTAATCGTTTTTGGCTGTTTGCCAGCCTTGAGCTGGCGGAATCAGCTGAGTTTGCTAACAATTTGTTTTGTGGATACGCCTGAGTTCGCGGACTCAGCTTGGCTCGCCAACTCAAGTAAAGACAACTCAAGGTAAGATTCTTTATGGATACGCCCCTGCCCTGGGTTGCAGGATTTTAGCAGCAAAGTACGTCCAAGCGACGGTTTTGTCAAGAACCACAGTAGGACCAACAAAGGCTACCATGGCGACAAAGTGTCGACGATTAGCGAGACCCGCTCCACCAAAATAAGTCGCACCATCACAACCGGCTTGAATTGTGACGAATCTCTATGACTTACATCTACGGGACCGACGTGAAATCTGTGGGGGCCAAGGTTGTAACTAAGGCAATTAACGATGAAAGTGACATTTCAAAACAAAACGCAATGCATTCGGTCAGCCAGATCCGTTTTGTCGAGGCCTATTTGGGGACTGCGGTGCTCGCATGTAACTGACTGGTGGCATCGAGCAGTTCAGTAGCAGACACAACATCAAATTTTATTATGTTGAAATGAACAAGTCCATGCTCTACACCCACCCACTGTCTCGCTTTCGGGGTGTATTATGGTGTGTGAATTGAGTGCATATTATAGAAACACACACTTTATATGCAAACTAATCGAGCGAAGCTCGAAACTAACACCAGCCCGCTCGTAAATGACTGGTGAAAACGATGGAAGCCCCGGTCGATCGGTGATATGTTTATAAACTCAGACGTCGTGCAGTGCTTTTCCTCTTCCAAAAATCAAAATGTTAAATACAGTGGTCTCTAGTTTCTAGTCATCCTGCGTATCCAGCCAGCGGCTCTTTTTCGAGCGGAATCTGTCACCTCTACCTCTCCTATAAGGCCACTACAAATGCCGTTCATTTTACCAGAGTTTATTATAAGGACATTGTTATCAGGCCAACAAACATGAGAAATAAGACACCGCACTGACGGAAAAGTTGTTCTTGTCACACAATCCTTATATAGGGAACACACTCAAATTAGGTCAGCTATAGGCCAGTCAGTCACACGGCGGTTGGAAAGATTGGGAACCGCCGCGCTGCGCATAACTGCTCAATTCTTCCTGACCCTTCTAAGTCACACAACAATGATAGTGAGGAATTTGAACATTGGCTACTGAGGACGCAGGCTAATCCAAATTTTAAAAAAATGGCGTCTACGCAAATTGGCTCTGTGGTTCTTTCCATCATATAGACAGATTTTGCTCAGGATGCCAGCTGAAGGTGTTTGGAATGGTAATGGTAATATTGGGGTTCACGTCACTTTCAACAACGAGGAGATATCGTGACGGTGATGGATGCGGATGATTCTGATGCATGGACACTTGGCACCAACCCGGGTTGCGAAACAAGCGCCGCTGGTACATCCCCTTTCAGAGATGGGACTGCCATTTAATGTTATCATCCGCGTCACGCATAGCCAGTCAGCTTGTCACACCTTGGGATTGACCATCAACCTGTGGGTCAATACTTGATAGGCGGCGCAGCTAACCACTGCGCAGCGAGAACTGGCAAAGTAAAGGGGTTGGAAAACAAACGGCGCTGAGTACTAGTGGGAAACGTAAGATAGGATTAACTGATTAAGAGAGGATGTGTTGTGTCAGAATCACTTATAAAGCTTGATGCGACGGGCGTGCCAATGAACGCATAGAAACATGGAAGCTTGATATCGGGAACCAAATGCCGCTTGTTGGGCCGACCTGGTTATATCAGTATATGCCAGCTGGTGGAGAATTGTCACCAAACGTTTCGTCAGACTTTCAAACGCAATGCGCCAATAACTTTATCGTTGGCCACACCAATTACCATTGGTTATGTGATACCATTGGATGCCATTAATGAGTGGTGTCCCTATTGAGCACTTCGAGAGACAACATACACAATTTATTTTGAAAAGTTAGTCTGCTGTAAGCAGTAAACAAAAGTATATATCCATCAATACTCCGCATGGAAGCTTCAATGATGCATTTCACCACTGGTCACTGCCCAACTACAGATCAACCACTCACCGTGTACTACTACCACCTCATGAACCATCATGCACGCACATGGGTTTAAATAACATAATTTCCAACTGCTGAAGCATTATCCAGCTGTGGCTGTGATTATATGGATATATGACAAATGGCAAATATTTATCAGTGCTGCTTCTAATGGCTCTACCACGTAGTTCGACTAAAATACTCAGTAACCTAGTCCTGAACCAGACCAAACTACCATACTGCTGTCTCTCCCACTGCAGAACATCAGGGCCAAATGAAGGTCAGTAACAGGAAACTTCTTGAGGGCAAAAGGGAGAGAGGATGTGAAGGGGCGAAAGGTTCTCAATCTGCTTAATCACTAAGTGAATTGTCCATAATGAATTGTTTACACAAAAAGAAAGTCTATGCGGTTGCAATACCAGAGAAGATATTGACATGAAAAATTGTCAAAATATGCAGTGACTAATTCAGATTGTGCTTAGTATATCATTTTACCTTGATGGCAGTCCTGATATAAATGTATATGGAAAAAAGCACCAGATACATTCTTGATCATTTCTGTATCAGTTACTGAGTTGTCGTGGATGCATCATATATGGTATATAAAATGGGATACATGTCACATACCTCCTGCAACTATTTCGATCTTACATCAATGTCATGACGCTGGCTAGTTATTGAGACAATGCATACTGACATGTAACAAGCACAGGGATTTGCATTGGCCTCACGAAACTGGCGTATGGATCAGTGCTGTACGGTTACTGATTATTCTGTCTTAAACGCTCGGCTGCACATTGAAAGACGCTGAAAGGCTTCAGTGTTTGCTCGAGATAACATTCAGATACCCAAAAGCATTTTTATTATTCCATTTCTCGTGACCGAGTTAAATGTAGCACCGTAACTGCCCAACCCCGTTCCTCATCCCTCACCAACGTAGCTTCGGTCGAACGGTAATTAAAATATATACTCTTCAGTCACTTCACAGCAGGCGTCAATCATCATACGCAGCGGTAACTGTCCAGGTAAAAAAATGACAAAATGAAAACTCCCCAAGTTGACGACGCGGAACGTTACCATTGCACCGAAGCTATGGCGTTGGAAGATTTCTCAGGGAACATAAGCTGATTACATGGTGTCTTTAAATTGACCGTGCCGCTTCATTCTTGGTCCCACAAAAGAGATAATCGTACCGATGTATTCAGATGTATTAACTTGAGACTACCAAACGGCCTTGTCCAAGCGAGATCGGCGCGGCGTGTGGCCGACCTAACGAAACGGACTAAACAAGCTGATACCCACTAGTACTGATACCCATAAACTTGTATAGAATACAATGTTAAGTTTTTCCCGCATTAAAACTTTCCGCCGCAAACTGCGTTTTGATCAATAATAAACTCGTATAAGTCTAGGATACTCACCACTTTACTTTCAAGACTTCACCAGAGCACATGTCATAAAGCGGATGTTATTCCACGCGTTCACGCCTCCACACGAAAGCTCTCGCAGAGATTGTTTTCACAGTCATCCACTAGGTGGCAGCAGCGCATTGATGCAATATTGCGCTTCAACGTCGATTTCGAAATAAAACATCCTTATGAGAAAAGCAAATGACAATGTTCCAAGAAGTCAGAGAAGATAGAAAAACCACATTAGATTGTGGGGCATTCGGAATGCCCCATAAAATTGTATATGCCCCACAAGAAAGGTCTTATATAGAAAATATATATACATATATGTACATTCTTCAGCTATAATGGCTCTTTGTGATTAATTGAATGAACAGAGGCAGACAGGAGAGCGAGAGGAAGGCCGAGAAAGAGATGGATGGTTTGTGTGAAGGATGATGGGGTGGATCTGGGTAGAGTCAACTATAGAAGCGTATGGCGAGCTGTGTCGAAGAGACCCGAATCTTCCTGAGAGGGAACAACATATAGTACTTTCTTGACGAGGTGCTAGCACCACTTTCCTTCGCTAAAATACCACAACTAGAAGTCAATGGGTTCAAGCTACCCGAGCTCATTGCTCCATACCTCACACATCTCCCTGCAATGCAATGACACACGATGTGTCGCCAATCCTAATCACATGTATGTTACCATACCCAGTGTGATGGTAGTGCTGGTCGCAAAGTTGCATCGAGCTGATATGTCTGGTCACGTCGTGTTGCTGCTGTTTTTGCCCATAGACTGCGGATGAATACACCAATGACATCATCAGAATCTACTATCAGATCTTCCCAACTGTTTTGTGAAGCTCCACTGTGGCAGCTGCATGGTGAGGAATCCCCTCGCCGACTGGTCTGTGTGGTTGCTGCATGGTGTAGAATGCACTCGCTGTCTAGTCTGTGTGGCAGCTGCATGATGAGGAATCCCCTCGCCGTCTGGTCAGTGTGGCAGCTGCATGATGAGAAAACCCCTCGCCGTCTGGTCAGTGTGGCAGCTGCATGATGAGCTGCAAGGAAACCCCGCCGTCGCCGTGTGAAAGCTGCTGGTCAGTGTGGCAGCTGGTCATGTGTGGCAGCTGCATGAGTGAGCCCCCTGAGGAAAACCCCTCGCCGTCTGGTCAGTGTGAAAGCTGGCCGTCAGTGTGAGGAAAGCTGCATGGTCAGTGTGGCAGCTGCATGGTGAGGAAACCCCCTCGCCGTCTGGTCAGTCTGTGTGAAAGCTGCATGGTGAGGAAACCCCCTCGCCTTCTGGTCAGTGTGGCAGCTGCATGATGAGGAATCAACCCGCCGTCTGGTCAGTGTGAAAGCTGCATGGTGAGGAAACCCCCTCGCCTTCTGGTCAGTGTGCATGATGAGGAAAAACCCTCCAGTGTGGCAGCTGCATGATGAGGAAACCCCCTCGCTATCCTGTCTGTGTTGCAGCCAATTATCGACCGATTGTTAAAAAAAGTTAAATTTTTTTGGGTGGCTCGAATCAATAGCAAACTTCCATATTTGACATGTTATATCAAAACATGCATCATTGCCAAGCGCTCTTAGATCAAATAGCAGATAAATTGTTGTCACGAATTGCGTCAACCGCATCCTAAGAGTTTATGGTTATGAACGCATTAAAGTTATAGCAAAATCCCCATCGGAAGTTAACGCGGCGTTTCTCCTTCGTTAATGATCAGCTGTCAGCATACGCTGTCATCATACCCCTCCCCCCTCCAATCACAACCGATCTAATGTAATGATTAATGTAACACGGACCTTGAATCTGCACAGCTTTCATCAAAACTACAATGAAATCACTGATGAACATAACGCCATGATGATGAGCATTTTCATTTTATTCGCAGCTGTTTCCTTCATTAAATTGCTTGTTATATATTAAGTCCTTCACTCTCGTATGTCGTAGTCATCATCGCCGTTGAAGTCGTAGTGGTCGTTGTCGTAGTGCATTGATGTTCCCTTATATTGAGATATGAAAGGACTTAACGTTATGATGATCGGTTGCGGATCAGTACGCCCCCGGGTCAGTTCGCCCTTGCCTATAGTTAATAATCCTCTATTTATTTCGTATTCGTGTTGAATAAAGAGCCCGTGTCGTATTGAGTTATATGTATTTTTGTGTGCGCTTAAAGTTCGTATACCTCTATTTACTTCGTATACTCGTTTTATTTTACTAAATTTTAAGAAGTGATCAATTATAACTTATGCTGCCATACATAAAATAAACGACACATTCTTCTGGTGCTCGGTTTCTGTATCTGTACGCGTTTTGTTCGAGAAGCATATCGTCCCGACTCGACGGCCGGGCCAAATGTGCTGGCCGCCGTCCAAACGCGGGGGCGAACTGACCCGGGGGCGAACTGATCCGATACCATGATGATCCCGTATAATGATGTATGAAAAGGATTACCGTTATGATGAATCCGCAAAATGATATATGGAAGGGCTTACCGTTATGATGAATGTGCATAATGATATTATATATTGATCAATGAGGCTCTTTTATTTTGATATTTGGGGCACGTGATCATGAAATGCACATGCATGCAGAAAGGTTAGTACCAGATTTCAAAACCATGTCCGACATATTAGGAACCCTGGCCCACATCTATGTGACTGATGTACACACATATCTACAAGAACCTAAGTCGTTTGCTCAGTAGTTTGCTGTGTTAGGATCAGTGTGGGCGGCCGCATCGTTTTATCCACTCTCCACAACTAGCTTCGTTTCGTTTCGGGCGTGGGAATGGAATAAATTCTATCGACTTGCTATCTGATGATTCAAGCTGCTCAGGATACCAAATTTCACTGTTGCATGTACCCCATGTACACCGTTTAACCATTGAAAGGTTATATTATAACGATACGCTACAAACGAAGGTAATACGAGAGACAGCTTTCCACAGCTAACAGCGTTCGCTTGTCTCCAAAATGGCTGCGGGTTTGTTTCTTAGGTGTGTTCTGAGCGCTGATTGGTGGATCACTTGGCGGGAGCGAAAGGTCAATAACCTCCACAATACACAGAACGACTTGAGCAGCCTGAATTGGGACAGATATTGTCATATCGTCAGCACAGCTTTCTTTTTTACCCCTTAAGAAATAAACCATAGCATTCAGCTAGTCTAACAGAAGTAACTACGCCCCTACCACTCGTCGACCTCCTCCAGCTCATCTCCACTATCATCACCAGATATCACATGCTCATCACCACACGGATCAGCAGGTATCACCAGTTCATCATCACTATCACCCGATATGAATCAGCTCATCACAGCAATTACTGGATACCACAAGTTCACTGGATATATCCAGCTTGTCTCCACAAACAACATATATCACCAGGCCGTCTCCACAATTATCTCCAGATATCACCAGATCGTCTACACCACCACCAGATATCACCAGCTCATATACTCAATCATCACTATTTATCATCAGTTTATCACCACAATAATCACCAGATATCTCCTGCTCATAACCACAATACATCACCAGTTTTTATCAAGTCATCACTAAAATCACCAGATATCACCAGCTCATTGCCACAATTCCAAAATATCGCTAGCTTATCCCAACTATCACCAGATATCCCCAGCTCATAATCACAATGACCAGATATCACCAGCTCATCACTCAGCACAAGATATCACCAGGTCATTAGCAAATATACCTGGTATTACTGGCTTTTCTACAATCTTGATCAGATTGATTTTGTCTGCACCATGTCCAATTATCTTTAATATTAAGTATTAATGCATATGATTTAGCACAAGAATGTACACAACATATTGAACGTACATTTCTACCTGCTCACATGAATAACTACTTACCCTAGTGAGGTAGAATGTTGTAACACCCTTATGAAATTGACTGTTCCAATCAATCGACCTCCATAGACCCAAACCCCCTTCCCAGATTCCATGCTTAACTCTTTTATCAGATTCTGCACTGGACACCAATCATTAGAAAGCCTTGTTGATCAATTGTAACTTGCCACACATGTTTCGCAGTAAGTCAAGCGTTAACAGCATGTTATTTCCAGTTCGCATACATTGTCAGGGTATTTACAGATGTAAATATGATTTGAGAATTGTGTTGCGCCTCAGCATTGAATGATTTAACCAAACATCTTTTTTAAAATCAACCTTTGATTATTTCCCACCATTGTCATTGTCAGATGATCTGCTGTAACAGAATGGCGTCAGAAGAGGCTCGTCACTGAATTACCGTCACTTCAATAGAGACAATCAATTATGTATGAGGGTAAATATGCAAGTAATGTGACCCTACGTGTGGGCAAGGTCATCCAGAGAAGATAGTTGCCCACACATTTGTGATGGTGTGTAGATCGCCGGTATTTGAGGCCATGTTGACAGACGTACTGGAGGAAGTAGAGCCCGAAGTGTTCAACTCAATACTGAAGTTGGTTCGAGTTATTCCTGTAGAACAGAGCAAATCTAATACATCTACAAAAATAGGAAAATCGGATTCTATATTTCGCTTATTTTTAATTTGTTTAAGGATTTCTAAGGTTATGATTTAAGATATGTTATCTGCGATAATAAATTCAGATATTGTGCTTCTTCTGTTCTCAGATTCTTGTACTGTGAGCAGATAGAACTGAAGGTAGATACCGCTATGGATGTCTTACAAGCAGCAAGGTAATATGAAGTGTTTCAGCTAGTCGTAAAATGTACCGACTATCTGTTGGACAACATTGATGTCCACAATGTGTGTCTCTATCTTAACAAGAGTGTCCAATATGACGAGATAGGCGAGTCAAAGTAAGGTTTGACCCCCAAAAAATTGCAAGAAAAGGTTTTTTTGTCTTTTTGTGTTCAATTAGCTGTACTTAAGCGCATCCTAAAAGTTTACCAAATTTGAGCCAACGGAAAGTGGTGAAATTACATAATATCCAATATGGCCGCCATTGAATTATGAATGTACAGCAAACTTTTTAATGGTTGGTTTTAGACCCCATAAATGTATTACAAACATATATAAATGTGATACCTAAGATTCAAATAAGGTCATGATGAATTCACCTGGATGTCCCTATGACGTAGTATTGCATCATCATGACGTAGTGGGTTGCTGAATAGATCAAGATCGCCAAGAAATGGTAGAAAACCAACATTTCGGCTCTTGATAATCAATCAGATGTACATATACAAGGAACCACAACATGGAAGGGCTATTAAACCATCTACCATCTACGTCATGGTCATACGCCATACGTCACACATCATAAATTACCAAAATTGTCCCAAATAATTGACATAGTACACACCTGAATTTTCTTATCAAGTTCAAGTGTCATTCACACAATATAATTGTTCAAAACAGAGCATGGTTATTATCATCGCAATCTTCTTCCTCGGAACCGTCTATGGTAGAAGCACTATTGATTGTAACATTACTCAGCTTGGCAGGGTCCACAAGAAGAAGTACATGGAAGACCGTACTTCCTGCAACTACAACCTGTTGTACAGTTACAATGGATAACCTTGAGAAGCCTTTCTGGAGCCGCTTTCTGGTCAGTCATAACTGGTGACAACATGTTGTCTTCACATTTCCAACCCCCAGTCCTTTGGGTCCATGTTTTCATTATTTCCCATCCACACCATGATCTGATAAAATGAACGCTGAGAGTGGAACTTTGCCGCAGATTCCGTTGGGGGCAATTTCTCGGGCTTCACAAATGATTTAGCAGATGAAACCTTTTTAGCAAGCAATGTATTTCTAAGGGTTACCAGAGATGTGCCAGCTTTTCCTCCAAACAAAGAAACAAAGACTTTGCATCCTGAATCAACTATTGTTGCCACATCCTGACTAGCTGTAGTAAAGGTCTTTGTACAAGCTCTTATCTGAGAATCATTTTTCATCACTTTTTGGAAAAGGGATTTCTTGCCAATACAATAAATCCTGGAAGTGGTATCACAACCTGTAAACGCATGTACAAACAGCAGCTGTGAAGTTATCTCATTTCCCAAGAGTTCCTTCAGACGGACAATATCATATACATGTTTTGCTTTCTTTTTGTCCGAACGAAAGTAGTCTCTTGCTGTCCCTCTCAGTGTAATGTAGAAGCAGAATCAGAAGGTCCGTGTCTTCCCCAATCAAAGTTGTGTCTCGAACTTTTGCACATGTTGTTGCTGCCTTCACAATATGAACATCTGCATCTCCATGCGCATTAATGACTTCGCAACCCCTCTGTTTCAGTTTGTCACTGATGAGGAGGATTAGTTTCTGTTTATTAGAGTCCCTTGATAAGAAATCCTCCATTCTGCCAGAGGAAAAGACACAAGCGGGAGAGATTTCGTTTGTCGTCTCTGATGTTCATTGTCCTTGATGCTAGGCTCTTCACTCTATCCGTCAAAAACTACTGTGGCTTTGTCCATACTTGGAAAGGGTGAGATTGGCATACTCCTCGGCAATTTCCCCGTAGGTCATCCCTTTTTTCCAAGACAGACGGTGAAGTAAGGAACCTCCGTCAAGCACAAAATGTTCGGAATCTGGCGTCTAATCTGTTAGAACGGCCTTGCTGGAGCTGGATGATTCATTTGCGTATTCCCGTAGAGCATCAGCCAACTGTGGCTTGTCAGCCTTCTGGAACACATGTTTTGCCGCGAATAGGGCTAAGTTCGTAGTCCATGATATCTTGCAGTGTCAAGTCGCCAGCTTGTGAAACTACAAGAAATCTCTGGAACAGGAGTTCAGAAATTTATCATTTGTTCGGTATTCACTTTCATTGACGATGAGTCACCAAGAGTCTTGGCTTTGTCCTTTCGTTTAAAGGAATAAGTGAATATTGGCTGCTCAACCATTTTTTGTTCTATGGCCTTGCCGACAGCTCCATATTCATGTACATTGACATCTGCGTTGGCCACTACACCAGTCACAACATTTCTTAATGAAGAATCCTCAGCAAATGGATTGCAGTCAACTAATTTTTGCATCAGTTTAGTACTGTCTACATGATCACGTTGCATCCTTGGCACTGTGGCGTCTTTGTGCTGTTCACTTGAGGTAAATGATTGTTTAGAGAACTCTACAATTTTCACTGCTTTTGAAATTAGCTGCTTCCAATAGCAGGCTTCTGGCAACTTTGAATATTTCTAGCTTTGGCTTCCCATATAATGTAGGCATGCCATTGAACCACATGGTTTTACTTTCATTATGACTATTCTATCTACTCAGGCCTGAAATGGGCCTATTTTAATCTTGTTTCACCTACCTTCAGTGTCAGGAGATGCCGAAGATAATTGGTAATATCAGAGTTGTCTACATGATTGGTTTGTTTTTGTTGATTTCAGGAATATTGTGTTAACAAGAGATAATGAAATAATGAGCTGCTTTTGTTTTTGATCTTAAGTCTTTGATGAAAGGATAGATGGCAGCACTGTAATCATATGGAGAGCTTATTAGTAAAAAATTACATTGAAAATCAATATTTACCTGTATCCTTATCCTTGTTAGTCATTATAAGGGCAAGGGCTTTGTATGCTGGCAGTAACAACCAAATGCCAATTAGAAATGTGATTGCTTTAGATAACATGGGCTGGGATTGAGGGGGAGTGGCCTAATTGGAGGTTGGCGGGGTGGGGGTGGGTTTCAGCTAGGATTTCCCCTAACGAACAGGGCACCTTCATCAGAACTCTGACTCAATGACACTGAGCTGAAATTAAAAAAAACAGCGTTTTCGTGTGAAAAATAACAAATCATGAACCAAGGAGCCATTTCAAACAAAAATACCAAACAGGGGTAAAAATCCTGAAATTGACCAAGATTTACCCTCCAATGATAGGGAACCTTTGCTATTTTAATGTTCAGACCTTAAAGAACAATGAAAAACCAAGAAACAATAGTTCTTACGATTTCTTAATTAATTCGGAAATATAAGGTTTCCCTAATATGTACCCAGTTTTGAGGTAGGGGTGCCCCTATTGCACCCCCATCGGGATGTCACACATGAAAGAAACAGGTTCAGGTGAAAGGTTGACCTCAAAAACATTAGAAAACATACTTACATAATCAGTTTTGGGTGAAAAATGGCTGATATATGGACAGCCCAAAAAATTCAAGCATTTTAACAATTTTGGCGGCCATCTTGGAAATTGCCTAATTAACCCACTTTCCGGTCATCCGAGTTTGGTAAACTTTTAGTATGTTAATCTACAGATGTTCAGGAACCAAAAACAACCAAGAAACGTTTTCTTGCAATTTTTCGGGGGTTGACCCCTGTTTTTCCATATATTGACCCGACTAAGAAGAAACTGTCTGCTGATTGTATGGAGTTTATTTCCCGCAACACCAAACAGGTTCTTGATTCCACAGAATTCACACAAATTTTCCACCGAAGTCTGAAGAGGATACTGGAATCAGAAATCGCAAACGGTGTTTCACCTCGAGATGTATACACAGTATGTCTGCGCTGGGCCGATGCCAAATGTTCTGTGGAAGCCAAACATCTCACGGATAAAAACAGACGAACGGTTTTAGGGAGCTGTCTTTATCTGATACCATCCCCTAGTATGTCCAGCGAAGAGTTCACAGAGTTGACATGGGAATCCGAGTTGCTAACTAACAATGAGCGTTTGCAGATCGTTTAATTCAAGGCCCACCTTGAACACGGTTATGAGTATAAGGGGCCCATGGTGTTTAATGTGGGGAAACTAACAGATGAATATAAGGGGAGCATTGATTTCCGTCTGCAATGCCTGAGAATCATTTGCGTGGTCTGTGGCGTGCTAGAGATTATAATAGGGGTGAAAACTTCTTCCTTGTGGATCATTTGCGTGGTCTGTGGCGTTCTAGAGATCATAATAAGGGTGAAAACTTCTTCCTGGTGGATCATTGGCGTGGTCTGTTGCGTGCAACTGATCATGATGTCTTCCTGATGGATCCTTGGCGTGGTCTATGTCGTGCTACTGATGAAAATGTGGACGACAAAGTCTTCCTGGTGGATCATTGACGTGGTCTGTGTCGCGCTACAGATGATAATGTCTTCTTGGTGGATCCTTGGCGTGGTTTGTGGTTTGCTACTGATCATGATGTTGGGCTTGACATTGTCAACCTGGCATGGAGTGAAGAAATACAAAGTTTAAATTTACACATCAATTTTGATATTTGATTCATAATTAACTATGTGAAATTTATCTTTTATTCTGTACCTGACAAATCTGGGTTGGAATGGTCTGTTGGGGTAGTGGAAAGCTCAAGGGATGTCGTCTTAGTACGCGACATAATGAATCGAGTAATCGACACAGGCAGTAACAGTCGTTGATTTCCTCCCCGATATAACGTGCGTTGTCATGGATATGACATAATGTGGTATCGCAATGATGGTCGACTGGGAGTACTATAGTCAGTCACAGAAAATGGTGTGACTTGATTGACATACCTAAGTCGGCCTGAATTCGCATAGCGTACATCATCAATCTAGGGGTCACTTGATCAACTTCAATTTGTTCACTTTCTTTGTAACAGCAAAAACCAGTTATTATTTGCTGAATACAAAAATGTTAAATCTCCATGTGTTAAAATCCTGATATCGCTCTTATTGCAAGATTTATCACATTGGGAGCGGGTGAATGAAACTTGCCTTATGAGGAACGTAGCATGGAGACAGTAGCACCTGGACGTTGTCTAAGAACATCAAGGTTTCTTAAGAAGCTTAATTCCTTCATAAAGCAGGTGAACTAACAAGCGATTTGTAACAATGAATAAGCAATTGCCCTGGAACGTCGTATACAAATAATATTGTAATATAATTAATAGCTCAAGCAAGGGATGATAAGTATTAACGGATTTGCAGGGTATACATCAGTTGCAATAGATAGCCATAATAGACTTGTAAACAGCTCTAATATTATATGAACTGCTAGTCAATTTTATGGTTGACGTTTAAATTAATAAAACCAAATATAATCGGACTTTGGCTTGATCCACAATTCACCTGATTGACAGATCTATGTTTGACCAGCAGGTGAGTGAATTCGCGGCCTATACAGAAGGCACATACGAATAAGACGAAAATTGTCACAAGGCGTTTCTTGTAAGTTGTACAAATACATATGTGCTTTCTTCGTTTGGAGCTACATTAGTAATATAACAAACACATTTCTGACGGCGATATGTGCTTTATATTCCAATTGTCACTACAGCAGCTAGATGTGGTGTTCTTTCTATCCGTTTGAACCGAGCTTTACGGACGATATATCTGACGAAAGGTGTCCTCGTGTACGGTATAGACTTAACCAACTGGAATAAGAAGCTAAGGAGAGAGAGAGAGAGCCGATGCGAGATAACAAACAGATAAGTTAAGGCAGATGAACCAGTAACAGGCCACAACAAATGTTGACAAGCATGTGCAACAATGATATGTGTTCTTGGTCTGCACTGTCATGCATTGCAATACGCTTAATGTGACAATGCTGATCGGCTCTAATCGCACATTATGTAAACCATTTATCTCAGGAGATAATTAGAAACATAACAAGTCCACATTGAAGCCAGCAAATACTTACAACGCAGTTATAGATCCTCATCTAGGTTGCCATGATATAATACGACCAGGGTTTGGTTAATAAACGAAGGATGAAGGCACATTTATACATTCTTGGCCGGGTTCGGGAAATCATGAACTACAAGTATTTAACTCTTATGTATACTGTCATGTCGCATAAGGCGTGGATTATTTTAAAAACTGCATTATTTCTATTACAACAAGCATACAATACTCGTGAATGTTTTGGCGTAGCATTATTAGTAATACGCGGATGAGTCACAAGGGTACATTGTAACTTTTTAAATAGCTGCTACGAGCAGGACACAAGCTATCGTCTTAGATTTTACTAAACAAAATTGCATGCGGAAGAGATTGGTTACATATTGACGATCATAACCATTTGAGAGATTACAAGATGACATGAGAATTGCAGTCATTCCTTCCGTTTTGGTTTAAACATGTGTCCTTCCAAAACATTATCGGCGACATTTCCGGTATGTAAAACAAATCGAAGGCGTGTACCACCTCGTTTATATCTATCAAGCGATTGTGTTTTTGTTATGTTAATTCCTTCTTCACATTTGAAGCCCGCTACTCGGCTTTGATTGGTGATGAATCGGTATTAATCCCATACATGAAAGTGCATTCCCCAAACCGATGGCGAAACTAAAACCTATCTCACTGAGATAAAAGCGGGCATAATTGCAATAAACATTCCCCGGTTGATGGCTAAGATTCCTTTTGCATCCCATCGGTGTATAGCAACATTACGATGTAACAACGACATATCGAAATGATCAATAGGGCTAGAGTACTTGGCAATATCGGTTTATAGCGCAGTAGGATGATTCGCTGTAAAGGCGGTATATTCCTGCGCTGATTATAAACTTTTCAGTGATGACGTCATTGGTGTCCGTCTTAATTGTTTATTTATGCGCAACTAAAATGTATGTGGCGTTCATGACCTCTGCTTGTTGTTGTTGGTAAACGTCGGTGATGGGGAGTGCGGAATATAACATCATATGATACAGTTATGAACAAGACAAAAACCTCCTTTAATGTCCACACTTCATTACAGTTTCCCTACCTTGGAATGTCCATATTCTGACATCTTAACTCAGTTCTCATCATCGTAGCAAGATATCACCATCAGCGTCACCGTAGACAATCACTTACGGGAGGTTATTGCATATAAATCGTTCAATTCTGATAACCGTTTCACTATCGTCAGAGTGTAGCACGAGAACACTTCAGTGGCGATATCAGTTGCCCAAGCTGTACGAGACTACTATCAGCAGCGATGAGGCTGCTCATGTGAAATCAGGCATAAATGTCTTTGACATGAACTCATCATTAATCCATACCTGACGATGGATAATTGGCCTGTCATTCAGGTATGTACATTATCCGTAATGTTCAGTAACAGCTATTCTCTAGGCCAGGTGCATGGACGAATCAGCCCGTATATAAAGACAGGTGGTAACAGCATTGTCCTGCTGCTTTATGACGGTACATTCAGTGGTTGCACATGTACTCACCATTGGTCAAACATTCAGCAATTGGTTTCTTGCGACACATTCACAGAAATGCTGCGTGCACACTTTCAGAACCAGCTTTGGTGAGGTATTTCAATCAATTTTCGATTTGGATTGTACAAAGTGTAAAATAAGCAAAATAAAAATAAATGTGAAGGTAGCCTGATACACCGTCATCGATAAGGTTTTTAAGCACAGAGGCTAAGATTGTCTCTTGATTGTAACGCCTAGGCACATATTTCTAGTCAATATAAGGCAACTCGTGTAATGAAATGACAGTTTTGTAATGCGTATCTATAATAATCGGGAAGCTGTATTATTAGTGTAGCATCAATGAGATTATCACACTTTCTACAACCACGAGGAATAAGACAATGTTATTGGTCGTATCTGTGTATAACCTCTAAACTAGGATCATCGGTCAGCTAACAATGGGTCTATTGCGACATTCGTCCCTCTTGATCAGTCTCCTACAGCACAGCAAAGGCAAATGAATGTCTAAAGTATTTTATGTAGCAAAATACATGTTACCAATTCATTGAGACTACGTATGTATGACGAGAAACGTTTATGATATCTTAAAATCGGGATAAGGTAAATATATTACAATTACTTTATTATCTACAACGCTAGCATTGACTGTCCCACCCCATCGACGCGGACAATAGTGCAAGGCACAGAATAGTTACAGTTCATCCGAACGCTCGGAGGTGGCGACACTGTACGGCTGCTTTTTGCCGAATATGTTATCCTTGACATCGTATTTGCCTACACAATGGGGCCATGATAACCGGTTGATGAAAACACTGAGAAAATATTGGTATTTTGTCTACATAATGTACATAGCATGTCAGTAGCATGTTGGATGTTCTGTCTTTTATTGAAAGGTTCAAAACTTTCTTTTGATCACATTATTGTTCTTAACAAAATCTTCTAATATTCAACTATCATATATTTGCGGCTGGACATAATATACAATCAACAATATATTTCTTTTCGATGTTCACGGTCAAGTGGCTTGAGAGAACTCTTATCTTTATAAACTATTACTACTTTTTTACGATAAACCTAAGGTAAGCCATTATGCTAAGTGCTTAGTCTGTGCTAGTCATGATTACGGTGTGTAGCCAGACCACGTGTCTTATATCGGACAAAGGGCTACGCTTCCGCCGACAAAATAAGATCAGTGCCACATCCCGGCTGCGGATATGTTTGGGGAGTGGGTGCCTAATTGCGTTGAGCACTGTGTTTACGGAAGCAAGGCTGAATCCTTTAGGTCAAGAACAACCATGAATGACCTGATAACCATACAGGTTGATTAACATACATCTTACCCCATGTAATCATCTGGTAGCCTGCGTGTGGCGTACAACAAGTCAAACAGTGATCTGCACAGATATCGCCGTAAAACGAAAAGGCATTTAACTGGAATTGAATAAAAAGCAATCCATACATCATCAATTTTAGTTGAGCGCACTACTTGGCTGTGTATGATGGTCATGGGTCTCATTGCTTGTACAAGGGGTTGCAGAAATAGTCACCCATTTCCCGAATATGACTGACAAATTTGCACACAGATAATACTTTCAATAACAGTGGCAAGACGAATGCAGAACATTGATGGAACCAACCTTGATCTCGCATCTTGCCACAAGCCGCAGAGAATAACGAATTTATGGCGAATCAAAAGCACAGCTTATATGTATAAAAGCGTCCTGAAAACATCCATTCAAGGTCTCAAATCAGTAAGTTATGCACATAAATGTGCTTCTCTGCAGCGGGCAGATCCTGTACGGCACATACGCCATATCTAGTGAATGTTAACACGCCATGCTCCAATGTTACCTACAATCGCATACAGGTGTTCAAGTAAGAAACCAGGTGAGTTATGCAAATATACACTTCCAAATATATCATCTTTTTGATTTGTACTCCTGGTTAACAGCTTTGTGACACGCTTAAGCAGAAATACTTCGTATAAAACCAAGATTAATAGCACATGTTATTTACGATAGCTGTAGTTTGTCTCATCAGTCGGATCGGATGCTTTTCTTACGTTTGTAATATGAAAAGATTTATATATATTTTTTTTTACGCTATGTATAACAGATCATCGGCTTATTGACAGTTAACATCATATCGAGCAAAATATGTGAAAATTGATTAACGTGCTGCTGTAGTGTTAGTAATATAAATGTTGACACTCAAATACTTGATTTCGGTATTGATATTGCCCTGACATTATAAAGGTAATTTGAAGTCAAGGATTTGAATTATCTGGCTGTGTGGATCGCATATGAACAGTGTGACTGTCTAGTAAGCAAAATGTAAGATGTTGAAGAATGTAAGCAGGTACTAGAATATGTCTACTATCGGTGTGAAACCTACTTAGTCCCTAAGAGAGAAGGCTTATGAGTACATTCATTGACCAAGATATTTGTTGTAAGTCCTTAATGGATCAATAATTTTGGATGAAATGATAGCACTCATAAGTTGTATAAAATGATACAGCATATCATAAACTGTTACTTATCATAAACTGTTACTCAAATATATTTCATGAGTAGACATGGTTCATTTTGGTGAAATATTAGTTGTAAATGCAAATCTCATTGTTGTGGTGGCCATAGAGTTCGCAATACAATATTCTGGCAATTTTCAGAGCGCACTAACTGTCCTTGTACACATATTGATGATTATCGTATAAGTTTCATAACAGCTCAGTTACCCCTTTGTATTTGAGATATATAACCTGCACATATCTGGTAGTCAGTTGGTGACCTTATTTCTAACAGACAGCCTTAAGCAAAATGTTACCATATCATCCATATATGCGTACTAACACAGGCCTAAATACACAGAAACATTTCTAGATTTAAATGTTAATGCTCCTGCATCAAACTAAAGCTGTGCCACTAATCTATTTTCAGGTGCGACTAGGTAACGCTATGATAAACAAATCACCAATCATCCTGTAATATAAATACACAGATCATTGCGAGATCTATGTTTGGCTTTAAACGGTTAATCTGATACGGTACATGGCAGTCATATCATAACTTTATATACAGAAGCAGACGTCGTTAAAAACTCAATGTCACTATATTGCTGGAGTCTCGGAAACCTAAACAGGGTGGTATATTAGCAATCTGTAAATACCGATCCATTGCCTGACAAAAGTAAATCTTTAGCATATTCAGGCCTGGTGATGCAGGTTGACATGAAACCACTGTAGTAAATTAAATGAGCGATCCATAATATGCACCTTAATGGACCTATCAATCACCGACCTGCATTTATAATTTGCATTGGAGTCAATAATTTCATTCGAAATACTACTCTGCCAGTGTTGAAAGTGTATGGTGACTTAGCTAGTCTCTGCTGCATTCTGTTGCCATGTGTTTTAGTTCACACAGCCTCAGTCTCTTTTGTCTGACGTATCCTTGATAGCTTCAATTTTATTACGTTAGAACCACAGACCCCTATACAAATAACAGTGTCAGCAACAAAAACAGCTAAAAAAACCCACTTAGATACGTCTGTAAAAAGCTTAACCTGGCATGTACTTTACATATTGATAACTTAATAGTAGACTCGTTTGCAGAAAATAATATATAACCAGCATTTCGCATGACTGATGAAACTATGCCGATCAATTGTTAAGTGATGTTCGGATAAACATGATGATGCCTAGTTCCAACTATTGCCACTGGGAAAGCCTCTTCGTTTGAATGCAACATCAAGTCCATTCCATTCGTAATCCTTCATCGAATCTCCAACATGTATGTGTGGTTTCTTGTATGTCAAAATAGCGATTTGTTCATATAAGCCCGTATCGACCATAAAATTCCGAATTTCATTTAGCTTGTTAATAGAGTCGTTCTTATTGGTAGTGCGGTACTCCACAGTTAAAAAGTCAATGACCATTTCATCAAAGGGTATAGTTTTAAGAATATCCAGCTCAGGTCCTTCTACATCCAGCGAGAAATAGTTGACATGCATCCGCCCGATGGCCTGTAGCATGCTATGAAGAGAGTAACACTTCATAGGAGAGTCCATCGATGTTCCGGGTTGGATGCGTCTCACGTGACCTTCGTCCATGGCATCAGCAATTCCTCCTTACTCACCTGCATTTCTAAACAAGACAGTAGATGGCTCAAGTGTGACGCTCATACAGGTATTAATAGAATATGCCGACCGTTTGTTCTTTTGTATTTGCTCAAAATAATCTGGATTTCCTTCAACTAAAAGACCTGTCCAATTGCGTACGCGCTCAAAGAAATATGAATTGGATAAATAAGTTCCATTTGCAGCACCACATTCGACAAAGAAACCATTACGTAGGCCACCAGAGGCTTCATCAATGAACTGGGATTGACCAACTTGGCTCCTGTGAAGGTCGTCGACTATTTCTGTATCTAAAGTAAGGTTTGGAGCCGATTGTGGCACCATTTGGTCGCGAATTTCGTGAAGTAAAGTTTTGTTCAAGGGCAAGGTCATTCTAGCCATATGTTTTTCCTCACCGTCCCTTCTCTGATTGCCATTTTCTCCCTTGTGACGATCATTTATCCGGTCAATATTACCACGCCCTTCAACTTTCTCACGCTGGTTGCTGTGCTGTGAGAGTGAACTGAAATCATGACTTCTTAATCCTCTAGCTTCTTGATGCAAATTCCTATGCTCAAGCTTGTCTGTGATGGCAATCTTGAGAAGATACATGCAGCACATGACACTGAATAATCCTTGTATGTATTTCATTCAGTTTGCGACAGCCATAACCACTTCTCTTAATACCTATGTGTGGATACTAAGAATGCTACGGATGTGCTCCGTGGTCATTGACCCCTTCATATAGGCCCGACGGTTCATGCAATCCTTGCTATATTACATATGTGAGCATATTCAATTACATTTGCAAATTAGGATTCTGATGTAAGTGTATACGAAAAGGATCTCTTTACCTGGCTCAATATTGCATCTTATTTAGAATATCTCATGTTGGGTGCGGTGGTTGTGTATGCAGACGTGCAGTTTCGTGTGAAATTATGTGCTCGTTGCATTCATGGCAGGATAGTTCAAACCAAATGTCGTGGTGTATTATATGGTACCCACATAATCCAACCGCCAGCTGTATGTAGCACACTGCATGGTTAATGTAACCTTTGCCAACCTTTGGTTCAGAGCTACAGTCTATTACAATGATGTCCTGATTCACATATAGTTCATCTGCCGATTTAGATTAAAAACACCGCTGATAATCTTTGTATAGGCCTTTTGGTAGCTCTGGTTATGATATTATAACTGTTGCAGGTGATATTGATGGAGCTGTGCGCGCCCTGACAATTCTGTAACGGGATGATTAAAGAAAACTAATGAACATATATAAACTGTGTCTATTAGCATTGTCATTGATTTACATACACGACACGACATACAAAAGATCTGACAAATGGTAGCTTAGTCTTGGAATGACACGACAGGCCACCTTGATAGAGATGAATATTTGGTCAAGGAACTACTTATGTGGTATCAATCCTAACCGCCTATCCATATCCGCCCGAAGCAGTTGTTCTCTACCTCATCCCACTGCTTTGAAGCCGCGCTGCCACTGAAACAGCTGTCACAATAATGCTGGGGATGGGATGCAAAACAAGCTATTTGGCAGATCTACTTGCCAATACCGACACACATGCCTCATCTTTTGACACTGGAAATTGTCACGTTTGAGGCGGATACACACCTTCATGGCTTTCAGGGAGTCATCCTTTTCCTTGTAGCAAATGGTGACATCCTCGCAGTACGTATTCTTTCGGAGGCAACCGTGTGGCAATTATCGTACATTTTGTGTTGGTTGGCCTTAGTCACCTAAGTCCATGATTAGCTGCTTAAGGTAGTTTACTCACTGGCACATTACCTGGCGCCCGTCTTCTAAGATGGCAACTCTTATAGGGCCCCTTGGATGGAAGAAAGATTACCGATATACTGTTAAAGCAGGTGCCGTCGCCTTTCAACTTGCGTTGGTGCTGGTGTAGATATGCGGCCCACCATACATTGCCTTTTTGGGGGCCTTGATTAATTTCGCACAGCATGGGAGGGTCTTGTGGCCGTGGTTCCAGTTGAAGGTATTACCACGCTCGAGGGGTTTATTAGGTCAATACGCTGCTGGTGGGTATAACTGAGACTGGTAATGCGTTCCCCGCAGATTGGTTGATTAGTGCTGACATGCTGTGAGTATTTGTTTTTTAGCGGCTACCAGACGTCATGGACGTGTCTGGTAATGTTAGCATGATGAGCGGAATGTGTATTGTAACCACTGTCGGCGAACCACGTGACTGATGACGCAATGTGTGTCATAGTATGGAAGCCTATGTGGCAGGTTGCCATGTGTGGGAATTTATTATATCATCAGGTTTAAATGGGCGTGTGCAGTTGGGATGACATATGACAATGTACCATAGAGTGTGACTAACATTAGTTTATTAATAAGGTCGAATAAAGTTGGAATATGACATAAGCCTCGATGAGACATATCACGAAACATAATATTATGGGCGTGACTCAACATGTTTTATCAACAAATGCTCCATCGTGACATATTGTTCGTACAGACATAACACTGTTAATTTGGACATGAAAAGTCATCTACCAAACACCTTGAGCATATAACATTTTTATTATGTTTAAATAAGTCTATCTATATCCAGGTCGTCAGCGATAATCGGTATTTGTAGCAATTTTCTTAAATGTACCGACTTAATAATGGTATGTTTCACATGTTGCACCTCTAATGGTATGTTTCACATGTTGCACCTCTAAAATTGTAGATGAGTTTGTCCATATCAATTGCTCCAAATTTGTTTGATAGCAAATTTCACCTGAGGATGGACCAGTGTTGGCAATATACATCAGGCCGTCAATTATCAACTGCCACACCAGCGATCACTAAGGTGGGGGAAATAGCAATACGAAAGATTAGCATAAGGATTACAAGAAATTTAAAGTAAACCTAATAGTGTTAATTGAACGATTTATTTGAAATTCACGGATGATACTCCGGTCAAAGATGAATAAACCTTCTCTGAAAATTCTGAACATGGAATAAGTAATTCTGGTATGACTCAGATAGGCACATTCGATGAGAATATGCCTGGCATTGTAACTTTTTTTTGGGCATGGAATTCAATATGAGATGAGCTTATGAGCTGTATAGGTGTGACTTATGCGAGCATTGGCAAGAGTAACATCCTCTTTGCAGCTGTTTCCAAGCAGTGGCTGAATTTCTGTCATTTATGTTGAAGATATTACATGATCTAAGGTTTAAAATCTTTACAGGGGTCTTTAGCCCCAGTCATATTCTAGTCTTATTGCCAGGGGAACCCAATATGGCTTAGTACCCATGCAAACAAAATATACTTGCTCCAGTCAACATATTGTGAATATAAAAGCACAAAAGTAAAAACACAAACATCATGGAAATAACACCTTTTGATTGTCTCCAAGGCATGGAGGGATTTTAAAGGGTTCCCTACGTGATTGGGCAGTATGAAATTGAGAGCCAACGCATGCGGAAAGCAGTTGCACCCATCAGAGGCACCGCCCCAACCCTATCTTCCTATTTCGAACCGTCTGTGTTTATCGCAATACAATTATCTTTTGACCCACGAAAAGCATTAGTAAAATATATATTAACAGTTGTAGTTCTGGCCAAGGATGAGAGATATCTAGGGTGCGAGATAAAAATGCTCATGATGACTGGCTGACTCAAGCACTCGTATAGTACTAGCATCACCTACCAGATTGACGCCCCATAATCCTTCGGACCAATCGAATCCGTCATGTATACCATAATAATAGCTCCTCCCATTAGGTACTTATTATTTACAAATCATTCTTATATGGTTACAAATAATTCAGCAGTAATTTTCATGATTTTGCAAACTGTGCTCTAGCAAACGATGGGACTTCTGTACATGTACACCATTTGATTCAGATTCTCCGTGCACACAGCTGGGAAGATGACGTCATGAAGAGAGCAATTGTAGAATGGTGGAGTGGGGTTGAGGCTGACGTGGTTGTAGACGAACGACAAGCAGCATCTTAACGACAAACAGGCCATGACGCATTGACTTGGTGTGTTAGGTATGGTGGCCAGTGGAATATGTTCGCCGTTCTCAGTTGGCGCAATGTTGGTCATCACATGAAACATGGAGAAGTCAGCTGTCACTCGATTGGTGTGTGTGTGATGAAGAGTGCCAGGAGAAAATGCTGTCGGTAAAACCTGCCAGTATACACAGAATGTGACTGCTTTTAATAAACCCCGTTTAATTCGCTTTATTCATGCATACATACACAGATGCATATACACATGAATTGCATGCATACATAAATTCATTCATAAATACATTCAAACATACATAGATATATTCGTACAGCAATAAATATATGCATACATGCTGACATGCATGAACGCAAAACAACGCTGAAGGTCTAACGATTCATAAGCCCTTAATGCAGTAATTGTGTTTTGCAGATTTTGCAGCAATGTTCCTTCCGAGGAAATGCGGCTCAGGGGACTGGAGTGTTTCCGCAAATGTGGATGGCATGACGTCAAATGATACGAAGACATGAAGATACTTAAAACTTTAGACATTAACAAGCCATGGTCTCTGATCCATATTTAAGGGAATTCGGAAGACATGGGCATTACTATTTTTTCAGCACGTTCGTACTTGCAAGAAGCATAGCGTATCAACTGAAATTATATGTGTTGGACAACAGAAGGTCCTCGGTGTAAAGTGTTTATGACATCTGAGTCATTGAACAAAGAACGTCATACTCACGATATAAGTCATTGAACAACTATTCGCGAGTTCCTTAAACAAACAATATCGTAGGATATGCCAAAGCCTATTTGGACATGTAGCACATTTGATCTCGTATATACCTGCAGTTCTACAATATCCTCAATTAAAACATGGGAACATGTTGAGCATCGGTTAATGGCGGTTGTCGTATACTGCCTTTGATGGTACTTATCCTTGTCATGTGCTGGTGAGACAGCGATTAGATCAGATCATTCAAGCATACCATGCATGCGCACGTTAGTACTCTAGGCGCCGCGGTATGTCAACATGTGTATTGAGCGGAAATCGAATTAGAAAGTTAACCTTTAAAGATATTAGCAAATCGGTAAAAAAATAATCAACTGTATATATTGAAACCATACCAACTAATGTACTCTCACTCAAATGATACTGCATTAGGCGTCAGATTGTTGTTTTTAATCACATAACTGGGGTACTAATGAAAATGATTTGGAAACATCATAATTAATGCAGCTGTCGTTGAAATGGTGGTAAAGTAATTGGTATACCATTTACAACCATTCCTAATAAGAGTACGAATAACAGAGTTGGTACAAAAACGTTATGATATCTATCCTCGTATAACATTGTTGGTTATCCATGGAAATGCAAGGTGAATAAAAACAGGTGTTTTAACTAAACCTTATCGCATGGCACCCTACTCTCAGCCAATCAGAGCTCGAGAAAAATATCACCATATCACCTCAACCGCACAGTTTGCCATGCAACTGTGTCGATATATCATCGAGAAACAACTTCACTTGAGATGGTCCCTTACAAAGCACCGCTGCTCTAGGCTGGGAACACTACGGAGGTTCTTAATATAACGCACACTTCACAAGTCTTAAAACGAAGGTTTTCTCAGGAGACTTTTGCATCGGGAAGTCACGGTATTATCCCATCTCCCCGGAATCATGCTTAGGCGCGAAATTGTAACACCTGCCGAGCCGTGTCTACTGCGCATCAGTGTTGCTTGTATCAAACAACGACCAAGTCGGTGGAGCTCTGATTGTCGGAGTTGGAAAGGTTTTGCAAGTCTCACACAACAAACTATCGAAGTGCATTCTAACTATATAAACACAAAAGTATATAAAGAAAAGTATTTATCTATTCATCACTTACACACAGGCAGCTAAGGCCGAATGGGAGGTTTACAGACCCCTATATCGACTGCTCGTGTGCCATCATTGATTGCTTTTGATTAGAAAGTATGATTGCCTCTAGCAGCTAACATCGTAATAGATAGGATTCCTAACGCGTCTACACTTCAAACGGTATATGCACATTTAAATGCAAAACCACCCTAGTAATCGTGCCATATCGCTTATATACTGCCTCGGCGGCATCAATAATTCACATCAATTGATCAAATAAACGGATAAGCTTATCTACTCATCGCTAACCCAAGGGCAATCCATTCTGTGCGTAATAAATCAGGACTTGTCCTGCCTAATGGTCGCGATAATAATCATGAATATATGTCATCCGCCAATGGAGTTCTGAATTGAGATAACTTGTGCTTTACAGAATATATCTTTACACATTCATGTCACACGCTTGATTAGCTTATTTATCAAATGCCCAAATGCTGAGCGCAGACGATGTCTCCCTGGTTAATGATCTTTTCCTCATCACCATCACCATTTATTCGGTAAACTGTCATAACTGACTTCCTAAAGTATAGGGGACAATATACATGTGCATCATGTGCGTTTCTTGAACGCGTGTTATCGCCGTAACGAATGTTAGACATTTTGGGAAGTCTGTCATGCAGTACATGCGTACCACGCTGTATATGCACACTGACATATAGGTTATTCTGCTTACACATTGACCAGGCATGGTTTTATATAGCGATGATATTCAGTATATGTTTCACCTCTGGTCAATGTATGCAGCATAATTGCTAATGTTATGAATTATTTGGCATCATCATATCATCTGTACGGTATGATATAAATTACTCCTTAGGTAACAATATACATTTAAATCAAGTGCGTCCCATTGTTAAGAGCACTAGACGAGGTTGTTAAGGCAGGGATTCGTTACAAAGTGGCCCAGCATTAAATAGTTTTTGCCAGTTATTTAATAAGGACTAATAATCATTATGATGCATTATTACATAGCGATAAGCAGTCATTTGTTACTGTAGTCCCAAGATCAACATTTGATAGCTCATACTTGCGTGATGGGCGACTGTCCTGAGTATTCGGCGACGCATTAATTCTTTCTAAGCGATAAGTTGGGACCACATTTATGGCCAATCGCCCCATAATTGGTCGTCAATGTCCCCCGTTTAGCATTACTTAAAGGGCCAGTATAGGTGATAGCATTTTTTTCACATTAATAGTCGGTTATTTAAATGTAGAACTAGGTTTATACTGGCTTGGACGACATTACTTCATTGCCATTAAGGTGAAAGCCACCTCTATGAAGAGTGCACTGCGGTTGTGATGCTACTGGCGATTACATTTGCGTTCATATTCTCCACGGATACCTTTTTGTCCACAAGTTTGTCCAGTTATTGCACTTGCACAAGCAGTAGCCTCGTCATAAATGTTAAATAGGAAGGGGCAATGTCTGCGATCTTGATAGTGATTCTACGCTGAGCAGACTTGTCTGACGACAATCTTTTCACATGATCAACATCATACCTTCAAATATCACTGGTATATTCATAATGACATGTGTCTGTGTAGAATCGAACCTACAATTCCTCTCATTTATATTAAAGGTATGGCTGCATATTCACAGCCAAGATCGTCATACATTTTTGCTTGTCCCCAGGCATCATGTCAATGAATGGATTTTTTATTTCTTCTGTGTTTTAGTTTGCATGACTCAAAACAGTTGATGCATTGTACGCAAGATACTTGACCACAATAAATATATTAGTCTCCCGAGGATAACTTTTAGCAACCATCCATCGAAAGACCTTTGTCTTGTCGGATGATGAATAGTTGTGTTCAAATAGTAATTTGGGTATTTCAGTAAAACTGATAAATGTATGTAGAATATGCGAGCATTATTTTGCAGTGTAGAATCGGTCTGCATAGGATCTCGGCTCGTAAGTTACGTATTAGTATAGGTGTATTTTTCGGAGAAGTCGAATATTACATGATTGCATGAATATTATCAGTACAACAGTTAGGCTTCATACCGTATAAGCCACCGTGGACAATCATTCAAAAGTCTTCATAGCCAGCTACTACAAAACGATATCGGTGCTGCCACCACTGCGAACGTTTGACCAATGCATCACCATTTTCTCTGAGGATCTCATTTACATTAATTGACACTAAAACCAGCAACAAATTCCATGTTAAGCTAGATGAGTTCCCTTAGTTATATATTTTTGCATCAACGAAGACAAATGGAAAAAACAACTATGTATAATTTAAGCTCGAATCGGAGCGTCATTCTCCTTACATGAGTCTTACGTGCGAGCCACCATCAGCGTACGCTATTAAGTTCCATGCTTAAACAACCTTAAGTCAGTAGAAAGCAGTGACGTTTCAAATAAGGAACAGTAAGTAAGCATAGCATGTACATTAAAACAATATAAAGCATTTGGGCCAAGAAGCTCTGGTCAGCCAAAAATACTCGCTTTGGCGACATTACTTCAATGCGATTAAGGTGTAGGCCACCTTTATGAAGAGTGCACTGCGATAGCGATGCTACTGGCGATTACGACCACTGATCCGGGTGTAGACCACTACAAGAAAGCGAGATTTGCTGTAACCAATGAGCAAAAGATTTTTGTAACTGTAACTGATAAAAGGTCATTAAGCAATGATTAACCCAGGGTGTGCAAAAATTCCAATTTTGCAGAAACAGCACGATGTAGTTGGTAATAGAGGGTATGTGCCCAAGCATAATGATAAGATATCTCAGCAGCACGTTCAATACTATGTTGTCATCAACATGCAGGATTCCATTTTCTAGAGAACCGAATCAAAATATAAAACACAGGTACCTGTCATATATTGCCAGCGCCTGATAAAATATCAGTGAAACACATAACTGTGCTCCTCCCCCACCCACCCCCGCTCCCTCCCCTTCGTTGATCCATTTTTCTATCTGTAACGTATGATCCAGATAACAGATAGCTTTAATACACACGAGACTTGCATCCCGGTGTAGGGAAAAATGATGTTTCTATCAGTGGTTGAATGCTGAAAGGAAATTGCATAAACATTAGCATAAATCGCTGATTATATGTTAGGGTATAGTAATCTCTGTACCTAATACTATAGCTGCTCGTGACGGTTGGTAATTATTAAGCCTCTGATTGGCATTTCCAATAGGCGGACTGCATGGTTGCTGTGATGCATTTGGTTTTACATTCACTATGAAGAAATGTTAAAAACTCTGGAACTGGACCTTAATTATGTCTTATGCAATGACAAGATAAGTTGAGTTGCTACTGCTCGACACACACTCGTAATTATGCTATGGTGTAATCAGCTAAAACCTGCTGCTTATGTTTGCTAATCAAATTGTACCTTGAAGGTTTCGGAAGTGATTTGCTCGACGTGATGTGTCTGTTGTGAGATTTATCAAGCGAATATTGTAGATATGATCTGCTGGCTGCCGAATCACGCATTCTTCATTTGCTAGGGATTTGTAAAAAGCGAGCATATTATCCATAGTTAGGGGCCATTTTAATTCTTTCTAAGAAACATTTCCACAGCTTAACTAGATTTCACTAGTCTGCGTCCCAGATTCCAGGGGTTCCGCTACGCTTCTCGCCCTTGAGTCTACTACACGACCAGCTCTAAAAGCGGCGCGTCCGAATATACATTAGACACGTTCGTTAATCTTCGTGACCAATCAACGCAAAGGTTGTGACCCGGATTGACCTTAATTTCACGAGTCTGGCTCATGGAACTGGGCTTGTGATACGCACCCTCGGTTCTATGTGACGTCTGGACATTGTAGTGGTCTGCTGCCAATGAGAACACATTAAATGTGTTCTGGAATTATGGGGCGTCTCAAAAGTTCAAATTGGCACCACAACAAGTGCTTTAATCGCTTAGCTGCACGATAGCATGTTTACGTGATAGTAAGTTAAAAAGAACCAGTTGTGTGTCTGCTTCTCTCGCCGAATGTGTGATTAACGGTGCCACTCAGCGTGAAACAACAAATCGGAGTGTTGTAGAATGTGTGCCCGGCTCATAAAAATCACTCGGCTAGTTGGTCAAGTTCTTCGGAAATTGTAGAACTGACCAATGAGAGACAACGACTCAAAGGTACCCAAGAGTGACCGAGAGACACGGCTTGTGATTGGAGCATCCCAAATCTAGGATGCCTGTCCAGTTCAAGATATTATGGTCCCCTAGACCTGAAGGCGAGACTAATAAACATCAGTAACATGTAAACAGCGCCCGCAGCCATCAGGCTAGGGGACCTTGACTAAGATTTCACCAGAAAATACTAAAAGTGGGAATATAGCTTCTAAGTCTAGATTAAAAAATGGTCCATTAAGATGTTTTCTGTCACTTGATTAATTCAAACCTTCCTGTGTCCTATAGACGTGTGTAGCTTTTGATGCGTACGCCAAGCATTGCCTAGAAAACTGTACTTAATTGTGTTTATCCACACAATATTTCCCGAGTAAGATTTCAGACCACTCCCAATGCTAGTTCAATGGCAATAATGATGTCTGATGTTTTCGTCTGTTTTTACTGCCATTCAAGCTGACGGGTTTAATAAGTAAAGGTATAACGTGCTTTTATTAACAATAGGTAATGCAATCAATGGAGAGTAATGACCTGTTCATGTATAGCAGTGGATGTACAACAATAAAGAGGGATTAATGTCCTGTTATGTTCTTACAGTGACTTAACAAACAAAGCGAAAAGGATCACGATCAATACGCTTATGACGTCATTAGCAAATCCCCATCCATGGACCATGAAGAGAATGACCGTAAGTTTGCTAGCATGGAAAACGGTTCTTTGGTTTTACTCCGAGGCAATATGCCATTAACGTAACTCATGTTTATCCATGCATTTAATAAAAAAAAACAGAGAAAAGTATGTGCTGCGCGAGAGACACGCGACGAGGACGGGCGTATCGACCACGAACAGGAAGCTTTACACGAGCCATCACAATCGATCTTGCTTTGGTTTCACTATTGTTTATAATATAACATCGTTTTATCGTACGTACACATAGTAATCAAGTATTTCATGTTTGGTTAATCAGCGAGAAGTTGCAAGTAGGTTTCAGTCACACTGAGACTGAGAGTGTCATCCGGTTATGGTGGGAACGAGCAGTGCGGTTTGGAAATGATTGACGGCGCCTTTTGTTAAATAGTATATCAATATATCTGAAGTAAATTAGATCGATATATTTGGCAAATGATATCATATTTTTGCATCTCTATTTTGCCTTATATTCTATTTTCATCTAGTGGTAAGTCTGCTAAAATCGCATGCAACATAAAATTGCCAAGAGTTAGGAATGTAATGATGTAAGACGTGTGCGAAGCACAAGTGTCAGCTATTTATACCCAGATGCAAATGTCAGCGGGAGCGTTGACGACTTCAGCAGACCTACACTGACTAAAGGGAGACTGATGTCATCGTCTTGCAGTAATTGAATATTTTCGATGCCTTACATCCCTCGGCACAGAGACTGCGACAGGCGCTACTAAAATGTTTAGCTGTGATTTATTTTTCGTTTCATTGGTATCCCAGAACGGATAGTATTGAACCGCAGAATAGCTTATTTATCACACAATTCATACGGCGAGGATCAGTAGGGTTATTTCCATTATAAAGGAATATCCAAATGAAATAGAATTGAAAACAAATCTCACAGGTGGGTACGAGGCATACCTATTGGAAGTAGCCACATCCACACTTTAGCCATTGTAATGTTGTTATAGCGTGCATGACCCAAATGCTCTGCACCTCGGTAGTGTCATGATGGATTGCTTCATACCATTTTCATAACGCTTTCCTAGTCTATGCACCATTTTTAAATCACTGTACGAATGCCTCGAGCAGAATATGGAACAGATAATTCACTGCAGCACTAATCCACACGTTCCCTCTGTTATGTCGTGAATGTACCTATCTTACCAGTTGTCCCCCTTTGTTACTCTCCCTCTCCCTTTCCCAGTCTCACTATGTATCTCTTTCATTCTCTCTCTACCTCTCCCTCCCTCTCTCCCTCATTCTCTCACCCTCTTTCTCTCTCGGCTTATTCCTCATTAAAATATGTTTAACTTTTTTATTGTATGCTTCCCCCGAATATTACAGTTATAAAGATCGATTGGGTCAATATAACGTTAAGCAATGAGAGGTATTAGCCTGGCGACCATTAGATATAAAGTAAATAATTGCATTCTTGGCAACCTAATCCAAATTGTCGAGTGTGTTGCTTGACATTTACGTCGACGATCATATATGAAGCTGCCCAAGCGTGTCAGCATATATTTAGTGTTAACACGGGTATTCTTATTACGATTTCAGGATTTTATTTCCCTGGCAATAGCGATTGCAAAGCATACACTTGCTGAGACGAGAGTGTACTTGTAGCTACAGCATATTCGGTATTTTGGTCATATTAAGTCGATGATTATAAAGTATGCTGACCAAGCATCTAGCCATAAACATGGCGTTTCAATAATAACCAACGGCCAGATTATACGGAATTATGAATAAGTTGTCCGTTCTTCCTACATATAGATCTGGGAGCACAAAAGATAGAATGGTCACCATCACTAGCTGCTGGTATTGTAAAACCTGTCACAATTAATCGCGCCGTCAGAAAGAGATACAATTTATGAGCAAGTCGTAATCGTTGATTATTTGAGAAGCCCTATGTGGTGAATATACAACGAGAGAGTAGGAAGAGGAGGCAAGCACTAAGTCCGCTATTACGGCATTATGCATCTCGTTATTATATTAATCAAGCAGAAAATTAACCCTAAAAACTACCGACGGTTTTAATTGTCGAGTTTCATGGCGTATACTTACATCCATAATTCATTTGTTTTCTTCGTTAGAGCCAAGCTTGACGAAAATGATGCAAAATGAAACGTCCGACCAGCTTTTATATCTTATCATCCAGCATATCATATAGCCGTGAAGAAATCAAACAAGAATGAAACACAGTGTAGAGTACCATCCAGTAGCACGATATAGGTGTGTCGACGATGGTAAAACAACTATCACAATCACATTTGTTCGCATTAAGTCTTATTTTATATATCATGACACTGCACAAGCAGGAAATATTTAGGAACCATAAAACTGTAAACCCTTAACATTTATCTTAGTGTCTACAAATAGAACTGAATATAACTCAATATCGAATTTTCTTTAAGCGGGATCCACCTCCAACACCTGATATATTATTTGATGGTAATATAATGGAAAGGTTAGAGCAAATAACCGTTTGGGGAGAATAACTAACATCAAATCAGATCAAATGGACACTTTTACCAAGTGGCAACAAACCTTTCTGACAATATGTCGCCTTTTTTAACGCAGACAATATGTGTTGAATCTACTCAATGCATTGTGCAAAGGACCTGCTGAGAAGCATGTATCTTTATTGGTGTGAAATAACCGCATTTTGAGCACACCACACATACATTTTATCAATGCAAAAAATCACAGGTACACAACATAATCAATTCAAAGACTATGCATCTTATGTAGAAGGCCACCCATATCAAATTGCTAGATTGTCTATAATCCCTAGCTGAAAACCCTCCTAACGCTCACCCAAGAATATTATTTCAAATCCCTTCCTCTTACACGATGCTAAGGAGCATTCCACACCAGCCATAGGTAAGACTAAATATAATGTCTGTTCTGAGGACGACGAATGCAAATCATAGGTCAATCCATTCACACGATATTACAAGAGTTACCTTTGTTTTATACTATGTTGAAGAAATGTATATTGACATTCACTCATCCACAGTTGAATTATGTTCACTTGGAATAGTTGATAATATTGATGTAATAAATATTCCGGTGTGCATTAAGTACTTCTTATGATTAGTTCATTATTCAGCCCAGTCTTTAGAAGTCGTTATGTCGTTTATGCTGCTAAAAATAAGTCCATGCGAAGCCGTAATAAACAAATGCAGCCGAATAGCGTTGCATTTGGATATATTCCAGCGATATAATGAATAATCATCAACCGAGGATACCTCACAGTAGGCACTCAAAAGTGCAATGAGCGAAAGGCTACTTGCCGGACCCTCGCCACAGTTATTATGCTAGTTATCAGAAATACCTCACCTGATTACATTGATGCTTGGTCGCATGCAGGAATAGACTGTAAACCTGGGTTAATTACTTAGACATAGTGCGGATGGAACATTATCCACTATATATAACAAATTTAATTCAAGACAATTTATGGTAGAAGACAGCGAAAAACAAGTTGATTTCTGTCGACAGCAAATGATTCATCCATTTACTGCATAGATTGTTATGAGCCTCATAATATCACGCAACCATGTTATATATACATATATCTATATATATATATATATATAATATATATATATATATATATATATATATATATATATATATATATATATATATATATATGAATATATGAACATATATCTATATTACGAAATATATACTGCATAGATTGTTATGAGCCTCATAATATCACGCAACCATGTTATATATACATATATCTATATATATATATATATATAATATATATATATATATATATATATATATATATATGATATATGAACATATATATATATATTACGATATATATATATATAATATATATACATATATACATATATATATATATATATATATATATAATATATATATATATATATATGTTATATTTATAAATATATATATGCATATATATGTACATATATATATATATACATATATATATATATATATATGTTATATGTTTATATATCGATATATATATATATATATATAATATATATATATATGTATGTGTATATATACATATGTATATATATATATATTTATATATATATAATAAACATATTTATATACAAATACATAAGCATGTTTAAATATAGTGTATATATTTATATATATATAAATATATATATATATATATGTATATATATAGATATATATATATATATCATATATATATATATATATATATATACATATATATAAAACATATATATATATATTAATATATATAAATATATATTATATATGTTTTAAATATATATATAAATGTATGTGTATATATACATATATATATATATATATATATATATATATATATATATATATATATATATGCATATATATACAAATATATATGCATGTAAAATATATATATATATATATATATATATATATATATATATGTATATACATATATAAATACGCTATCTCATAGTATATATATATATATATATATATATATATATATATATATATATATATATATATAAGTATGATTAAATATATATATATGTATGTGTATATATATATATATTATATATATATATATATATATATATATATATATATATATATATATATATATAAACATCCATTTATATACAAATATATATGCATGTTTAAATATAGTGTATATATATATTTATATATATATATATATATAAATATATATATATATATATATATATATGTATATATGCGTATATATACGCTTAAAATAGTATATATATATATATATATATATACATATATATATATATATATATGTATATACATATATAAATACGTATATATGTTATATATATATATATGTATATTCATATATATATATATATATATATATATATATATATATATATATATATATATATATATATATATATATATATATATATATATATATATATATATATATATATATATATATCTATATATATATATATATATATATACATATATATCTATACATATATGCTATCGTTGTGATTTCGCTTTGTTTTTGTACCTACTGATTATTTGTTGTATTCGCATCGATGATCCCAACCACTATAAATATCCCTTGAAGCATTCCTACTTTGAATCCGCTTTATGATGCCACGATAGCTTTGAAACAACAGCCGCTTCGAAGCGACCCAGTGGAGATGATCAAGTTGCGTCATCGCATCTTAATATGCATCGGGAAACTTTTGAGTAGCACGAGCTCTGATAATTGGTTGCAGAACATAATTGCAACTTGATAGGCGTCTTTCCAAGACGAAGGGTCCAAGAAAAGGTGACGGAGCAAAGTGACCGGATCAAAAGCATTGTGTCTACCCGCTTGGAGTGAACGCATACTGTTATTGGCCACCAGTCCGTGTCTTGTGACCATCAGCCTGAAACATGAGCTGGGGGCGTATCGACCGTGGTAGATAATATCATTACAAGCCTCCCGATGGCCACATGTCGGTCATGCGGTCATGTTTACAGCTGGTGAGAGAGAGTAGATCGGAAATAACACCCTTCCTATAACACCGCCTCATTTATTCATAGCAACTATTGAGGCTGGTACAGTCATTCGCCAAGGGAAACCCTAATTACAAAACGTACTTAACAATTCCCCGATCTTTTACGACATGCAACGATTACACGATCGCGTGCGGCATGTTATATGATGTATTACACGGGTGTAATTTATACAAAGACCTGCGAGATGTCCGTGTCAATTAACACCTGGTCGGTGAAGCAACCAACAGATCAGGTCATATTGATTAACAACAGCGCATATTGAACTCTAACTATATCGAAAGTGTGACCTTAATTCATTGCAATCACATGAAATGTAAACAGTGCTTGTTTAGCAGCACTGACCAAAGTTCACTGGGCATGTGATTCATGAAGGCGTGTTATACATAGATTTAACCACACTGTAGGAGGACAATACCTTTATGTGTCCTAAGTACGCGATCGCATGAGGTACTCAGGGCCTCGTCCTCTCTAAAGATGAGCTCTCGTTTGAAATATACGGGGTTTTATCTGACTCTTGTGTTGATCGCCTGCGGCGCCAATCAGCAACAACGAAATCACAACCTGATACTTACAGATGGAAAGGAAGGGGTTATTCAGTTTCATGAGGATAGGCAGAAAGCCGAGGAAGACGCCGTTTGGCAATGTGAACGATGCTCGATCGTTCAGCATGGAGAGGCGATCTCCGGGAATTACAGCTGGTTGGTTCACGACGGGTAGGTCATGTTTGCGGAAACCCGCATATTTACTATTGTGGGCTTCAGAGGTAGGTAATTATCTGATTTTAATTCAGACATGAACTGTGCGTGGTGTGACGACGATGATGCAGATGTGAAGGGGGATGACGACGAATATGATGATGATAATAATGATGATGACGAGTATGATGATAGGAATGATGCTGATGATTATGATGCTGATTATAATAGGGCTGATGATAATGATGATTATTATGATGATGATGATGATGATAATCATGAGTCTGAGTCTGATGATGATGATGATGATGATGATACAGAGTATGATAAATCTAATGAGTTTGATGATAATGATGAGGATGAGGATGATGATGGTCAATATTGACAATTCTACATCATCATGTGTTTAGGAGCGCGTCTGACAGCTACACTTTCACGGATATCCATGTCGAGTCCAGAGGGAAGTACTTCTACAGCGCCATGGTTAAGACGAACGACCTGGTCGGCAGTAATCTCTGGCATGAAATCACCATGACTGTCGTCATCAATTACAAGTCAGGTAAACTGCTTCAAAGCGTATTATAAGACATATTTAGCCACGTAAGGATGGTTTCTCGAATGGTTGGTAGTCATTAGTGAATTGAGTGAATCGGTTGACAGGTGTTGGATTGGAAGCATACACTTCGGAGGTCGCAATTCTTCCCTACCTCAGGCCTGCACTGGGTTGGCAAATACTCGGCGGAGATTTTGTTGTGCACGACAAAGGTAGATGGTCCTTTTGTTTCAACGGATGTTTTCCTTTATTTCTCAAAGATATTCAGATCGATCACGGTAGGTTCCGCCTCGTGGCAATGGTTGCAGAAGTTGAGAGCGCCACAATTCAGGTCAAGGCTGACAACAAGAAGTTGAACTTTATGATTGATAATGGGACGCTGTCACAGCTCCGAGATGACCCCGCTTGGAAGGATAAGGCCAACGAGAGAATAGACAAGTTTAGGAAAAACAACATCACCTTTAAGTAAGTCAGACCTTTTGTTGTCCCCGCAGTAACGTTAACCATGTGGCGACATGTCAACCGATATAACCATTACCCGGGAACAATATGCCACCCAACCCTGGATTGTATTTCATAAAACTTGGCTCATGATATTGCATATATCCAAATAAGTGATGTTTATCTTTATTGTGTGGCATAGCATCAATATATCTGAGGCGCTGGATCCTACTAAAGTCACAATACTGGAGCGTATCAAGCTAAGTCATGCAACGTTTGGCGATCATTATATTGATTAGACGGGACGTTTATTCATTGCTGTCTCTGAGCGTATTTGTTTTAATTACAGGTGAATCTGTCGCGTCACGATTTCCCATTTGGCTCGGCTATTAACGTGCCTGTGTTTGACAACTCCACGTCAGATCCTTCCCAGTCTGCATCAGTAATGCTCAACGTTCCCCCTGGGTCGCGTAGGCTCAATGATGCAGTTAGGAAATACAGGGAGTTTTTCTTCTTCCTCTATGAGTGGGGTGTGTTTGAGAACGCGATGAAATGGCAAGACATGGAACGTAGCGAGGTTTGGGCAAATATATATTACACAAATATTCCCCACAAACCCCAAAATATTGATCCATACACAGTGAATTATTCTAAAGCATGCGGTTTGGCTCTTGCTTGTATGAGAGTTTAACATAAATCTTTTCTCAGGGTGATGTCAATTTTACGTTGACTGATGCTGGACTTAGCGAGCTTTCATCACGAGGGTAAGCGGAAGACTAATTGCTATGCATAGGCAATAGTACAAAGTTACTTCAAAATAATCAAGCCATTTAGCACCTAAGTTAGGAACTGAATGTCCACTGTCATTCTATGATTGCCAGCATTCCCGTCAGAGGTCACACCATCACATGGGGCGTAGTCCGACATAATCCTCAATGGCTGCTTCCACAGAGCAGGAGTTCAGTAGAAGCCAATGTCGAGAGGAGAATGGATTACCTCCTCGGTCGATATCACGGAAGGTAAGGGGTATGAACTAGCGTACCTGACAATTTGTTTATCATAAGTGCTAAGCTGTAGCTGCTCCATCATTTACTGAAATATAAATACCGAACGCATGTGACCTTTGATCAATCCATCTATGAAGTTGCGTTAAGGAGCATTTAAACTAATAGCCGTCTGTCTGTCAGGTTGCGACATTGGGATGTTAACAATGAGGATCAGCATGGATCATTCTTCGAAGTGAAAACGAAGGATCCAGACTATATGTTCAAGTTGTTTAACATGGCTCACAAGCGAGACCCTGACGCTCATTTGTTCATGAATGACTTTAGCATTGTCAGTTCTGGAACCTACACTCTGGTAAGTACGCTTTCACTACATGTTATAGATGGGGGGATTTCCTGTTCAATGGACGATATACAGCAGTCCTGTTTCGCGAGGTACCTGAGAAAATCAGAGTTAATATGAAGAAAAAAATGTTTTTGGTGAAGAAGACCCACTCGATGGAATATGATTTGTCATAAAATTTTGCTTGCAGGCTTATGCCCAATTTGCAAAGAGGATGCACCTCCAACACCTAATATATTTTGGTGGTAATATAATGGAAAGGTTAGAGCAAATAACCGTTTGGGGAGAATAACTAACATCAAATCAGATCGAATGGACACTTTTACCAAGTGGCAACAAACCTTTCTGACAATATGTCGCCTTTTTTAACGTAGACAATATGTGTTGAATCTACTCAATGCATTGTGCAAAGGACCTGCTGAGAAGCGTGTATCATTATTGGTGTGAAATAACCGCATTTTTAGCACATCACACATACATTTTATCGATGCAAAAAATCACAGGTACACAACATAATCGATTCAAAGACTATGCATCTAATGTAGAAGGCCACCCATATCAAATTGCTAGCTCGTCTATAATCCCTAGCTGAAAACCCTCCTAACGCTCACCCAAGAATATCATTTCAAATCCCTTCCTCTTTCACGATGCTAAGGAGCATTCCACACCTGCCATAGGTAAGACTAAATACAATGTCTGTTCTGAGGACGACGAATGCAAATCATAGGTCAGTCCATTCACACGATATTACAAGAGTTACCTTTGTTTTATAGTATGTTGAAGAAATGTATATTGACATTCACTCATCCACAGTTGAATTATGTTCACTTGGAATAGTTGATAACATTGATGTAATAAATATTCCGATTAGTCCGTAAGTTGTGTGCATTAAGTACTTCTTATGATTAGTTCATTATTCAGCCCAGTCTTTCGAAGTCGTTATGTCGTTTATGCTGCTAAAAATAAGTCCATGCGAAGCCGTAATAAACAAATGCAGCCGAATAGCGATGCTCTTGGATATATTACAGCGATATAATGAATAATCATCAATCAAGTATAGCTCAGAGTAGGCACTCAAAAGTGCACTGAGCGAAAGGCTAGATGCCGGACCCTCGCCACAGTTATTATGCTAGTTATCAGAAATACCTCACCTGATAACATTGATGCTTGGTCGCATGCAGGAATAGACTGTAAACCTGGGATGATTACTACGACATAGTGCGGATAGAACATTATCCACTATATATAACAAATTTAATTCAAGACAATTGAGAGCAACTGATTCATCCATTAACTGCATAGATTGTTATGAGCCTCATAATATCACGCAACCATGTTATATATATATATATATATATATATATATATATATATATATATATATATATATATATATATATATATATATATATATATATATATATATATATATATATATATATATGCATGCATACGCACACGTACGTAGGAACACTATACAGATATATATATATTTATGTGTAAGCTATATTTATACATGTATATATATATATATATATATGTGTAATATATATATATAGATTATATATAATATATATAGTATATATGCATATATATATACAGAAATATATATATATATATATATATATATATATATATATATATATATGATATATACATATATATATATATATATATATATATATGTATATATATATATATGTGCACATATATATATATATATATATATATATATCGATATATATATATATATATATATATATATACATATACGATTATATATATATAAATGTATATATATATATATGTATATATATATATTCATATATATATATATATATATATATAAATATATCATATATATACATATATATGTATATATATATATATATATATATATATATATATAAATATATATATATATATATATATATATATATACATATATATATATATATATATATATATATATCGTATATACATGGATATATATATATATATATATATATATATATATATATATATAATATATATTAATATATATATATATAATATATATAAATGTATATATGTGTATATATATATATATATATATATATATATATATATATATATATATATATATATATATATATATCCATATATATATATATATATGCATGTTATAAATATATATATGTATATATACATATATATATATATATATATATATATATATATATATATATATATATATATATATATATATATATATATATATATATATATATATATATATATACATATAATATATATATATATATATATATATATATATATATATATATATATATATATATATATATATATATATATATATGTATATATATATATATATATTGTAATATATATATATATATATATATATATATATATATATATATATATATATATATATATATATATATATATATATATATATATATATATATATATATATATATATATATATACATATCGCTATCGTTGTGATTTCGCTTTGTTTTTGTACCTACTGATTATTTGTTGTATTCGTATCGATGATCCCAACCACTATAAATATCCCTTGAAGCATTCCTACTTTGAATCCGCTGTATGATGCCACGATAACTTTGAAACAACAGCTGCTTCGAAGCGACCCAGTGGAGATGCTCAAGTTGCGTTATTTCTACGGTCAAACGTGTCAAATCATCATCGCATCTTAATATGCATCGGGAAACCTTGGAGTCGCACGGGCGCTGATAATTGGTTGCAGAACATAATTTCAACTTGATATGGCGTCTTTCCAAGACGAAGGGTCGAAGAAAAGGTTACGGAGCAAAGTGACCGGATCAAAAGTGACTGACGTCAGCATTGTGTCTACCCGCTTGGAGTGAACGCATACTGTTATTGGCCACCAGTCCGTGTCTTGTGACCATCAGCCTGAAACATGAGCTGGGGGCGTATCGACCGTGCCGTAGATAATATCATTACAAGCCTCCCGATGGCCACATGTCGGTCATGCGGTCATGTTTACAGCTGGTGAGAGAGAGTAGATCGTAAATAACACCCTTCCTATAACACCGCCTCATTTATTCATAGCAACTATTGAGGCTGGTACAGTCATTCGCCAAGGGAAACCCTAATTACAAAACGTACTTAACAATTCCCCGATCTTTTACGACATGCAACGATTACACGATCGCGTGCGGCATGTTATATAATGTATTACACTGGTGTAATTTATACAAAGACCTGCGAGATGTCCGTGTAAATTAACTCCTGGTCGGTGAAGGAAACCAACAGATCAGGTCATATTGATTAACAATAGCGCATATTGAACTATAACTATATCGAAAGTGTAACCTTAATTCATTGCAATCACATGAAATGTAAACAGTGCATGTTTAGCAGCACTGACCAAAGTTCACTGGGCATGTGATTCATGAAGGCGTGTTATACATAGATTTAACCACACTGTAGGAGGACAATACCTTCATGTGTCCTAAGTACGCGATCGCATGAGGTACTCAGGGCCTCGTCCTCTCTAAAGATGAGCTCTCGTTTGAAATATACGGGGTTTTATCTGACTCTTGTGTTGATCGCCTGCGGCGCCAAGCAGCAACAACGAAATCACAACCTGATACTTACAGATGGAAAGGAAGGGGTTATTCAGTTTCATGAGGATAGGCAGAAAGCCGAGGAAGACGCCGTTTGGCAATGTGAACGATGCTCGATCGTTCAGCATGGAGAGGCGATCTCCGGGAATTACAGCTGGTTGGTTCACGACGGGTAGGTCATGTTTGCGGAAACCTGCATATTCACTATTGTGGGCTTCAGAGGTAGGTAATTATCTGATTTTAATTCAGACATGAACTGTGCGTGGTGTGACGACGATGAGGCGAAGATGTGAAGGGGGATGACGACGAATATGATGATGATAATAATGATGATGACGAGTATGATGATAGGAATGATGCTGATGATTATGATGCTGATTATAATAGGGCTGATGATAATGATGATGATTATGATGATGATGATGATGATAATCATAATGAGTCTGAGTCTGAGTCTGTATCATTATCATCATCATCAGTGTATGACGAATCTAATGAGTTTGATGATGATGATGATGATGATGATGATGATGATGATGATGATGAGGATGATGATGGTCAATATTGACAATTCTACATCATCATGTGTTTAGGAGCGCGTCTGACAGCTACACTTTCACGGATATCCATGTCGAGTCCAGAGGGAAGTACTTCTACAGCGCCATGGTTAAGACGAACGACCTGGTCGGCAGTAATCTCTGGCATGAAATCACCATGACTGTCGTCATCAATTACAAGTCAGGTAAACTGCTTCAAAGCGTATTATTAGACATATTTAGCCACGTAAGGATGGTTTCTCGAATGGTTGGTAGTCATTAGTGAATTGAGTGAATCGGTTGACAGGTGTTGGATTGGAAGCATACACTTCGGAGGTCGCAATTCTTCCCTACCTCAGGCCTGCACTGGGTTGGCAAATACTCGGCGGAGATTTTGTTGTGCACGACAAAGGTAGATGGTCCTTTTGTTTCGACGGATGTTTTCCTTTATTTTCTCAAAGATATTCAGATCGATCACGGTAGGTTCCGCCTCGTGGCAATGGTTGCAGAAGTTGAGAGCGCCACAATTCAGGTCAAGGCTAACAGCAAACAGCAAGAAGTTGAACTTTATGATTGACAATGGGACGCTGTCACAGCTCCGAGATGACCCCGCTTGGAAGGATAAGGCCAACGAGAGAATAGACAAGTTTAGGAAAAACAACATCACCTTTAAGTAAGTCAGACCTTTTGTTGTCCCCGCAGTAACGTTAACCATGTGGCGACATGTCAACCGATATAACCATTACCCGGGAACAATATGCCACCCAACCCTGGATTGTATTTTGATACCGATGTATTTCATAAAACTTGGCTCATGATATTGCATATATCCAAATAAGTGATGTTTATCTTTATTGTGTGGCATAGCATCAATATATCTGAGGCGCTGGATCCTACTAAAGTCACAATACTGGTGCGTATCAAGTCATGTTTCGTTACTCTGGCAACGTTTGGCGATCATTATTTTGATTAGACGGGACGTTTATTCATTGCTGTCTCTGAGCGTTTATGTTTTAATTACAGGTGAATCTGTCGCGTCACGATTTCCCATTTGGCTCGGCTATTAACGTGCCTGTGTTTGTCAACTCCACGTCAGATCCTTCCCAGTCTGCATCAGTAATGCTCAACGTCCCCCCTGGGTCGCATAGGCTCAATGATGCAGTCAGGAAATACAGGGAGTTTTTCTTCTTCCTCTATGAGTGGGGTGTGTTTGAGAACGCGATGAAATGGCAAGACATGGAACGTAGCGAGGTTAGGGCAAATATATATTACACAAATATTCCCCACAAACCCCAAAATATTGATCCATACACTGTGAATTATTCTAAAGCATGCGGTTTGGCTCTTGCTTGTATGAGAGTTTAACATAAATCTTTTCTCAGGGTGATGTCAATTTTACGTTGACTGATGCTGGACTTAACGAGCTTTCATCACGAGGGTAAGCGGAAGACTAATTGCTATGTATAGGCAATTGTACAAAGTAACTTCAAAATAATCAAGCCATTTAGCACCTAAGTTAGGAACTGAATGTCCACTGTCATTCTATGATTGCCAGCATTCCCGTCAGAGGTCACACCATCACATGGGGCGTAGTCCGACATAATCCTCAATGGCTGCTTCCACAGAGCAGGAGTTCAGTAGAAGCCAATGTCGAGAGGAGAATGGATTACCTCCTCGGTCGATATCATGGAAGGTAAGGGGTATGAACTAGCGTACCTGGCAATTTGTTTATCATAAGTGCTAAGCTGTAGTTGCTCCATCATTTACTGAAATATATTTACTGAACGCGTGTGACCTTTAATCAATCCATCTATATAGTTGCGTTAAGGAGCATTTAAAGCAATAGCCGTCTGTCTGTCAGGTTGCGACATTGGGATGTTAACAATGAGGATCAGCATGGATCATTCTTCGAAGAGAAAACGAAGGATCCAGACTATATGTTCAAGCTATTTAACATGGCTCATAAGCGAGACCCTGACGCTCATTTGTTCATGAATGACTTTAGCATTGTCAGTTCTGGAACCTACACTCTGGTAAGTACGCTTTCACTACATGTTATAGATGGGGGGATTTCCTGTTCAATGGACGATATACAGCAGTCCTGTTTCGCGAGGTACCTGAGAAAATCAGAGTTAATATGAAGAAAAAAATGTTTTTGGTGAAGACCCACTCGATGGAATATGATTTGTCATAAAATTTTGCTTGCAGGCTTATGCCCAATTTGCAAAGAGGATGAAAGAGAACGAATTCCCATTTACGGCATGGGTACACAGAGCCATCTACTGGGCGCACCTGATATTACGCGAATTCAGGTGACCAATCTTCTTAACACAATCAGTATATTAGTATGTTAAGCATTAATTTATACGAATCCCGTTTCGCCTCTGCACTGACCTAGAAACGTCTGGAGCTTGAGGCCACTGCAGGTTTACCCATCTGGATCACAGAATTGGACTTGACGGAACCTGATATTTCCGTGAGAGCCCAAGGTTATGAAGATATTCTGCGTCTCTACTTCTCAACGCCTGAGATCCATGGCATCGTTATGTGGGGTTACTGGGACAAGGTCCACTGGCGCCCTCAAGCGGCCCTGGTGGAAGGCGATGACTTTCACGTGAGTTCCACAGTCGATATGATTTCTTGGTGGATACGATCATTGCAATGTTTGCACTGTTTGACGTAATATAACTAGTTTTATCAAAGTAAAATATTGATTTGAATGTATTGATCTGCATACCTAGATTAACGCAGCGGGCGCTCGCGTTATCCGGCTCTACAAACAGGAGTGGAGCACGAACGAGGTGCTCCTACCCAGCACACACCATGACGCCATACATGTCAGAGGTTACCATGGTAACTACAGTGTGACTGTGATGTATGACGGGGCAGTTATGTTCAGGAGAAGCCTCTACCTTCATCCAGGAAAGGACCTGAATGTGAACATCGATATACATTCAACTGGTCAGTGACGACCTCGTTAGAGCATCGGACTTTCATCAAACCAGTTTCTTCAGACTAGTTCAGGCCTTTGAATAAATGTGACTGGGCGGCTAAGAAGTCTACTGCGGTGTTTGAATGATAAATTATTATTTGCACCATAACTCATGAATATGTTCCGCGCTTAAACCAAGCTATTCTGTAGTATGTGATTTATAATAATAGCCACTTATGCAAGAGCCGTCAAAAAACCATCCTATCTCACCTTGTCTAGAGTCAATTTCACGAAATGGCGATCTTGATTGACACATAATACTATTATAGCGGTTAAAATCATGAATAGCTGGAGGTTTTCAGCTGTAATGCAAGAATCACATTCGTATCTCATGATGTGGTAATTTGGGAAATGGCCCCGTGCGACTAGCAGGGAGATCAGAGGAACCAGTTGGTCATGAATGATACTGGGTACACATAGCCCGGACCCTGTAAGCTTTATCTAACAATATAGGCTTGAGAAAGACGAGCTGTATATATAGGCAGTCTTAGACATGAGCACATGATGCAGAACGGACGCGATGTAGATATTGTATGTATGTGACAGAGGTACGGTGTGGCCTCAATGCAAATAAAAATCTCAGTATCGCCGTGTTCAGTGACACAATAATCCAAGCACCAGAATGTCATGCGTTTATGACTGAATAACAGAGTGCGGAATCTTACGGCAAACCCTGAGACCTAGCTAGAAAAATAGTTTTTGGTCGCTGGGAGACGAATGTTATTTCGGCGGCCGATGTCCACTTTTATGTTGATTATCTGCTTAATGTCTTGTATTAATGTCCCATATTAGATAACATCAAGACAAACATAAATAACACTCCACCTAACCCAATTATAGTGCTTTGGTGTGCGCAATCATGGATTGCCACCAATTGTATCTACAGCATGGAATAATTGAGGCTTTCTAGATATTTGCAATGCCACTTTGCATATCCACGTTGCTGGTGTTGCGAAAAGGATTTAGCCACTTCTCGGTGTTAGGTGTTTCACATCATTTCTAACACAGATAAGCAGTTATGTGCCAATATAAAAAGAGACAATATATCGTTGAGGAATGGATGCTGCTTAAAGGTCACGCATGAATCTTCGCATTTGGCAGCTCACGAGTGGTTATTCTATTGCGATCATTGTGACTATTGTGAGTTTGCATGCTATCATGCCTGCGTAAGATCAAAACTAACGTTTTTGGCATATCCGATTTGTATGTTTCAAAATGTAGGAAAATATCTTTCAATCTAACCACGGTAGATAATTTATTAATCCGCCGAGAAAGTGCTGCTGGGGTTTAATTCCGATTGAATTCCTCAAGTCAATTTTGCACCTGCCGCTAGGAGGCAGGTCGCGTGACGTCACGTTTGCAGGTCGTCCCAAAATAAATGCTAAAGCGGAATTTCGGAAGACGAGAAAAATTATGCGATCCGCGATTTTTTCCCTGCCACAATCCTTCCTACTTATTTGTATCTACTATCATGTCGTCATCAGATGCAGATTATAAAACCTCTTTAGGTGAAACGAGGACTCCTGATGTCCGTGGATATTTATTTGAGCCCACTCGATTGCGTGTAGACAGAATAACGACCAAGTCTGATACTGAGGCGGCTGGGAGCTCAGAAACGGATTCGGAAAATTAATGCAGAAAAGACGCTATGACTTTCAAGCCAGTGCAGTGTGGTGCTTAGAAAGTTTTCGTCTCTATAAGTCTAAATATCGAGATGGATAAGCACGGGTAGAACAATAGAAATAACATTTCCGTGCAATGGGGTCTATCTGGCTCACACACCCAAGTCAATAAATTCACCCAGTGCGTTCCCCGAGCGACAGTGACATATGATGGCTCGTTCAATGAATTTACTTGGGTGCCTGAGATCTGGCCCTTTTCAGAATTCAGACGTCCTGATATGATATCTAGCCTCAGTATATATTAAAAGACTTATTTTATAAATTTAAAGCACTGATTGCCTATGATTGAAATATTTAGATAGTAATTACCACCCCCCCCCCCCTAAGTATTTTATTAGACTGTATTTATTTACTAGGGTCCCTGTGCTCTCTTGAATATACTTCTTTGTGCCCTTGATAAATTTTGGTTACACAGAACTGCATGCCCCTTCTCTTTCAACCCCTGCATATCTAAGTCTACTCTTCTGCTCGCAAATTACGTCAGTATGCTCAGAAGGATTGGTGAATCATCAACAAACATTGACCGATGGGTCAGCTTTTGTTATGTGATTGATCTACCTTGGAGTAAAATGTGGTTAAAGCTTGATTTGGGCAACCTTTTAGGTGTAGCTGTCATAACTGTGACCAGATGGCCACATTGCGGGAATGTGTTTATGTCGAAATTGCCCGAATGGAAGAGTGGCCATGTAAGATTGAGCATCCAGGGTTCAAGTCAAACTGCTTGGATCGTTACTTCCTGCTTAGATCTAAATTCGAGTACATACTAATCAATGGACCTATAGGTGACGATGTTAACACTAATGAGTAAGTTTTGCCTTTATTGAAGCACATATAAGACACTGCTACTTCTGGAATTGGTCACTTATAAAACAATGGACAATGTGTATCCAAAGTGACCATGTAGTGCAATACATTTGGTAATAATGTTCAATGCTACTTAGGCATATTAAGCAATACATTTATATCTCTGGTAAATAGTTAACCAAAAAATAAGATAAAAAAACCTCACTTTCCTTATTTCCCTAAGAAATAGTCCAAATTGCTCCAGGTTGATGCGGCATCGGCGTGCTCCCACAAGGATGTCCTTTGCTGGCTTCACAAATTGAGCAGCAATAGGGGATGGAACGCTCCTTTCTGCCGAAAGAACTTTCGCTAGTCTTTAACAGGGATATATCTCATGGAGCTCAAATAATTCTGCAATGAGGTTGTCAAAATAATCTGAAACATAACCAGTTAATAAAATATTAGTAATAATCTGTCTTTGGATCATTAAATGGATTACTTGGTCTTTTGTGCCAGTATAATACCTACATTAATTAATGATAGCCCAATAGGCACAGCGGAGATTTATTATCATAATAAATGCCAGCATTACATTATTGTCTAACTCATATTTTCACATATTGAACAACAAATCCTGTGATATCTACCAACCAAAAGTAATGGGAGCTTTGACAGGCTACACCACTGGATCCCCTTGTCTGGACTTTGAATATGACACACCGGATTGTGCCCGGAGTTTTCATGAAAGTGCAAAACTGCCAGGAGGAATCTGGAAGTAAAGCACCAACAGTAGCAGATATACACTGGTGGTCTAGCATGCCTACATGAGCTCACAATACCACGGTATGTCACAAACCCATGTTTCGCATCAGGTATTTGCATTATATACCACACTACAGTCACAGTAAAGCTCAATTAAATTACCTTGCTTCCATAGTGGCAAAGGGAAAGTGCACACTCTTGGGCGGGAAGAAGATCACCAATTTGTGGAATGATTCTACACTTGAAGTCTGCTCAGAACGAGATAATCTGCCAATGTCTTTAAGAAGGTGTCACAATAAGCTCCATTTCCTTGTGTGGCTTTGATCTTTAATAAATAAACAAAAAAAAAGATACTGTGTAGCACCTACCATACAGAGGCAACATGTATTTCAGTGTCGACCAGCTGTACACCAACGATATTTCCCAAAAGAGGGATCAAAATCACCTATAGTATATCAATATACATCTTTATACAGACTATGTCTAATTGGTCCTATGACATAAGTAGTACCCCTCATGTTAATGGACCAATTAGACTCTGTATGTAGTGTATCTAAATCCCTAAACAATAAACAGGCATGCCATGTTAGCATGCCATGGGGTTTTACTTCACCAGTGATGCATTAGCCTTAACATGGCCATGTACTTTGGGTCGTATGATTATTCATATAAGAAATAACTTTTGCTGTCAATCAAACACAAAGGCACAAGCATGACTGCGTATGAAAATTGAATATTTGCTCAATTAATTCTAATACATTCATATAAATTATTCTATAGAATTTATCGATAAGCTAAGGGAACGTTTATCCTAAATACAGAATGCATTCCTATCAAATATTTTGTTCTAATTCAGTGGTAGTAGTTTTTGTTGGGCTAGCTACCTAATCAACAAAAATACATTCATGTTATAAAGCATTTTTTTTCCACAAGGAATGCATCATTTGAAAAAAAAATCATATTCGAAACTAGGATAACAGTTTCCGAATAACAATAAACTATTCATATTCTAAACTAGTATGACACGGTTTCAAAATAATGATAAATAATATTCACTTAATGGAAAATAATGCGTATTTTCGTTTCATTTATAGTGATTTTTGTTGGACGCAAAAACCATCGTTAAACTAATTCATATTCCTAACGAGGCTAACATGATTTCAAAATATCAATTGAGTACATTTACTTTATCAATAATAATATATTCACATAACGCATTTCTTTGAATGAATTGATAAGCTGAGTGAACAGATATAATGAATGCAAGATGCATCCCTATCACTGCCAAACATTTTTTTCTTATTCAGTGATTTTTTGTTGGTTGACAAGAAATTCCAAGTAATTAACAACACTTGCCTAATATATAATAAGATATTCATATAATTATATATTTCTTTGAATCCACCGATAAGCTTAAGAAACATAGGTTTTCTAATAGAAGACGCATTCATATAATTAATCATACAAAGTACTATTCAGTTGTTATTTGTTTTAACAATACATCGTTTAACAAACTAGAATAACAATACTTACATATTCAAGAATAAAACATTCACGTAACATATGTATTGAATCAATTGTGAAGTTTTGTTTATTAGGAATTTGTATCACTGATAAACATTGTTTACCTATTCAGTGACTTGTTTTACAAAAAAATGCATGGTTGATATAACGCTTTTTTTCAACTTGGTTTTCAAGAATCAAAATACTTTTACCGTATAAAAAAATACATTCACATCCAGAAATATTTTATAAAATCAATGGATGTGCTTAGAAATGTTGATTCTTTAAATTGAAATGCATTTGTATCATTGATATTATATCAAGTATTTTCCTTAACGAGGAATTCATCATACTCTTACTTAGGATTACGTAGGTTCAAAATAACAGTAAACTACTAATAATTTGTTTAAACACGAACTTTATGCTTAACAACATTTATATTTTCATATATATGAATGATGAACTCGCATCACTGCAAAACGTAGTTGCTCTAATTCCGTGTATTATTTTTTAAAGGAATCCAACTAGTGCATAATATCAGCTAAGGTAACAAAATCAGTAATAACACATTCACATTATCGAATATTTCACGATTGTTTTTTGGCGCAAGAAAATCATCAATTTTTTCATTGAAACAATATATAAGCTTAGGGAACAAAGGATTCTGATATACAACAAGCATTCATATCATTGATCAATATGCTGTGTTCTTATTGAATTGATATATATTCTAAACTAGTTTTCTTAAGAATAATGATTTATCTTTCCAAAACCAATAATAGATTTCATTTCATCAAATATTCAATTCAAGCAATTGATGAGCTAAGGAAAAACATATTCCGTCAAAACAAATATGCATTTGCATAAGCGATCAATATTTGGTGATTATGTGATTATGACAGGGCGTTTGCCATTAAAGACATTCAAATTCTTTGCAAGTATAATATGGTTTCTTATTAACAAACTACATTTGCTTAATCATAACTTCCATCTCATTAAATGATCAATAACGATACTTTCATATGATAAGTAATTTCATTCAATCAATTGATAAAGCTTAGGGAACATGGGTTTTTTCAATAAAGTCTGTGTTCGTGCAAATGGTCAATATTATGTTTATGGTTCAGTGATTATTTTCTCAACAGGGTTGGGATTACGACACACCTAATAAAGTTAATATTTAGTTTCTAATCTTTCCTAACAATCAATTTTAATCAAGGCTGGAAATGTATCATTTAAGCAATTCATATTCTACGCTAGGATTACATGGTTTCTGAACACTACTATACTATTTGTATCTTGTCATTGATAATACTTTCTTATTGTAAGATATTCCAATCGTATCACTGTTCATCATTTTGTTGTTAAATAGTAATTGTTTAATACAGAGGAATCATCTGGCATGTTCCACATAACGTATATATATACAATACTAATTTCAGTAGTCAATAATATATCCATTGTGTGGGTTTAGTTTATTTGGAAACGATGGTCTAGGCTAGACTTAACAAATATCCAGAACTAAAACACTGACACGAGGGTCATTAGAGAACACTAACATCCCAAACTCAGCCTCTCAACCAGGGTCAACTCTACCCTGGGCTACCCCCCGTACTAACATTGTACACACCTGTCTCTAGCTAGACCAACCATCTGAACCGAACCAGACCCCACTTCAGCCTGGTCGCCCTCACCCCTCAACCCTATCTTGCGTTCTCAAAAAGGTCCTCGTGTTGAGGAAATATATTGCAAACACAATTTGAAATGTGCCAATACATGGCACTTTTTTTAAAGAGATCTTTGTTTCCAGTATCTATAACCACACCAATGACTTACAATGAGCCATAACAGATGCCGGACACTAACCTATCCAATAAATATATTCCAACAATGAAGCAATATTGAAGTGTTCAGTTGTTCACTGACTGGGTCCCCAGAAATGTTACAGAGGAATGCTTTCTTTGCAACGGATTTGCGAAGATTTCAGCTTTATGATTTCAACAGCTAAGACCTCATTATGCACCAAGCACCTATATCCTAAGCTTCCACCATGAACAGAATTCGCCCAGAACCTCGCATAGTCTGCGAAAGGATACAACCTACAATCCGTGTACCTGGAAGAAGCAGAATGGCGGCTGTACCACAGTGTGTCGATCTACGCAATGGAACACTGTGCCTGAAAGATAGATGGGCAGTTAGTACAGGCCTCGGCGGTCGATGATCTGCCGTGGCTCATTGGTTTCTCCCTGAACCAATAATGTTCTCGGCATAAACTAACCTATTCAATTAACCCTAGAAAGATCATTAATAACACATTAGCATCATAACACGCCTAGAAGAGCTACTCACAATTGCTGCGCCCCTTCTCTTGGTTCAAATCCCCCTGTAGCAGGGAGTTTCTTGTATGTCATGTGAACCTATCCAAAGTCAGAACTTGGCATCGACAGGCCTCTGCTACCTATTCTGGTTTTCGGTATAACAAACAGGTCACTTACTACATAACAGTTAGTATACATCGTCACCAAGAGACACCCAGTTGAGGCACTCACAAGTTCTGTCGTCCTCCTTTTAGTAGCAATCTGATGGAAGCAGGGAGCGTTTACTTTAGATGCGATCGTTTCACAGACAGAAGTTTGTTTCGTTGAATCAAGTTGAGCATGGATGGCTAGGGTTTCCGCAATGAAGGTAAGGCAGGTATAATAGAAGGCGCTTGTTTCTCCTTGTTTGGATGCTGCATGGCACGCGTCAGTCACAGCACACCGAGGAGAGCTACTTATACTATGTTTGACCCGTCTCCACTACACCTGTAGCTCAACCACCATTTACTTTATTTGCATATAGTAAAATGTTAATAACATTACATAAACAAAACCCAATCAAACCATCATGCATTGTAACTTTCCAGATTCTCTTTGATGAACTTAGCATTTAGAGCGTTGCATTTAAATCGCCCAAAAATGAGAAACAACATGATATATATTCACCACACTCCAGGCGGACGAGGTTTTCTATTAGTCTTCCCAAGACGCCATAAGTCTCCGGTAAGCTACAAAAGATACAACATACACACAATTCACTGGTAAACTACAGGCGACACATCTGACACCCTGAGTCGCAAGTAAACTGTAGGCGACACAACAACGTCATAAGTCTCTGATACATTACAGGTTGTATAACGGACGCCATAAGACTTCAGCAAACTACATGCGGCACATCTGTCACCATAAGTCTCTAGTAAACCGCAGGCTACAAAACTGATGCCATAAATTTCGGATACGCTACAGGCAACACAAGCGACGCCACAAGTCTCTGCTAAGCTGCAGGCAAAACAACTGACGTCATAAGTCACTGGTAAACTGCATGCAGCACAATGGGCGCCATACGCGTCTGATGCACTACAAGCGGCACATATGTAAGTTTACAAGTCTGGTAATAAAACTGGGTAAGTGCTAAAAGATTAACGAGTATGTCACCTGATACTGGACAAAGGATGTCAGTTAACTGTCCAGTATACAATTGTCACTCAGGATACGAGCTCGTAACGCGGACAAAACTCTAATCCAAGTAATTCGACGAAACTCTACACCGAGTATAATGCATCAAAACGAACTTCACATATAATCAAAAACACCAAAAAATACTTATATAAATCAGCTAAGATATATTGTCCTACAGAAGTTGAATTAGGCACAATCCACACACAAAGCACACTTGTCAAATAGAGAATTGAAGCGAGTTGAAAGTTATGCATTTCTGTAAGTGCTCCAAGATCAAGCGTCACAAAAATGTGCTTTAAAATCAGTCGTACCAAGCATGAAAATCATTTGTTTGAGAACACAATAATTGGTGCAAAATACGTTTGATTATACGAAACGATTGATGCCTGAAGCAAGGACGCACAGAAACGCTA
>CM067347.1:12479054-12549054 GCA_034190875.2 Urechis unicinctus
GATGATGATGGTCAATATTAACAATTCTACATAATCATGTGTTTAGGAGCGCGCCTGACAGCTACACTTTCACGGATATCCATGTCGAGTCCAGAGGGAAGTACTTCTACAGCGCCATGGTTAAGACGAACGACCTGGTCGGCAGTAATCTCTGGCATGAAATCACCATGACTGTCGTCATCAATTACAAGTCAGGTAAACTGCTTCAAAGCGTATTATTAGACATATTTAGCCACGTAAGGATGGTTTCTCGAATGGTTGGTAGTCATTAGTGAATTGAGTGAATCGGTTGACAGGTGTTGGATTGGAAGCATACACTTCGGAGGTCGCAATTCTTCCCTACCTCAGGCCTGCACTGGGTTGGCAAATACTCGGCGGAGATTTTGTTGTGCACGACAAAGGTAGATGGTCCTTTTGTTTCGACGGATGTTTTTCTTTATTTTCTCAAAGATATTCAGATCGATTACGGTAGGTTCCGCCTCGTGGCAATGGTTGCAGAAGTTGAGAGCGCCACAATTCAGGTCAAGGCTGACAACAAGAAGTTGAACTTTATGATTGATAATGGGACGCTGTCACAGCTCCGAGATGACCCCGCTTGGAAGGATAAGGCCAACGAGAGAATAGACAAGTTTAGAAAAAAACAACATCACCTTTAAGTAAGTCAGACCTTTTGTTGTCCCCGCAGTAACGTTAACCATGTGGCGACATGTCAACCGATATAACCATTACCCGGGAACAATATGCCACCCAACCCTGGATTGTATTTTGATACCGATGTATTTCATAAAACTTGGCTCATGATATTGCATATATCCAAATAAGTGATGTTTATCTTTATTGTGTGGCATAGCATCAATATATCTGAGGCGCTGGATCCTACTAAAGTCACAATACTGGTGCGTATCAAGCTAAGTCATGCAACGTTTGGCGATCATTATATTGATTAGACGGGACGTTTATTCATTGCTGTCTCTGAGCGTATTTGTTTTAATTACAGGTGAATCTGTCGCGTCACGATTTCCCATTTGGCTCGGCTATTAACGTGCCTGTGTTTGTCAACTCCACGTCAGATCCTTCCCAGTCTGCATCAGTAATACTCAACGTTCCCCTTGGGTCGCGTAGGCTCAATGATGCAGTCAGGAAATACAGGCAGTTTTTCTTCTTCCTCTATGAGTGGGGTGTGTTTGAGAACGCGATGAAATGGCAAGACATGGAACGTAGCGAGGTTAGGGCAAATATATATTACACAAATATTCCCCACAAACCCCAAAATATTGATCCATACACTGTGAATTATTCTAAAGCATGCGGTTTGGCTCTTGCTTGTATGAGAGTTTAACATAAATCTTTTCTCAGGGTGATGTCAATTTTACGTTGACTGATGCTGGACTTAACGAGCTTTCATCACGAGGGTAAGCGGAAGACTAATTGCTATGCATAGGCAATAGTACAAAGTTACTTCAAAATAATCAAGCCATTTAGCACCTAAGTTAGGAACTGAATGTCCACTGTCAATCTATGATTGCCAGCATTCCCGTCAGAGGTCACACCATCACATGGGGCGTAGTCCGACATAATCCTCAATGGCTGCTTCCACAGAGCAGGAGTTCAGTAGAAGCCAATGTCGAGAGGAGAATGGATTACCTCCTCGGTCGATATCAAGGAAGGTAAGGGGTATGAACTAGCGTACCTGGCAATTTGCTTGTCATAAGTGCTAAGCTGTAGTTGCTCCATCATTTACTGAAATATATTTACTGAACGCGTGTGACCTTTAATCAATCCATCTATATAGTTGCGTTAAGGAGCATTTAAAGCAATAGCCGTCTGTCTGTCAGGTTGCGACATTGGGATGTTAACAATGAGGATCAGCATGGGTCATTCTTCGAAGAGAAAACGAAGGATCCAGACTATATGTTCAAGTTGTTTAACATGGCTCATAAGCGGGACCCTGACGCTCATTTGTTCATGAATGACTTTAGCATTGTCAGTTCTGGAACCTACACTCTGGTAAGTACGCTTTCACTACATGTTATAGATGGGGGGATTTCCTGTTCAATGGACGATATACAGCAGTCCTGTTTCGCGAGGTAGCTGAGAAAATCAGAGTTAATATGAAGAAAAAAATGTTTTTGGTGAAGACCCACTCGATGGAATATGATTTGTCATAAAATTTTGCTTGCAGGCTTATGCCCAATTTGCAAAGAGGATGAAAGAGAACGAAATTCCCATTTACGGCATGGGTACACAGAGCCATCTACTGGGCGCACCTGATATTACGCGAATTCAGGTGACCAATCTTCTTAACACACAATCAGTATATTAGTATGTTAAGCATTAATTTATACGAATCCCGTTTCGCCTCTGCCCTGACCTAGAAACGTCTGGAGCTTGAGGCCACTGCAGGTTTACCCATCTGGATCACAGAATTGGACTTGACGGAACCTGATATTTCCGTGAGAGCCCAAGGTTATGAAGATATTCTGCGTCTCTACTTCTCAACGCCTGAGATCCATGGCATCGTTATGTGGGGTTACTGGGATAAGGTCCACTGGCGCCCTCAAGCGGCCCTGGTGGAAGGCGATGACTTTCACGTGAGTTCCACAGTCGATATGATTTCTTGGTGGATACGATCATTGCAATGTTTGCACTGTTTGACGTAATATAACTAGTTTTATCAAAGTAAAATATTGATTTGAATGTATTGATCTGCATACCTAGATTAACGCAGCGGGCGCTCGCGTTATCCGGCTCTACAAACAGGAGTGGAGCACGAACGAGGTGCTCCTACCCAGCACACACCATGACGCCATACATGTCAGAGGTTACCATGGTAACTACAGTGTGACTGTGATGTATGACGGGGCAGTTATGTCCAGGAGAAGCCTCTACCTTCATCCAGGAAAGGACCTGAATGTGAACATCGATATACATTCAACTGGTCAGTGACGACCTCGTTAGAGCATCGGACTTTCATCAAACCAGTTTCTTCAGACTAGTTCAGGCCTTTGAATAAATGTGACTGGGCGGCTAAGAAGTCTACTGCGGTGTTTGAATGATAAATTATTATTTGCACCATAACTCATGAATATGTTCCGCGCTTAAACCAAGCTATTCTGTAGCATGTGATTTATAATAATAGCCACTTATGCAAGAGCCGTCAAAAAACCATCCTATCTCACCTTGTCTAGAGTCAATTTCACGAAATGGCGATCTTGATTGACACATAATGCTATTATAGCGGTTAAAATCATGAATAGCTGGAGGTTTTCAGCTGTAATCTGGTAATGCAAGAATCACATTCGTATCTCATGATGCGGTAATTTGGGAAATGGCCCCGTGCGACTAGCAGGGAGATCAGAGGAACCAGTTGGTTATGAATGATACTGGGTACACATAGCCCGGACCCTGTAAGCTTTATCTAACAATATAGGCTTGAGAAAGACGAGCTGTATTTATAGGCAGTCTGTGTCTTAGACATGAGCACATGATGCAGAACGGACGCGATGTAGATATTGTATGTATGTGACAGAGGTAAGGTGTGGCCTCAATGCAAATAAAAATCTCAGTATCGCCGTGTTCAGTGACACAATAATCTAAGGACGAGAATGTCATGCGTTTATGACTGAATAACAGAGTGCGGAATCTTACGGCAAACCCTGAGACCTAGCTAGAAAAATAGTTTTTGGTCGCTGGGAGACGAATGTTATTTCGGCGGCCGCGGTCCACTTTTATGTTGATTATCTGCTTAATGTCTTGTATTAATGTCCCATATTAGATAACATCAAGACAAACGTAAATAACACACCACCTAACCCAATTATAGTGCTTTGGTGTGCGCAATCATGGATTGCCACCAATTGTATCTACAGCATGGAATAATTGAGGCTTTCTAGATATTTGCAATGCCACTTTGCATATCCACGTTGCTGGTGTTGCGAAAAGGATTTAGCCACTTCTCGGTGTTAGGTGTTTCACATCATTTCTAACACAGATAAGCAGTTGTGTGCCAATATAAGAAGAGACAATATATCGTTGAGGAATGGATGCTGCTTAAAGGTCACGCATGAATCTTCGCATTTGGCAGCTCACGAGTCGTTATTCTATTGCGATCATTGTGACTATTGTGAGTTTGCATGCTATCATGCCTGCGTAAGTGGCGTCATTTCCTTGACCTTTAAAGATCAAAACTAACGTTTTTTGGCATATCCGATTTGTATGTTTCAAAATGTAGGAAAATATCTTTTAATCTAACCACGGTAGATAATTTATCAATCCGCCGAGAAAGTACTGCTCGGGTTTAATTCCGATTGAATTCCTCAAGTCAGTTTTGCACCAGCCGCTAGGAGGCAGGTCGCGTGACGTCACGTTTGCAGGTCGTCCCAAAATAAATGCTAAAGCGGAATTTCGGAAGACGAGAAAAATTATGCGATCCGCGATTTTTTCCCTGCCACTATCCTTCCTACTTATTTGTATCTACTATCATGTCGTCATCAGATGCAGATTATAAAACCTCTTTAGGTGAAACGAGGACTCCTGATGTCCGTGGATATTTATTTGAGCCCACTCGATTGTCTGATACTGAGGCGGCTGGGAGCTCAGAAACGGATTTAGAAAATTAATGCAGAAAAGACGCTATGACTTTCAAGCCAGTGCAAGTGTGGTGCTTAGAAAGTTTTCGTCTCTATAAGTCTAAATATCGAGATGGATAAGCACGGGTAGAACAATAGAAATAACATTTCCGTGCAATGGGGTCTATCTGGCCCACACACCCAAGTCAATAAATTCACCCAGTGCGTTCCCCGAGTGACAGTGACATATGATGGCTCGTTCAATGAATTTACTTGGGTGTCTGAGATCTGGCCCTTTTCAGAATTCAGACGTCCTGACATGATATCTAGCCTCAGTATATATTAAAACACTTATTTTATAAACTTAAAGCACGGATTGCCTATGATTGAAATATTTAGATAGTAATTACCACCCCCCCCCCCAAGTATTTTATTAGACTGTATTTATTTACTAGGGTCCCTGTGCTCTCTTGAATATACTTCTTTGTGCCCTTGATAAATTTTGGTTACCACAGAACTGCATGCCCCTTCTCTTTCAACCCCTGCATATCTAAGTCTACTCTTCTGCTCACATATTACGTCAGTATGCTCAGAAGGATTGGTGAATCATCAACAAACATTGACCGATGGGTCAGCTTTTGTTATGTGATTGATCTACCTTGGAGTAAAATGTGGTTAAAGCTTGATTTGGGCAACCTTTTAGGTGTAGCTGTCATAACTGTGACCAGAGGGCCACATTGCGGGAATGTGTTTATGTCGAAATTGCCCGAATGGAAGAGTGGCCATGTAAGATTGAGCATCCAGGGTTCAAGTCAAACTGCTTGGATCGTTACTTCCTGCTTAGATCTAAATTCGAGTACATACTAATCAATGGACCTATAGGTGACGATGTTAAAACACACTAATGAGTAAGTTTTGCCTTTATTGAAGCACATATAAGACACTGCTACTTCTGGAATTGGTCAATTATAAAACAATGGACAATGTGTATCCAAAGTGACCATGTAGTGCAATACATTTGGTAATAATGTTCAATGCTACTTAGGCATATTAAGCAATACATTTATATCTCTGGTAGATAGTTAACTAAAAAATAAGATAAAAAAACCTCACTATCCTTATTTCCCTAAGAAATAGTCCAAATTGCTCCAGGTTGATGTGGCATCGGCTTGCTCCCACAAGGATGTTCTTTGCTGGCTTCACAAATTGAGCAGCAATAGGGGATGGAACGCTCCTTTCTGCCGAAAGAACATTCGCTAGTCTTTAACAGGGATATATCTCATGGAGCTCAAATAATTCTGCAATGAGGTTGTCAAAATAATCTGAAATATAACCAGTTAATAAAACATTAGTAATAATCTGTCTTTGGATCATTAAATGGATTACTTGGTCTTTTGTGCCAGTATAATACCTACATTAATTAATGATAGCCCAATAGGCACAGCGGAGATTTTATTATCATAATAAATGCCAGCATTACATTATTGTCTAATATTTTCACATATTGAGCAACAAATCCTGTGATATCTACCAACCAAAAGTAATGGGAGCTTTGACAGGCTACACCACTGGATCCCCTTGTCTGAATATGACACTCCGGATTGTGCCCGGAGTTTTCATGAAAGTGCAAAACTGCCAGGAGGAATCTGGAAGTAAAGCACCAACAGTAGCAGATATACACTGGTGGTCTAGCATGCCTACATGAGCTCACAATACCACAGTATGTCACAAACCCATGTTTCGCATCAGGTATTTGCATTATATACCACACTACAGTCACAGTAAAGCTCAATTAAATTACCTTGCTTCCATAGTGGCAAAGTGAAAGTGCACACTCTTGGGCGGGAAGAAGATTACCAATTTGTGGAATGATTCTACACTTGAAGTCTGCTCAGACCGAGATAATCTGCCAATGTCTTTAAGAAGGTGTCACAATAAGCTCCATTTCCTTGTGTGGCTTTGATCTTTAATAAATAAACAAAACAATCAAGATACTGTGTAGCACCTACCATACAGAGGCAACATGTATTTCAGTGTCGACCAGCTGTACACCAATGATATTTCCCAAAAGAGGGATCAAAATCACCTATAGTATATCAATATACATCTATATACAGACTATGTCTAATTGGTCCTATGACCTAAGTAGTAGCCCTCATGTTAATGGACCAATTACACTGTATGTAGTGTATCCAAATCCCTAAACAATAAACAGGCATGCCATGTTAGCATGCCATGGGGTTTTACTTCACCAGTGATGCATTAGCCTTAACATGGCCATGTAATTTGGGTCGTATGATTATTCATATAAGAAATAAGTTTTGCTGTCAATCAAACACAAAGGCACAAGCATGACTGGGTATGAAAATTGAATTATCCTAGCTATCTTACCTGTAGATGTCGTCTTTCCTCAAAGGCACCTCGACGTTTCACTCGACCCTGATTCACATCCCCGTAATTAAAAATCGTTGGCATGACATCTTGACGAAGCCTAGGTTGTTTTATAAAGCTTTTGATTTCTCCATTTCTTTAAAACTCATGATTGTCTTATGTCCAAAATAGCAAACTGCACGACGACACGTTGACCGGCACTCACGCAAAACATTTGTTACCCGCTATTTGTTTTTCGTGTTAGCTTTTACCATGAGAAGATATTTGTTATAACGCCGACACGACATGACAAGATGGTCACGCACCTGCAAAACAAGTAGCAAAAATATATTACATGTTTTAGACCGTGTCATGCAGCGTTAACACATTACACACAACACATTACAATTGTATACTAAGACAACCTACACTGCAAGAAGATAGATGAAGAAACTAAACGTAAAATATCTACTATTAAATTCCTCGATTTTATACATAACCCAATCGAAAAAAACAAGATATATATATATATATATATATATATATATATATATATATATATATATATATATATATATATATATATATATATATATATATATATATATATATATATATATGTTTATATATATATATTAGATAAATATATATATATATAAGAGATATATATGTGTTTTGATGTTCATATATGAATTTATATATATCATATATATATACATGATATATATTATTATATATACCAATCTCTCTCTATATATATACATGATTATATATATAAATATATTATTCTATATATAAATATATATATATATATATATATAAAACGTATATATATATATAAACGTATATATTAATATACAAATGTATTCATGATGACACCAGTCGTCTTGTGTTTCACTGATTGTCACCTCCACATGTCTTAAACCATGCAGCCTATGCAGAAATTATGCTGCTACCATCGAAACGCCTCACTACAAATAACCAAACTATGACACAAATAACCATAAGACGCGGACGCAGATGCAGTTATTGGAATCGCGCCAGGAAAACTTGCGACATTCAGCGACCATCTATGTTAGTAAGCTTTCAAACGACGCAGACGCAAGATTACATTCTTTATATTCATTATTAAATTATCAGTAGCGAATGCACCTCTCTTCAAACGAGGCGTACCTTGATGAATTGACCAACATTGTCAGTACTTCATAAAACATACATTTTTTTAGTGCTTCTGAAGCATGCATAATGAAATTTGCAGATCGCCGGGAACTCAAGTGGCTTAATGGAAAGGCCACTCTTGCCAATTTACGGAGCTTTGGTTTGGAATAATATAATACCTATATTAGATCCATACAGCTTTGATATTGGCCGCGTTGTATATTATTATGCAATCTTATATTTCATTGGAGCTTAGAATCTTATCATTCTCGGACACTGTGTCGTGGATGTCTTTAGCGCTCTTATATCACAATCATCTCCGACCCATAGATATAACATGAAGACTACATCAATCCCAACGAGCAGCTCATAGACATACCATGGAGTCTACAACAATTCTAACAGGCTGCTCATTGTTTACTCATAGCCATAGCATCGAGTCTACAACACTCGTAGACATAATGTAGCAATCACAACTAGCAGCTCACCATGTACACATAGCTATCTATTCGTTGACATAACATAGCTATTGCTATCTCTCGGATAAGAAATATGATTGCTTTCTTATATCAAAAACGTTTTCAAACCAATTGCCATTCGTCACTCATGATGCGCCACTTTCACCTGAAAGCAACTGTTTCCGGCATGAAACATTTTTAGTATTTTATTTTGAGGTGTTGAGCCTGAAGCAAGGAAATGCTATATTTAACATTTAAAGCTTCCGATGGCAGCATTGCTGCGATTTGTAAAATATCATTTACCAACTGGAATATTGAAACCAAAATCTATTTGACCGCTTACAATTTATGGAAGCTTGCAAACTGGCCCATTAGCTCAATAGGAGAGCAGGATATCATTGATTTGGGGACATCATGTGTTATATCACCATGTCGAATGGGATAGTACACCTGTCAATCAGTACGAAAGTCACCACAATAGCAATGTCCTATTCAGGTGTTGCAATCTATTTTTCGTAGATTGATAGCATATCTTAAATAGATAGCAAAATTACCTTGTTACAGCAGAATTAAGAAGCGACTTCCACAAATATAATGGGTTTCATATTGTAAGCTGTACCCGGGATGGGCAAAATCCTGCTCTACTGAATAAATAATACGTTGCCTGAATTTGGATGTGAAATGGTTATCAAACTTGAACGTTCGTATAGTATTCCATGGTGAGTTTGGGAATCACCCCGTTCCACTGACTGTGAGGTAAAGAGAACTAGTTATTTTAGGCAGTAATTGGTATCATAGACAGTTTGGCCCAAATAATGCGAGTTGGGCTTTCATTTTACACCACCAACTGACCTCTCAGTGACTCGTATGTTTTTTGTTCGTTTAGTGCATGAACTATACTGTATTTGCATGAATTCCTTTATCTCTCTGTTCAATGTAGCAATTACGCAATTACCCGTATGTTAGTTATCTGATAATAGGATGTAGGCAAAATAATTAAGTGAGTTTAATATTACTGGTCATCTAAATAAAAGAAATTCTCTCATCACTGTCCAGCATGTTTATTCTCATTCATTGATTATTTTTACAAGGAATCTATTCAATGAACTATATGTACCTAATAAATATTTATACATCAGAAAAATAAAATACATCCTGGAATCAATTGATAATGCAAGGGACCATAGGTTTCTTAAATACAAGATTCATTCTTATCAATGATTAAAATAGAGGTTATTTTGTTTACAATGAATGCATCAATAAAAACAAATAATAGTACATTCACATCATAAACTTATTCGTTGAATTAATTGATGAGCAAAGGTTTCTTTAAAAGATGCATTCGTATTACTGATTAATATTGTTTTCTTTTTAGGTGTTCTGTTTTACAAGGAATGCATGATTAAAATAACTTCCAATTGCCAAACTACTTTTACCCTATAAATAATGATACATTCACTTCATAAAATATCTCATTTAATCCATAAATTAGCAAAAGGGAATGAAGATTCCTTAAATAGTTCAATTCATTTGTATCACTGATCAACATGTGTTTTGAAATTAAGTATTTTGCTTTACAAGAAATTCTGATTAAGTGATATTCTTTTTTTGCAATGAAAGCATCATTAGAAACTATTTATACTCCCAAATTGGCGTTTCTAATAAATAATTAACTACTTTGACCCGATCAATAACAATACATTCACACAATGAAATGTATCATTGAGGTGATGGACAAGATAAGGAATTATAGGTTTCTGAAATATTTGCTTTTTTAAATCACAGATTCACATTTTAAATTGTTATTCGGTCATTGCTGTGTTTTACAAGGAAAACATCACTAAAAATCATTATTATTCTAAATAAGGATAATTATGCTTCCAAATAGAAATAGACGAGTCTTACTTATTCAATAATAATCCATTCACATAATAAACAATTTCATTGAATTAAGGGGAGGAGCGATGTCGCAAATATAAGTTGGATTCATATAACCAAGCATTATATATACCTTATTTAGTGATATGTTTGACACGTAGTTATGATTAAAGACAATTCATAACCTAATCTAGGACAACAGGGTTTCATATAACCTATATTAATCTAATCAATCAAAATGCATTAACAATATGCTAGTATCACTGATCAATATTTTTTTCTTATTCAGTAATACTTTTTTTATAAACACAAAATACATGGTTGACAAGTCACATTCTAAACACGGATAACATGGTTTGAAAATATAAGCTAAGAGAACAAAGGTTTCTTTAAACAAAGATGCATTCGTTATAATAAGCAAAATCTTTTTTTTAATTCAGATTATAAACAACGATAACAAGGTTTCCCAAATAATAAGAAGTAATATTTGCTCAATTAATTCTAATACATTCATATAAATTATTCTATTGAATTTATCGATAAGCTAAGGGAACGTTTATCCTAAATACAGAATGCATTCCTATCAAATATTTTGTTCTAATTCAGTGGTAGTAGTTTTTGTTGGGCTAGCTACCTAATCAGCAAAAATACATTCATGTTATAAAGCATTTTTTTTCCACAAGGAATGCATCATTTGAAAAAAACTCATATTCGAAACTAGGATAACAGTTTCCGAATAACAATAAACTATTCATATTCTAAACTAGTATGACACGGTTTCAAAATAATGATAAATAATATTCACTTAATGGAAAATAATGCGTATTTTCTTTTCATTTATAGTGATTTTTGTTGGACGCAAAAACCATCGTTAAACAAATTCATATTCCTAACGAGGCTAACATGATTTCAAAATATCAATTAAGTACATTTACTTTATCAATAATAATATATTCACATAACGCATTTCTTTGAATGAATTGATAAGCTGAGTGAACAGATATAATGAATGCAAGATGCATCCCTATCACTGCCAAACATTTTTTTCTTATTCAGTGATTTTTTGTTGGTTGACAAGAAATTCCAAGTAATTAACAACACTTGCCTAATATATAATAAGATATTCACATAATTATATATTTCTTTGAATCCACCGATAAGCTTAAGAAACATAGGTTTTCTAATAGAAGACGCATTCATATAATTAATCATACAAAAGTACTATTCAGTTGTTATTTGTTTTAACAATACATCGTTTAACAAACTAGAATAACAATATTTACATATTCAAGAATAAAACATTCATGTAACATATGTATTGAATCAATTGTGAAGTTTTGTTTATTAGGAATTTGTATCACTGATCAACATTGTTTACCTATTCAGTGACTTGTTTTACAAGGAATGCATGGTTGATATAACGCTTTTTTTCAACTTGGTTTTCAAGAATCAAAATACTTTTACCGTATAAAAAAAATACATTCACATCCAGAAATATTTTATAAAATCAATGGATGTGCTTAGAAATGTGGATTCTTTAAACTGAAATGCATTTGTATCATTGATATTATATCAAGTATTTTCCTTTACGAGGAATTCATCATACTCTTACTTAGGATTACATAGGTTCAAAATAACAGTAAACTACTAATAATTTGTTTAAACACGAACTTTATGCTTAACAACATTTATATTTTCATCAAGGATAACATGGTTTGAAAATATCAGATATCTATGCTAAGTGAACAGGTTCTTAAAACAAAGATGCATTCACAATGAGCAATATATCTGTCATATTCAGTAATATTTCTGTTAACAACAAACGCATCATCAAAGACAATTTCATTCTATGATAACAAAATCAAATAATAAGAGACAATATCTGCAAAATCACTGATCCATTTATATTTCCCTGATTCAGTGGTTGATTTTACAAGAAAGCATTATTTTAACAGCTCATTTTCACTAGGATAACATAGTTTCAATGATCTACATTTAGGGAATGATGAAACATTTCATTGAATTAGTTATCGGCTAAGGGAGATATTTATATCATATGAGACTTTCCATGTTCTTATTTAGGTTTTTCAATATGACATTGATACAATACAAAGTTTCATTGAATGAATTATGCACTTCACTGCAAAACGTAGTTGTTTTAATTCCGTGTATTATTTTTTAAAGGAATCCAACTAGTGCATAATATCAGCTAAGGTAACAAAATCAGTAATAACACATTCACTTAATCGAATATTCTCACGATTGTTTTTTTGGCGCGTCAAATCATTTTTCGAAAAAAATCAAATAGATTTCATTTCATCAAATAACACAATTCAAGCAATTGATTGAGCTAAGAAAACAACACGATTCGTCAAAACAAATATGCATTTGCATAAGCGATCAATAGGATTCTGTGATTTATGTGATTTAATTGACAGGGCGTTTGCCATTTATCTTTCCAAAACCAATAATAATTCATTTCATCAAATATTCAATTCAAGCAATTTTTAAGGAAAAACATATTCCGTCAAAACAAATATGCATTTGCATAAGCGATCAATATTTGGTGATTATCATGACAACGTTTGCCATTAAAGACATTCAAATTCTACGCAAGTATGATGGTTTCTTATTAACAAACTACATTTGCTTAATCATAACTTCCATCTCATTAAATGATCAATAACGATACTTTCATATGATAAGTAATTTCATTCAATCAATTGATAAAGCTTAGGGAACATGGGTTTTTTCAAAGAGTCTGTGTTCGTGCAAATGGTCAATATTATGTTTATGGGGTGATTTTTTTCAATAAATTACGACACACCTAATAAAGTTAATATTAGTTTTCTAATGTTTCATAACAATCAATTTATGTTGGAAATGTATCATTTAAGCAATAATTAGGATTACATGGTTTCTCACTATAGGATTTGTATCTTGTCATTTGGGATTGTAAGATACACGTATCACATCATATAGTAATACAAAAAATCTGGCATGTTCCACATAATATATATATACAAAAAAATATAACAATACTTGAATGAATGAATTCATCTCTCTGATTAAACCTGCGATTTTGTAAATAGTGATTGGTTCTAAACAGAAAATGAATTGCACAATACATAATTAAGTTTAATCTTAATAGCAATAGCAGTTTTGAAAAACAATCGCTGTTATTTTATAACTTATCCATCAGTTTTTTTCTTTAAAGAGCAAAGAATACTACTGACACTTTTGAAATGTCCAAACCCTGATAACACTTTTATATAATCGATACTGTATACCGTAAACATCGCGTTAATCCAAACCTACGCACATCTGAATTCTAAATAAGATATGTACTAATTTCAGTAGTCAATAATATATCCATTGTGTGGGTTTAGTTTATTTGGAAACGATGGTCTAGGCTAGACTTAACAAATATCCAGAACTAAAACACTGACACGAGGGTCATTAGAGAACACTAACATCCCAAACTCAGCCTCTCAACCAGGGTCCACTCTACCCTGGGCTACCCCCCGTACTAACCTTGTACACACCTGTCTCTAGCTAGACCAACCATCTGACCCGAACCAGACCCCACTTCAGCCTGGTCGCCCTCACCCCTCAACCCTATCTTACGTTCTCAAAAAGGTCCTCGTGTTGCGGAAATATATTGCAAACACAATTTGAAATGTGCCAATACATGGCACTTTTTTTAAAGAGATCTTTGTTTCCAGTATCTATAACCACACCAATGACTTACAATGAGCCATAACAGATCCCGGACACTAACCTATCGTCAATAAATATATTCCAACAATGAAGCAATATTGAAGTGTTCAGTTGTTCACTGACTGGGTCCCCAGAAATGTTACAGAGGAATGCTCTCTTTGCAACGGATTTGCGAAGATTTCAGCGTTATGATTTCAACAGCTAAGACCTCATTATGCACCAAGCACCTATATCCTAAGCTTCCACCATTAACAGAATTCGCCCAGGACCTCGCATAGTCTGTGAAAGGATACAACCTACAATCCGTGTACCTGAAGAAGCAGAATGGCGGCTGTACCACAGTGTGTCGATCTACGCAATGGAACACTGTGCCTGAAAGATAGATGGGCAGTTAGTACAGGTCTCGGCGGTCGATGATCTGCCGTGGCTCATTGGTTTCTCCCTGAACCAATAATGTTCTCGGCATAAACTAACCTATTCAATTAACCCTAGAAAGATCATTAATAACACATTAGCATCATAACAGAGTCTTGGCCCCTTCTCTTGGTTCAAATCCCCCTGTAGCAGGGAGTTTCTTGTATGTCATGTGAACCTATCCAAAGTCAGAACTTGGCATCGACAGGCCTCTGCTACCTATTCTGGTTTTCGGTATAACAAACAGGTCACCTACTACATAACAGTTAGTATACATCGTCACCAAGAGACACCCAGTTGAGGCACTCACAAGTTCTGTCGTCCTCCTTTTAGTAGCAATCTGACGGAAGCAGGGAGCGTTTACTTTAGATGCGATCGTTTCACAGACAGAAGTTTGTTTCGTTGAATCAAGTTGAGCATGGATGGCTAGCGTTTCCGCAATGAAGGTAAGGCAGGCATAATAGAAGGCGCTTGTTTCTCCTTGTTTGGATGCTGCATGGCACGCGTCAGTCACAGCACACCGAGGAGAGCTACTTATACTATGTTTGACCCGTCTCCACTACACCTGTAGCTCAACCACCATTTACTTTATTTGCATATAGTAAAATGTTAATAACATCACATAAACAAAACCCAATCAAACCATCATGCATTGTAACTTTCCAGATTCTCTTTGATGAACTTAGCATTTAGAGCGTTGCATTTAAATCGCCCAAAAATGAGAAACAACATGATATATATTCACCACACTCCAGGCGGACGAGGTTTTCTATTAGCGTCTTCCCAAGGACGCCATAAGTCTCCGGTAAGCTACAAAAGATACAACATACACACAATTCACTGGTAAACTACAGGCGACACATCTGACGCCCTGAGTCGCAAGTAAACTGTAGGCGACACAACAACGTCATAAGTCTCTGATACATTACAGGTTGTATAACGGACGCCATAAGACTTCAGCAAACTACATGCGGCACATCTGTCACCATAAGTCTCTAGTAAACCGCAGGCTACAAAACTGACGCCATAAATTTCGGATACGCTACAGGCAACACAATCGACGCCACAAGTCTCTGCTAAGCTGCAGGCAAAACAACTGACGTCATAAGTCACTGGTAAACTGCATGCAGCACAATGGGCGCCATACGCGTCTGATGCACTACAAGCGGCACATATGTAAGTCTACAAGTCTGGTAATAAAACTGGTAAGTGCTAAACGATTTACGAGTATGTCACCTGATACTGGACAAAAGATGTCCGTTAACTGTCCAGTATACAATTGTCACTCAGGATACGAGCTCGTAACGCGAAAAAACTCTAATCCACAAGTAATTCGACGAAACTCTACACCGAGTAGAATGCATCAAAACGAACTTCACATATAATCAAAAACACCAAAAAATACTGATATAAATCAGCTAAGATATATTGTCCTACAGAAGTTGAATTAGGCACAATCCACACACAAAGCACACTTGTCAAATAGAGAATTGAAGCGAGTTGAAAGTTATGCATTTCTGTAAGTGCTCCAAGATCAAGCGTCACAAAAATGTGCTTTAAAATCAGTCGTACCAAGCATATGAAAATCATTTGTTTGAGAACACAATAATTGGTGCAAAATACGTTTGATTATACGAAACGATTGATGCCTGAAGCAAGGACGCACAGAAAGCTAGTCTATAGAAATGGTACAAAGGCCAAATATCTAAACATATGAAATAGCAAATCCGCGGACGTTCATTCCCTAACATTGACATAGTTTGTTTTGCATGCAAATGTTACCTCAAAAATATGATTGTGCCAAAATATGACAGTGACAGAGCGAGGAATAACAATGAAGTTACAATTTGTAACGTTTCATTGAAAATCATTCATATTCAAGGAAAACAGAAACAGTCCCACAGATACGTCAAACACAATATATCGGTAACCTCATTAAATTCAATGCGATAATATCAATAACTTATTGAATCAGTCGCTGATGCACCATGGGTAATGAGCCAGTAGTCTTGTTGTCAACCCCTAAACAAACGCGCCATAAGAAAGTTTGACGGGCGAATACCGAAACGAAATTCTATGTAGCGTCTGGTTTATCAAAATAAAAAATGCACACCTAGTATACAACCCATCATAAGGCTTTTGTTCCAACGATTTCAACAAAAATCATCGAAAGTCGTTAGTCCAACCGTTTCGGCCGCTTGTCAAAATATAGAACGGAAGGAAAATGAATGTTATGCAGTTGTCATAAAAATGAAAGTCGAAAAATGTGCCTTGAAATCACAGTTGCGCCAAGCAAATGAAAAACCATTCACTTTGGTAAACATAAAATCGGTACCAAACACACATCATTATCCAAAACTAAAAATGTCTGAAGCAAAAGGACGGCGCTAAAGCGTTAGCAGTCGATGGATAAGCACCGGAAATCCGTCCACACGATACACATTATAATCAAATATCATTCACACGCCATACATGCACACATATAAAACATGGAGATCGTGCTGTTTCATTTTCGCTTGCACAAAAAAAGGACTAAAATGCTTCCAAAATATGATTGCGCCAACATATGCCAGAAATATAGCGAGCAATAACAAAAACTTTCACATCGAATCAGTCAAAATGGAATTTAAGGCGATAACATCAATAAATAATTTCATTATCCTCGGATGCACCATGGGTAATGCGTCCTGTAGTCGAAGAACTAGCTGATGGTTGTGATAAATAGCCGCTCGTTACGTCAGTGTAAGTTCCGCTTTCCTCTCATCCCATGGCCAGAATACGCCGACAGAAGCCGCCAAACATCCAAGCTGGTGGCTTTACCAATGATTTTCAGTTACATTTCCGTCACTTGTGGTAAAAAATATTGAGGTCGACCCAGATTGGAGACATCGCCTGGAGAAACACCGCGCACACAATGAGACATGCAAACCATATGTACGCTTCACTTGGGGACAGGGTACCAGAAGACAAACCAGCAGTGCCATCGCCATAAGATACCGTTCTATCCTCCAAGTTGTGAGACGTGGCGAGTGAAACAGTTCGTCGTAGATTTCAGGAGCTTGCAGTCAAGGGTTCAAATAATGTCATTTTCGTAAGAAGAAAACCAGACCAGGCAGTGGGATTGAAATGCTAATACCTTTTTCTTTATTCGTAGCGACACCTCTTCTTATATAACTGAATTGTGGAGAAGACCGTCACGGTTTTAATACTGAATCATTCACAGAAAGGTGAAATCCACTATGCCCAGTCCTTTATTTTGTCTATGCTATTTTTCAATTAGAGCGATATCTACGGCGTGGAATCGAAATATTTGTGACATAAGGGTAATGCCCGTAGGTATGTTACATGCTAGCACTGATCAAAGCTGAGGTTAGTGACACAAAAAAGTTCTGTGGTCTTGATCATATTATCAAAGTATTTGCAAAAGTAACAAAACATTAATATCTAGCAACTTACTCGACGGGGGAGCATTTAAACATATTGTAAAGATTACAGATGTGAAAACCCGCAGATGCGTTCATGAAATCGTCTTACCTATCACGAAACTTCAAATACGCCAATTAAAAGTTCAGTAATACATAATCACGTGTCAGCCAAAGCAGGCAACATTTATTACTAATTAATACTTTTGTCACAATATTAAATAGTGACTGAGAATTTACCTCGGAATGATGAAGTGCGATGTGTCCTCTACAAAGCACAGAATCGGAATGGCGCCTGGAACAACTGAAAATGCTAAAGTAGATCTCAGAATATCAATGCAGGTAGTTTCAGGTGAACTAAAATTATATTTACAGGCTCTTTTTAATCATTTAAGCACTGTGCTCCATTATATATGCCAAAATGTTTCAGACTATTTTTAGTCTCAAGGTGCCTTATTAATAACAAGGAATAATTCAAATTGATCTTATGTGATTCGTTGGATTTTGGCGGCAAGCCGGGGTTAGAGGTCATGTCGATTGAGCGTCACTAGGAATCAACTCTGTGATTATCAGGAGGTGTGGTGGACACAAATTGTAAATTTCACATAATAAACTGCCAGGAGTCAGAACATGCCAATTTCTGATTCAAATACTTTAAGGCGTTCATATCTTCCTTTAAATAAGATGCTAGGAACTCGATTGCCTATACCATTACTTCTATATCCTTATATGATCAATTACTACAATTGTATTTGAACATCATACCTAATGACATTAAATTGATTTCTCGTATATGACTTTTGTTAAGGACAAACGCCAGGAAAATGCATGGGGGAAGGGTTTCGCATTGAAATCAGCCAGAAGCGCTCACACGGAATGCACACTTAAGAGGCAATGAACACACCGCCCCCCCCCCTTCCCCTCCCACCCCTACCTACTGCCATATCTTCCGATACTAAGTTAATTACCACATGATGTAAGGATCAATACACCCAGCGTGGGGGATTGGCTGGAATAAGCAGTATAAATCCTACCTTTTCATTATACCTTACATCTTTTGCCATCCTGGGTGATAGTTGTCTGCGTAATCTGGGCATCCATCCTTTGCAATTCATTGAGATGTATTTACATCAACTGTTGAAATGAATATAAATATCCTCAGATAATCTTTAAATTGTAACTAGTGAGTTGGTATGCATTCAAGAGTAAATGCCCCTCACAGTGACGAATGTCTCCCATAGGCGCCCGACCCTACGGGATGAATTATATTTTAATTCTGCAAGAATTTTTTTTAACTATGCTTTATTTACAGCTACATTTATTCAGAAAAAGTTTGCAATTGAATGAAGCTTCCAGAATAAATCAATAGTGTTAAAACCAAAACGTTATATACAAAATTATTAGTAGCTAGACTTATTTGTTTTTTATTAATGCGATTGAATTAACCCACAAAGTGATGTCATTTGTTTAATGATCAAACAATAATCCCCGGAGATTTTGGAGATTTAACATTTTTACATTATTGATAACATAACTCTTAGTTAGAGGTCAAGGTCAAAAAGAAAGTGTTGGTTCTGTTCAGCATTGTTGTTGACCATTTTAAAAAAGAAATATCGTAATTTCCAAAAATATTGCTACCTGAATCACCTGCCGAAAGAAAGAGTTTATAAACAAACGATCAAGAATTCAGTTTTTCCATTCGGCTAAAGCAGTATTACAATACGATCATTGGATTCTCTGATGCAATGATGATAAAACTTCTCATGAGAGCCGTGTTTTTTTAACAACATAATATGTATCAGAGAGTTTGCAATCGAATTAAGCTTCAAAGTGGTGTCATTTATTTTTAAAGATCGAACAATAATTCACGGATATATTAGAGATTTTAGATTTTCACATTTGTAATGACCTTGTGAAGGTCAAAATTGTTGCATCTTTTTAACAAATATTAAAATTTAAACAAAATTTGTGACCTTAATTGCTTGCCTAAAATATTCATACATCAACAAACAAACATACACGCACACACATAAGCCCACCTTCGGGAATAACCAAGGTAACAAGCAAAGTATTAGAGATTTGCACCGCATCCAAGTTATTCATTGATTGTCTTTGTTCCATATGTTTTGTTTTATTTGTATTAACTACTACCATGGAAATGTCATTTTCAGCCATATGCGTCGGATATTAATTCTATTGACAAATTTGAATGCATTCCACCGAATGGTAATGCTTCAGAATTGCATGCGCCAAATAGTAGATTTGCTTTATGCACCTGACAATAACTTGCGCTGCATGAACTTGTCTTGAAAGCGACCAATGTTGCTCATTTCATGAATAATGATGTAATCAACCCGAGTATTGATATTACACTAAATGTTCGACCAGGCCTCCTGTTTGCTCCGTCAGCGGACATTCAGAGCTCTCGGGTGCATTGGAAATGATTTATAATGCTCGTTTCGCTGTGATAGCTGAAATTAACGAAAGTAATCACACTTCACTTGTCGAATATCAATTATTGTTATTGGTTATTTAACAAAAGGTAAGTGTCTTTCCAGTGTGTTGCTTATAATGGACTATCCATTAGACGCACCCTATGCTTATATTTGGTTTATATCGGAGTCGCATTGTTAATACGATGTGCACCTATCATGAAAAGGTATCCGATCTTTACAGGTAGATGCTGTCCAAACGCTGCCAGCTGTCATGAGTCAACTTCGTTATATGTTGCTACAGTTTGGTATACTGCATAATCAAACACACACTCTGACAGAGTCATCGATTGTCCACGTGCCGTTCGGCAAGTCTGTTTTGTAGACTGATTAGATCACCGCAAAATACTGTCAAAGTAATGCTGGTGGTTACAATAACGGCTCCCAATCATTGTGACTTACGAGGACCATCAATGGCCACTTAACTCTACGGTCATCTTTTGACGCACCACTCCGCCCTATGACTTGTATGTGTACGTCTCGCACAGAGCTGCGTCTTTTGATAATCCAACAAGCCATGCAAATTGTATTAATGTATTTCATGCGTCTTGAATCATGTCCAATACACTTTGAGGATTGCTTGGAACAGAGAAAACGTAAATAAAGTGGCTTCTCTATATCATAGATATTGGTTATGTTGCAATAACGCTATCAGCTCACTTACGTAGGTTCTCAAAACCCAAAGCAATACCAAGAAGGCAATTAGACGTAACCAACAAAATGTATGGAAAGACATCCAAACGGAAAGCAATCTGGCTGATGAAGTGTTACTTCATTCTGAATGATAGAACGCACTAAATTATGTCGTTTGTATTGTATAAGACGCATTTATTGCCCGAATCGTCAGTCAGTGTTTTCTGGTTTGCAAGGGTAAAGGTTAGTCATCTCAGGGATGTGTGAATTGCCGTCAGTGTAAAGGGTCTTGCATCAACACTGAAATGTATGATGCAACACTTTATGATGTGCTTCGAATGATAAACTAATGCTCTTTCCATGGAATTATGTCAAACAAAGGAGGTGTTGTCGTCATTCATGACACTTCTCAAATAGTATCTCGAAGATGACAAGAACACTCGATTAATTCATCGGCGTTTGCTTGCTCCAAACTGAGTGCAACATTCACGGTAAGGTTGATACACAACATTCACTCATGATAATTATCTCCCCAAAACAAGATGTATGTGAATACAATGCCTCTGTGAGAAGTCTGAACAATTTTGATTACTGTTTGTAATTTGTGTCAGCGGGATCTTGTTCTTGTCCTACTGTACATTGCGTTGTGTTCTGCCATGTGGATTCTCAGACAATTCCCATATGCATGCCTTTAGTGTCCGTAAGGTCTGTTCCTCGAAACCGAGGGCTTTGGTTTCACGTCAAAACAGAAAGGTATCCCCTTACCCTGAAGATTGATTATAAGTGCAGACCAAAATGCAACATCCCGAGAGGGCCACCTAGCCATTGAGAATCAAAAGGTGAATGATAAAGGGTGAAACATGAATGGAGCAGAGCATGGTTCCTGTTTGTCAAGGACAAATTAAAAACAACAAAACAAAAGAAACAAGGACTGCACGTTGTACTACATATATGTAGATTGATGTATAAGTGACATATAATTGCATGAATACAGTATTCACTGTCAGGTAGTAGCGTGTTTCTAGGGAACCCTTCCGCGGGACGCATTAGAGTTCTAATGCAACATGAGCACTGCGCTCTTATATGTAATTCAGGCATTTGTCAACTGCTTTGCATGTTACCCTTCTTCTGCTGTTCATTTAGAACAAAAAGACGTTGGATAGGCTGTATAGTTTGCATAATGAAGTGTATACTTAGCAAATGTATATTGGTTTCAATTCCGCTCTTCATCTATTCATTGTTAGCTGTGTGTGGTAACAAATGGTCATCGATTGACGTCCTGTACAACACGTTGTGTAATCAAATAAGCTTGGCTGCTGGCATTACCTACAGTCCAGGGGAGAGGTTGAGTGGAACAGGCAAGTTATGCTTCTCTCCATTGCAATGTGATGCAATGCGGAATACCAGCAGGATGTCACGTGTCTTTCCTCGTACACAGTTTATAGGACCCCTGTTTACACAATTATTTGACATATTACCATGATATCCAACAAAGTTAAATATCTCCAATTTGTATGTTTATTCAGAACTATGCAACACTCAAAAGGGTGCCACATAATCGATTCAATGAACACTGCTTGCTGTTACTTGACCCATCCAAACTCCGTTTTGTGTGTTTCAGGGCGTAGCCTCAATGGCCTCTTTGATATTTACATTTGAATTATTTGTTACATTACGAAACTGGACGAACATTATATTCTGTAAAAGCATTTTGATACATGACTGTAGAGCTTATATCGGCTTGATATGCTTAGTGTGATGAATGGCACCATCTCGTAGTTTGCTATACTGATCAGGTGTGTGAGAGGCACCATCCACCTTATCATTTTACGACCGCCAGATCTGATGGCCTCTAAAACTTGTTACAAACATGAGAACAACTATTATCGCGTTCGACAATTTTGCTGACGTCAGCGAAAACGAATCGCTGTGGAGTTAGACAGGAATGCTTACATTGCATGCATGACAAGCAAGAAACCCTCGTAAATCCAGACATATGGCAGATCATGTGGCAACGGCGTATATTAACGATGGTCTCTACGTATTCAGAATCCTATCACTTAGCTCGTAATATACTACATATCTTAGCATCAAGAGCATTTATCCTCTCGCCTACCTAGTGCATCATGTTAGCTAAGCTCTGTTACATGGGGATGCTCCAAAGTCCTCAGGGGATAATAGCATTCTATGTTATATATTATATATATAACTTCACGTTACCTGCACGTGTGTTAATGCAGGTAACATAATGTCATAGGCTTTAACAGAATGTGTAACTGACATACCATTAAGCAGCGGTAATTGTTAAGATGACCATGACGTGATCGTCGTAGTTACAGCAGCCTGACAGTATTTAATGCTACGCGACTGTTATCCAATTTTTTTCACTGGTATTGTGTTATATATATTGTCTAGCCACGAAGGCTTGTCATGTCTAATACGATTCACGTCAGCGGCCTACATATTGCCCGTCTATTTATTAGCTGAGTTATTTCAACAACTTTGCACAAATCAGTGTTTACTACAGCACTATTGGCTAATGGTCCAAATTGTCCATAAAATGTAAACTACCATGAATAGTGCTCACGCAATACGGGAATCCTAAATAGCTAGTAAGTTTTATTTGCCTATTGTGTTGAGCCTTCGACGTTATTATATGTGTTGAAACTGGTGCGTTATGATATGTGTTGAACCTGCTGCATTTGTGTGTGTTGAGCCTGCTGCGTTATGATATTTGTTGCGCCTGCTGCGTTATGCCCCTATTACTGAGATCTGACGTATTGCGGCATTGATCGCCCAGAACCTATTTATTAAATAACCTCACGAATGCAAATCTTGCAACCACTCACGGTGGGCTTGGTCAGGGGTTATTGAAGCTGCTTACGACGATCGTTGCCACCACCCCTAGCAGCTATTACTGAACTACGAGCACTCGACAGTGACACTCCCTTCCATTCTACTCTCAGTATAGTTTAAACCAAGATCATCGATTATGACATTTGAAAATTAATTCTATAAATAGTCAAATGTTAACCGGAAGTTCATGCAAGCGACTCTTCTTGTTGCAATAGCTGATGTTAGTAAAGAAACTCCCCTCCACTTTACATACGACAAATGTCATGTAATGCACATCACACTGCCCACCACGATAATCGATCCGAACGTTGTCACAAGCTCCTGATTATGCGTAAATGTTTAACCTCTACTTCAATAGAGTGACACTTGTTGTAATTATAACTCACATGAATACTACCATATACATGTTGTAGGGTATAACATCCATGTTCACACATAACAGTCACAACAGCGCTCGTACTGACACTCGCCAGCGGGGAATTGTCGGAGAAATGCAGGGTATTTTTCTATGATAACTACGTATAGGGCGCACTCTTTAGAGCTTTCAGATATAAACAAATAATGGCAGCATGGTAGGTTGGAAAGGATACTTTCCTGCTATGTAGCACGAACATTTATCACTAACGATTGACAAAGCTAGACACATGAAGTGCAATACTATCTGGCTGCATGACTTTCCACAGTAAAGCAACCAATGCTATGGGCGTACTGCTTGTCATGCTGACGTCATTGCAAACGGCCGCATTGCGTCAATCAATCAACTGCTTTTGTTGACCTATCAACTGCTCTTGTGCCCCAACACCCTCTTTGTTCTGTTTCAACTCTATCAATGTCTCTTCGTTCTGATTCACTATATAGCAACGCCTCTTTATATCGCCCCAACACTCAATAACTGAATATATATATATACATATATACATATAACATATATAAATATATAATATATATATTATATACATATATACATATATATATATATAATATAATATATATATACATATATATTATAAATATATATATATATGTGTATATATATTTATACAAGTCCGACCATTTTGGTACAATTCACCAACCATCTTGGCCCATACTTACATTTTGGCCGATGATCAATGGGTACAATTCACAAAATAGTCAGCGATCATCCCATAGTCAGCGTCATCCCATAGGCAGCAGCTGCGCTTCCCCACAAAATCGTAACTTTATTTGCTTCTACTCCTCCTAAGGTTGGAATCTTATTATTCGGGATAACTATCCACTTTTTCTTGGCGTTAAATGCATTTGCCTGAATTTACATTTTGGCCAAAACGACCATTTTGGCCATGTTGAATAATCGGTCATTATATGGCTTTGTTCGATGTATATTTGCTCCAAACTTATATTCATGATTTGCGTGACTTTTAACTTCAATGAACAATTCTTTGTTTTAAATTATCGCTTGAAATGAAAAAAATACAAATTTTGAATGAATATATAAATCAGCAGATTAAAGAATAACGGGCGGCACACGCTCAAATATCTTTACGGAAGGATATAAAAAAAATGGCGATTTTACTGGGAAATCCGTGGTTGTAAGTCTTTGTCAACTCATTTTGGATGTTTTTTTCTCAGTACATATCCGTCTGATAATGTTTAATTTAGATAAATAAGAACAAATGTAGTACTTAAGCTGGGAATTCTAGAAGCAGATCAGCATTTAAAATGTTTTGAGTATCTCACTGAAATGAAATACCGGTTTTTTCGATCTATGATGTGTAAAGTTTCGAGTAATCAATGAAAGCATACCGCGTGGAATTTCCGGTACACGAGCTAACATAAACAAAGGCGATCGTACATTTCACACGCTCTGTTTCCATGTGATTCTCGCTCGGTCAGTATGATTCTAACGTTTATAGATTGAATATCATTCATGTAACAATGAACGTTATTGTTGTGGAAAGAAATTTCATGTACGACAAATTACCAAATACCCGTAGTTTACAGTGGTTAGCGAGCTTCACCGGGCAGTTCCGTACGTGGGCTTTACCGTTCACACTCACACTTTCCGATCACGAACAGCATTCCAAGGGCCAACAATACCCAGATACCATGTTAATGTGACTAGATGCCTGCAGTTTGGTTGTATAGATCTATCGATTACCAATGATTTTTTTTAAATGTATTTCCTAACGTTCATTAAACCGCATCGACTATTGCCTACGGCTTTTGCTGTCATCTGTCAGATGTAAACATTGCCTAATCCGCTCCGGTATCACAATAACCCAAACATTCAGACTTTATGCCCTGTAACTAACAATGTTGTATGGTGGACTATGATACTAGCCACCCCTAGCCTAGTGTCATAGTACACCATATAAGTTATAACTACTCTGGTGGTAGTGCGTTAGTGGGGTGGGGTTACTCTTTCAATGTTATTTCAAAGGTTGAAGATTGATAATTTGCTTTCAACATTCTTGAATAATATACTTACTTGCATCAGTAATGTGACCTTTAACCTACCTTCTGAAGTACTTTTATTGGACATGGAAATAGCATGATCTGCTAATATTATGTATCATTGTAATACACCAAAACAAGAATTCATTATTACATTCCTATAAGTTTAATTATGTGTTATATGATAGTCACAACTTTTGTTATCAATAAGTCAGGAGAATGATCCTATCTGTATCTCAATAATAGCTATCCAATACAAAATGTGCTAGTTTTAGCTGCCAGCCAAGTTCAACAGTGGCTTGCCAAATAATTAGAACCTAGGTGGGTTTTTGAAGTCCAGAGCCTCTTTTGTCAGGGTATCTGCCACATCAATATTGGTAGTAAAATTGTTGTCAAATGTTCAATGTTCAATAGTACAATCACATCATTTGAATATGTCATGTATAAGCTATAAATGCCATGGTCATCTGGTCATCTTAAAAGCTGTACATCTGATCTAGTGTTGATAGGGGTATTAAGCATATCTGAAATCCCAAATCACACATGACACTACAGTTTTGTCCTGTCAATCTGTCTGCTTGTAAACGTTTGGTGTCACATTTTCTTAATAATGCAAGTCACTCATATATTGATTGTGACATTATTGAAAAAAAAAAATTAGCTATGTTAACCAAATAGGGAATACCTGTCTCAAATTAAACATGAACCACTCTTATATTGATGATCACTTACAAAGTAAATATCAGCGCTGCATGACCTTTTGTTCCTGTGTGATTTACTCAATGGGGAACAATTCTTGATGGCACATTTTCTTATAATGCAAGCTTGCAACTTCACATTGACCACATCTTGCAAACTTTAACTCATAGCTTTATGGCTCTTGACCTCTGACTTGCTAAATAAAAGCAAATTAAAATTGCTTGTTCCAGGAAAATGTAGCTAAGTTATTATTAGCTCATGGGTATTAGGGTGAATCATTTCTTAATAACTTAAATAATTAGGCCTAAATGCTAAAACTTTTTGCATACTTGGGGATGGACAATTGTTGCTAGACAAGTGGGTTTGGGAGTTATTATTCAGTCCTGTTGTGTCATTGAATACAAAGATATACTATTAAAGCTATGATTAAATGCTGTCAAAAGCAGCAGAGTTCAATAGCCATAGGTCTTCTGTCTTTATTGTTAGGCAGTGAGATTGACTAGGTGTTTGTGATGACATTTTGCTCAGCAGCACTCACAATCTGGTAGTGATTAACTGCTTTACCTCCTGTTCTGGGTTTAATATTATGGACCCAGTATCTCAATTGAATCATATTGGAGATTAATATCCTCTGTGTTGGTTAATCTGCCCAATTTAGGAAGTTTATTTTTTCAAGATGGGCAACAGTATCAGCTGTCCAAACATCTCAATTATGCTCATCTATCTCTGCAAGACACCTCCTCATATCAAATGGAGCGGTGTCTTGCTGTAGGGCCACTAGGCTCTTGCTAAGTGAAGAGAAACATTCTTTAGTCTTTTCATTTCATGACATTTGGTGATTTGATATAAATGAATAGTAAAAGATAAGAATAGTGAGGAGGTCATGTGGCTTCATCTACATTACTTACAGTAATGTAGATGAAGCCACATGACCTCCTCACTATTCTACATAATGAGTTGCATGTGCAATATTAAGGTCCATGTGCTTAACCACCATGAAAACAAATTTTATGTTAATGGTAAATTCACAACTTCATCAATATTGTGGTTTCATCAGTTTTGTGGCTTTACAATATTGTGGCTTCACCAATATTGTGGCTTTACAAATACTGTGGCTTCAATAATATTGTGGCTTCATCAATATTGTAGTTTCACCAATGTTGTGACTTAACCAGTATTGTGGCTTAACCAATATTGAGGCTTCACAAATACTGTAGCATCACCAATGTTGTGGCTTCACAAGTGTTGTGTTTTCACCAATGTTGTGGCTTCACCAATGCTGTGGCTTCATCAACATTTTGGCTTCACCAGTGTTGTGGCTTCACCAGTGTTGTGGCTTTACCAATATTGAGGCTTCTCAAATACTGTGGCATCACCAATGTTGTGGCTTCACCAGTGTTGTTTTTTCACCAATGTTGTGGCTTCACCAATACTGTGGCTTCATCAATATTTTGGCTTCACCAATGTTGTGGCTTCACCAGTGTTGTGGCTTTACCATTATTGTGGCTTCGCAAATACTGTGGCATCACCAATGTGGCTTCACCAGTGTTGTGTTTTCACTAATGTTGTTGCTTCACCAATACTGTGGCTTCATTAATATTTCGGCTTCAACATTGTTGCGGCTTCATCAGTGTTGTGGATTTAATGATATTGTGGCTTCATCAATATTGTGACTTCATCAATATTGTGGCTTTACCAATATTGTTGCTTTACAAATACTGTGGCATCACCAATGCTATGGCTTCATAACATTTTAGCTTCAACATTGTTGTGGCCTCACCAGTGTTATGGGTTCAATGATATTGTGGCTTCATAAATATTGTGACATCAATATTGTGGCTTCACCAATACTTTGGCTTTACCAATGCTGTGGCTTCATTAATACTGTGGCTTCACCAATATTGTGACTTCATCAATATTGTGGCTTTACACATCTGTGGCTTTTCCAATACTGTGGCATCATCAATATTGTGACTTAACCAATATTGTGGCTTCACAAATACTGTGGCTTCAACAGTGTTGTGGCTTCACCAGTGTTGTGGCTTCAACATTGTTGCGGCTTCACCAGTGTTGTGGATTCAATGATATTGTGGCTTCATCAATATTGTGACATCAATATTGTGGCTTCACCAATACTGTGGCTTCACCAATGTTGTGGCTTCACCAATACTTTGGCTTCACCAATATTGTGGCTTCACTAATACTTTGGTTTCACCAATATTGTGGCTTCATCAATATTGTGGCTTTACCAATACTGTAGCTTCATCAATATTTTGGCTTCACCAATGTTGTGGCTTCACCAGTGTTGTGGCCTTACCAATATTGAGGCTTCACAAATACTGCGGCTTCACCAGTATTGTGGCTTCACCAATACTGTGGTTTCACCAGTGTTGTGTCTCCATAAATATTTTGGCTTCACCAATGTTGTGGCTTCACAAGTGTTGTGGCTTTACCAATATTGTGGCTTTACCAATATTGTGGCTTCACAAATAATGTGGCATCACCAAAGTTGTGGCTCTACCAGTGTTTTGTTTTAACCAATGTTGTGACTTCAACAATATTTTAGCTTCAACATTGTTGTGGCCTCACCAGTGTTGTGGATTCAATGATATTGTGGCTTCATCAATACTGTGACATCAATATTGTGGCTTCACCAATGTTGTGGCTTCACTAATACTGTGGCTTCATCAATATTGTGGCCTTTACCTATACTGTGGCTTCTCCAATACTGTGGCTTCATCAATATTTAGCTTCACAAGTGTTGAGGAGTTACCAATGTTGTGGCTGCATCAATATTTTGACTTCATCAATATTGTGGCTTCACCCATTCTTTGGCTTCATCAATATTTGGACGTCATCAGTATTGTGGCTTCATCAATACTGTTCCTTTTCCAATAATGTGGCTTCATCAATATTTTGGCTTCACCAATGTTGTCACGTCACCAGTGTTGTGGCTTTACCAATATTTTGGCTTTACCAGTGGCTTCACCAATGTTGTGGCTTTAGCTGTGTTGTGACTTCTCCAATATTGTGGCTTCAGCAATATTAAAACTTCATCAATATTGTGGCTTCACCAATATTGTTGCTTCAACAATGCTGTGGCTTCACCAATACTGTGGCTTCACCAATACTGTGGCTTCACCAATTTCGTGACTTCGTCAATGTTGTGGCTTCATCAATGTTGTGGCTTCATCAATGTTTTGGCTTCTCTTGTTTATCATATTCCGTTGAGATATATCAATCACTGGGGCTTAAAAAGACATATCATGTCTAAATGTAATTTTTGTTAAAACCATCAGAATGACCAAAATGTCCGAAACAATGAGTATTATCTGTATTTGTTGTGTGTGGGGTATGGCTTCAACAATCTGTTAATGTAGAAGTTTTTTATCAGAAGTTCTGTTTACCCAGTATGACTATTAAGCTCCACCTGGTCCTGATTGATGGTCTTGCAGTTATGATGTATGCACCTGTGTATAGTGTCTCATTGTTGTACACTTAATCTGCTCTGTATTTATCTGCAATTCATATCACCTCCTCATCGCCAGCCCAGCATGACACAGACCTGGGGTTCTTTTTATTACCAGCCAGTCGTTACACTGACCTGGGGTTCTTGTCACCAGCCCAGTATGTCACCGACCTGGGGTTCTCCTAACATGGCATCATTTTTGTTTGGAGGGGTAGTATTTCTTGAGGCCAGTTAACATGTAAAATGGCCACCGGTCACCAGGACAGGTCAGGACGGGTGGCCATTTTAGTTCAGTTCCAGCCCTGTTACTGATGACTGAACTAAGCTCTCTGGGCTGTAGACTTATTCTGAACATCTGGCTTTGTCACATAATCAACTCCAGATGAACATCAGATATGTATGTCCTCATATTCACTATATACTGATTTTCAGATGTGTACAATTGTAAATGTGACCTCGGGTTAAGGGTGAAGAGAGCTGGCTTATGTGGATGAGACACCATTTTATTAAGTGACAGAAGGAAGTGCACCATAGCCAACCCAGGAGAGCAGTCAAGCATTGAATTCTAGTATATTTATCAATGCTAAGCTCCATAGCAACCTTCCTGGTGGTCACTGGTCAATGCCTGTCATCTGGATACCCAGAAAGAGAATGTTAAAGTTGCCATCAGTGGTCAATGAATGAAGGTAACATTAATTATTGATGGGTGGGCAGTTTGTTATTGGTTATATAATTGCAGTGCATATTGATAATATCAGGCTTACGATATGTTTTACCAATATTCTATTAGTTTATATTCAAATGTAGATTCAGTGTCTGCCACACGAGAGGGATTAGTTTTTACTTCCTTTACTTAATTACAAGAGATTGATTCATGTGACATGTTGTATTGATATTCAACCTTATCAGGTTGGTAAGAATTAATGTTGTGTAATGTTTTACATAGACTTCCTTTAGTTCTTATGACATAAGACTGATTGGCAGTTTGACAAGTTAACTTTGTGTGTGTAACAGAATGTGCAACTATAGCTGGAGCACAGCAGGAGAATCATCTTTAGCTGAATCATATGGACAAGATGTTGTATGAATTCACTAATTGTGTCCTAATGGAAACCCACCAAGACTTGATAATGATATCCTGATAATCGATTTCCTTATATTGTTAACCCTTATGAGGTCAATACATTCAGTCCATTAAGTCAATTTATTCAGCTGAATCAACTCTGAATGTCTTTATTGTGGATACATTTTTTGTAGAATTTAAGTGACCCTAGATAGGCAAGTGAACAGCAATCAAAGTTTAATCATCAACAAATTAAATTCATCCTCTGCCTACTCCTGACCTTAAGAAATCCTTCAGCACATTGCCTGTAGATGCTGCTGGTTTTTTTTCATTTTGTAACTACATGTTATTATGTGGCAAACTGAATAAAGGTGATATATTTAAAGCTTAAAGATTGTTTAATCCATGTTTTAATCATGGTGTCCTGAGGGGATTTATATTGTTCACACTAAAAGATGGGATTCAGTTTAATTCTCAAAATAAATATAATGTAAGGCAAGACAATGATGCTCTTTCATGAACAGATAAAACATGTAATAAAGAATGCACAATTAATTAATTGGAGGTCAGTTTGACACTTGATGAAGCAAATTGTGAATAAATGCATGAACATATGCAATTGGACACATCATTATATGACATGCACATACTTTGTGTCCTGTTGCCTAAACTTCTCGGCTGGTTTGCATTATTGCAGTTAATATTTAACAATACGAAAATAAATTATTGAACCATATAATATAAGAGCGAGGAATGGGTTCATAACGCTATGTGATGCTGCCTCCACTGGTCCGTGTCATTCAGTGTATAGCTAGCTAGCTGATCAGAACTTCACAGAAGCCTGTCAACGCGACCGATTTGGGAAACACCCAAATAGCTTCAGTCGAAAGTCATTTTCTCTCAAATTACCAAATCTTATTCGCCTTTCATTTACTATATATAAACACTTCTTTCATTTAATTGGAACTGATTTAAGATTACACCTTGTTGTTTTGTTGCACCAAATTTAAGCGGATTTTGCAACCATGTGCGGCAAAACTGTTGCCATGTCGCACGGAGATAAATAGTGACAGCTGTTTGGACTCTCCCGATTCAAGGGACGAGGGATGTTGTCCAACATCGTTGACAGACAGATTACAGTGTTCAGAGTGGTTAAATAACATTAATCTGCCCAGAGCAATCGAAATGTATAATAGTTACAGCAATTACTTCAATGATGGCAGTTTAATTATCCATGAATCAGAATATAAATACTTTAAAATATATGACCTACGAGCATTTTTGACTTGGAATCGTCCGTGCTCCAATATTAGAGACGACAATCTTCAGAATGTTAGGTATCACTTATTCTTGTTAAAACTCGCAGTACCTAAGTATAAACTTGTAACCAAATTAATAACGAGTACGTTGAAGAACTCCCTTCCTTAAAATAGGTGACTTTAATGCATATTTTCTCGGTTCGACCGGTACACCTGCCGCTCGGCAAGGTTCGGAAGTTTTCGGAGCAAGACATTGCGTCAGCATTTCGTGGAATCGCGCCGATAATTTAAACTCACTTTTTTCTTCATGGCTCGTTGAATATTGTGAATGTACAGTTCGAATTATGTTTAAACAATGAGAAATCGAAAAAAGTTTCTTTCGGTTCCCGAAAGACCTAAAAACGCGCAATACTTTGTGCAAGCTTGTTTGTAGGAATTAAATTTAAGTCGTTTATGGTTTCATTGACCTAAGCTTTTTCATTGACTAAGCTTTGTAACCCAAGGTTGTATAAACGATGGTCTGTCAGTAGTAGGTTGGTTAGGATAATAAATGTTGGTAATATCGGAAGGCAAAAAAGGGCTGGTCGGCTCATTTGTTTATTCTAATCGCCAATATGGGTAGATAAGTAAAATGGTCAAAATGGTTGGTTATATAAAAAGGCCAAAATGGTTGGTTTTATAAAAAAGTTCCAAAATGGTTGGTTTTTTGCATGACAAAACTATCATGACTATTTTGGTACAACCATTTTGGCCTAGGATTTTTTATAATCATCTAAAATAAGTTTTGAATGAAGATATTAACTGAAAGCTGTACAAGGCAGATGTATAATGTTTTGCATCCGTGATATCACATAATTTGAGCTCAAAAAAGCGAAATAATCGAATGACCCAAAATGGTCGGTTTTGTCGATATTGTCCAAAATGGTTGCAATTGTAAGTATATATATATATATATATATATATATATATATATATATATATATTAATATATATATATATATATATATATATATATATATATATATATATATATATATATATATATATATATATATATATATATATTTAATATATATATATACATATTTATACGAACACATATTGATCATTTTTTGTGCTTCAGACTAAATGTACGACAATGGTGACGGTAAACGGGTGTTGTTGTATAAATTATGACAGCGAGTGAATCATATTGGGACCCCGGATACGCATGACCTATGCATTTGGTATGTTAAGCATATGCAGCCCAAGTTTTGCCTCGCAGACCTGGGCACCCGTGTTAGATGCTCTGGATAATTCAGATGGCACGGATCATGGCTTGACGACTGCACAGAATGCAACTCATCTTTTAATGACGTTTTATGCAACAATTAGTGCCATTATTTCTCAGACAACTGACGGCTGAAGAAGACGAACCGAAGATAGTGGTAGTGACTTGTAGCGACAAAGAGGTACCTATGCCAGAGTGTAATGAACAGAATATCCAAACGCTAGTCCATCTGTGACTGACAGGCATCTCAGTATTCGTGGTGCGCTGCTTGCACGTACAAATACTGCAACTGCAGCCTGCAGTTGGTCGTAATACTGCTTGGGAATAAATTCGGATCGTTATTAATCTCTCTGTGATATAGCTACATATGTCATATAACATCTGTTACTATGGGATGGTCTAAGAGTTAATCCAACCCCACATGCATACCATCATCACAACAAACGAATAGCACCTTTACCATCGGCGGAGCCACACATCCCATAATCTTTGAATTATTTATATAATGATAATGACCAAATGGTAACGGAATTCATAATGCAGCATTTGATTCTGATATGGCAACATCTTGACAAATTGTGTGTACAGCCAGGTTATATCAGTTATGGTTAGTTACTTTTGAGTGAATGGGTTGGTGACTTAACGATTTAGTGAGTGAGGAATTATGAAAATAAGTGAAGACTCCACTCCGCTACGCTTCTCGCCCTAGAATCTACGACAAGATAAGGTCTTAAACTGGCGCGTCCGAGTATTCATTAGACACGTTCGTTAATCTTCTTGACCCAGCAACGCAAAGGTTTTGACCCGGATTGACCTTAATTGCGCTTGTCTGGCTCATGAAACTGGCTTGTGATACGCACCCTAGGTTCAATGTGACGTCATGGACATTGTTGTGGTCTGCGTCCAATGAGAACACATTGAATGTCTTCTTTAATTATGGGGCGTCTCAAAAGTCGAAATTGGCACCACAACAAACGCTTAGCTTCACGATAGAATGTTGACGTCATTGTCAGTTAAAAATAACCAATTGTGTGTCTGCATCTCTCGCCGACTGTGTGATTAACGGTGCCAATCAGCGTGAAACAAAAAAATCGGAGTGTTGTAGAATGTGTGCCCGGCTCATAAAAATTACTCTTTGGAACTTGTAGAACTGACTAATGAGAGACAACGACTCAAAAGTACCCGAGAGAGACCGAGAGACACGGCTTGTGATTGGAGCATCCCAAATTTGGGATGCCCGTTCAGTTCAAGACGCTATGTTTTCCTTGACTTGATGGCAAGACTATTGAATATCAGTAACATGTAAACAGAGACCGCAGCCATCAGGCTATGGGACCTTTAATAAGTGAAAACATGATTTGTAGAATCTGTGGATGTGCATGGGTGTGTTTGAGTGAGTGTGTGGTAACGTGTGTGTATGTGTGTGTGTATGTTTGTGCGAATGTATGTATGTGTGCGTGGGCGCGGGCGTCGTGAGTTAATGGGTGGGTGAGTAATCGATATGCTGCTTACTGTATTGAATATACGAACTAGAATTATTTTGCATTTCAAAATACTGCATATATTGTACTAATAAATAAATCCCTGTTGGGCTTTCTACACTTCAGTCATTGCAATGGGCAGGTGGATTTTGCCTTCACTATATGATAGATTATAATTATGACTGTTAATAGGCGGATGTGATAATATTCGTATGGTCGTTATGTGTGTGCATACATGGCAATAGACTATTTAACAGTGACCCGGAAGTTCTTCCCGTGCCCGTCTTGTTGCTAACCATAACAAATTTTTCCTTAGCGACGCTGTCTGAACAGTTTGTAGCATACCGTAAATTATGTTTTGAATCTGTTTTTTTGCCGAATAATCTACCATCACATCGAACCAGAATGCCCACGAAACATTGCTGCTGTGGTGGGTGTAACTCAGACTGCCGATATAGAGATCGTGTATGAATGAATGGCGTGTCTTTTATTCCTTTTCAAAGGATAAGCTCAAATCCAAAGATATGTAGAGAGTGGGCCAGGGCATGTTGACGGGTTGCCGTGCAAGACGTCTTATTGATATATTTATATTACCGTCGTGTGCGGCTAGTGGAAGGGAAAATTTTGGGCCAGAGAAGGTTAATGAGGGCACCTATATCTGTACATAGCATTTCATCGGGGGAAACGGTCCAACAATTGAGCATCCTAACCCAAAACATGTTACTTCCCAATCAGAAACTGAACTTCATGCGAAAAAACAAAGGCCTGCATGTAAAGTAATATCCTGTGTTGATCCCCCCATACCAAAGCAGCAAAAACCTGGTGTGTGCAGCAAGAACTAGTAAGCAAGAACCAAGTAACCATATTAAAACATAAACAGGTTTTCAAGGCTCAAATATATGTTTGTGTTCAAAGTATGAAAAAAAGAAAAATATAGTTATATCTATTTGTTATTTGTTTATATTTTCCCCAGAATATAACAAGGCAGTTGCTTTGCCAACTCTACAAAACACTGATTAATTTTTACAATAAAGAATAATAAACACCCTTCCATTGCATTTAAGCGAGTACCATTTATTTATAAACATTATGGCTATTATGAACGAGAACATGAAAAGCAATTTTATCAAATTATTTAAAACAAACTTTACATCAAAACATTATTACACCGAAAAAATAGGAACACTATTGCTGTGCCAACTTGATTATTTCTGAAGAGAAATAATGAAAAGAAAAATGCCACACAATTTCCGCAAACATTTCGTCATCAAAAAGTACATTGATAATCTGGAAGCCTTTTATTCTGTACAACACAAAGTCACAATTCTGTACACCATAAATTCCTATCTGTCCCTGCACTTGAGTGTAATAAGCATTGCTGTGCTTGAGGTGAAGAAGCTGTGCATCTTTCAATTAACTGTAGTGTAAAAAGAACGGGCACATTTCTCTTTCTAGGAACCCAATCGAGAGCTGGAGTGGTAACAGATAATTTGGTTCCCATTATTTTAGAAATGAGCACAGACGGGTCAGTATCTGGTTTGTTCATGATGGTTGGAACACCGAGGCTGTGATTTTTCCTAGCCTCATTGCATGCCAGGCTGAGTTATTGGCTTGCCCTTTAGTATCTGAATCAATGAGTTCAATATCAGCAGGAGCGTATTTGACAAATTGGACATCTGCAATGCAGGCAACTCGTTTGCTCTATCCAGCACCCCAGTGAGAGGCATGTGGGCTCTGGCCTGGAGACTGAGATGAAGGTTTACTTGGGTCTTTTGAGTAGTTCGAGGAGGATTGCTCTGTTAAACAGAAATAATCAATCAAGTGACTTCATTCTGTTTGCATACCCCAGTCTATTTTGTACAATCAGTTCTATAGATATTGCATTTTATTCGGCTTCATTTTAGCATATGTGCAATGAACTGAAACTTTTCCATACCTGTCTGATTTGTTTGCAAGGCCCTGTAGCTGTTCCTCTGAGGTGGGTAACCTGTCACTTGACAAAGGTCAACAGCATCAACTTGTTTACAAAACGATGACTCTAGCGAGGTTCTATACCTAGAACAGATACAAGTTTGATACTATATTACAGCCACTGTGTGTAAGGTTTGTGGATAAAAGCCTGTCAGGACATGGTCATCTGACCAACACATTTGCCAAAAAAACAAAGCAATGGAATAATCTTGGATCCGATGCTCATTCCCGAATTCTGCCAATCCAACATCAATGACCCTGAAATGAAATCGGTTGATACTTTAGTGCGCTTCCATCCGTCTTCTATGTTTGTGCTATTTATGCCCTTCAATAAAAGCTTGTTGGTCATTGCTTCAACACGATATGAGATGGGGAGATGGAATGCTAGAAGATGGCGCCAGTGGAATACCAGTCTTTTTTTTTATTGCAGGGCAATCTAACAATGTGGTAGGTGCTAATCTTTACGATGCTAAATACATTGAACATTTCACAGGTATGACCTGTACTTATCCCAAGTTTCTGTGGTTATATAAATGAAAAAATACAATGCCACACGGAGATAGTTTATTCATGTTTCAAGGCGTCGACCAGTCCCCGGTCAAACATATCTGTACCAGTACGTCGCTGCTTGCAAAACAGATAATGTTACTTGCTCAGTAATATTGCCTTTTAGAGGACTTTACAAACACTATAAATACCGGGATTGCTCACATACCCTACAAGGTGTTTGTGATGTGTCTATTTGAACAATATCGGATAAATATCACACTGTTTTCCAACACCAGATCTACTGACGGAATGGCAATAAAAAAATTGCGTGATTAACGCGAAAACTGAGGATACGGTACACGGAAAAACATGGAGCATTTCAAGAATACCACCACACGAATCACAAGCTGACCACCAAACGGTGAAACTAACCCAGTTTATTCGGCATTGGATATAGTATACTGATTTCTTCAACATACGGCATATAAACCTGTACAACTTCGTCGAAGATCTCATTGATAAGCCTAATGTCCCCAATCTGTCGGATATCAGCATCAGAATGAAGCTGGCGGATGAAGAAGCTCAAGCCAATCTGCTGGCTACATGGACGAACAATAGGTCCGGATCAATTAGAAAGCTAGACATGACTTTCTAGAATTGGACTGTCTCGCGTTGCATGCAAACGAGTTGCTATTATCTTCTGAATCGATCAATCCAAATATACACCTTTAAGCTGTGGGAATGTGGGATAGACGTATTCCACTGGTTGTAGTTCACAGTTTGATCAATATTTTCATTTGATGTACTGAGAGCTGCTCATCTTACAGTGATAACAAGGTAAGTTTGCTCAGTCTTCAGCAATCATAATAATTTTAACATACTAGAGAAGTCGTTCAATATCTGCTGTTCTTTGTACAATTGTCAGTCGTGCAACGAATAACTTGACTTATTACGTTAATTGAATGATAATTTAAAACCCCTCGCAATTTTTATTTCCTCTCATCCCTCTCCCATCCTCTCTCTGTCACTTTCTCGCCTCTCTCCCTTTATATCTCTCCTGTATATATATATAATAATAATATAAATATATATGTATTTATATATATGTATATATATAAATATATTTATATATATGTATATATATATATATATATATATATATATATATATATATATATATATATATATATATATATATATATATATATATATATATATATATATATATATATATATATATATATATATATATATATATACATATATATATATATATATATATATAATATATCATGGAATGGAAGAATGTGTGTGAGTGCTGGGTAAAGCAAAAGATAAGGAGAGTTAGTGATCCATCAGTTCATAGAGTGGTAGTGCGTAGTGAAGGCGCACTTTCGTCTTCAAGAGTTTTAGGTGTTGTATGGATTGAATCAAGCTGATGGCTGATTTAAATGTCTGTTAGAGAAGGGAGGAATTTGTGGGGAAAACGGCTGATTGAGGAACAAAAGGCTGATTAAGCATAGGTTGATGACAGGTCTGAACCAATTTTACAAAGAGCTCTGACGATGTTCCAGGAAGCACAGACAACATGTGATTGTTTCAACGACTATTCAACATGGGTACCATATTACATTATAAGGGTGTAATTTATAATCGAGGCTAGATAAGTGTTGGCATCTGTAAACTCTAAGCAGTCGGCGAGTTATCTGACACGCTGACCATTGCAGCCAATGGAGTTCACGAGCTGTCAAGTACAATACTTGTGGATTTTGACGACCGATGTATCTTATCCCTAGCAGATACGTCTGATGGGTGGGTGGATGATCAATTAACCCTGCACATTCTTAATGGTCCTGCTCTTTTCAAGCTCCTGTAAAAATGTGTGCTCGATAATAATGAGGTTGATCTATGATTGATGACGTCAGAAATCATCGTTTCAAGATCTTGAATACACTTGCAACGATGATAATAGGAAACATTACTTTTATTTCAAGCATCGTGTTAAGTGCCTTATTAAACTAGAAATGCCTTTCTGACACCCTGGAGATATTGACTAATTTAATCGACTTCAGTTTAGTGTCACAAGTGTATACAAACCTCCGCTCCTCCATACGTCTAGAGATGATCAGATTATCAGGTATATATAGATCAGAGGCTATATATAGGTTTTTCTGCGGGGACATGACTTTAGAGAGGGAGCGGACACGGCTTAGTGAGAGGGGGTTTTCCTAAAGACGGGAATTGGGTGCATATTATATTCTAGCAGCGTTTTTATATGAAACAATAATTCAGAATTTTGCACAAAACCACACGCCCCGACATTTGCCGCCAAAATGGCTATTTTGGGAGATGAGCGATCACCTGGTTATCGTCAAGGGCTTTTAAAAAAATCGTGCTCTGATTGGTCGAGCGAATGGCTCACACATATTTTGTCTCGAGGATCAAACCGTTCGAAATCAATTCAATTGAGCGATCAAAATGTAATTCATTCATAATAGTTGTTAGCGCTGACAATAACGTTCCAGTGCATTTTACACAGCGCGTTCGACCGATGGATCCGCAGCAGCTCCTTCTTCCCGCTCAACAATCGTGTATTGTTCTTTACTGTGCCAAGACCACAAGTAACTGGACTCTATCTGCAAGTAGACATGTCGCTTGGTCCCCGGTAGATTCCCATCAGTTGCTAGTTGTAATCGATGGTTATTGATGCTTATACATGATGGTTATGTAACGCCTATGCCATATAATCGATTACAATATAACGGGCCTAATCCCAATGGTGACATCTGCTGTGTAGATCATCTCAGGTCTGTTGTCAACACCGAAAGCATTTATATTCAGGGCGCGCACCAGACACGTGACGAGACTCGTGTTGCTAAGGAACAATCGGAACACATGCAAACTCGCCTACACGTGATTCCCCGCCCTCCTGTCACCATTTCTCATCGGGATATACTTGCATCACGTCAATAAAGGTGTCATGATTCTCACCGATGGTTAATTACCCTTACAGTATGTATGCCATGGAAAAGTGGTGATAATCGGCACAGCACAACAAGCCAGTCACCTCCGGACATGTATGTATGTATGTATGTATGTATGTATGTATGTATGTATGTATGTATGTATGTATGTATGTATGTATGTATGTATGTATGTATGTATGTATGTATGTATGTATGTATGTATGTATGTATGTATGTATGTATGTATGTATGTATGTATGTATGTATGTATGTATGTATGTATGTATGTATATGTATGTATGTGTCTGTCTGTATGTATGTATGTATGTATGTATGTATGTATGTATGTCTGTCTGTGTGTCTGTATGTATCTGTATGTATGTCTGTGTATGTATGTATGTATGTCTATGTATGTATGTATGTCTGTCTGTATGTATGTATGTCTGTATGTATGTATGTATGTATGTATGTATGTATGTATGTATGTATGTATGTATGTATGTATGTATGTATGTATGTATGTATGTATGTATGTATGTATGTATGTATGTATGTCTGTATGTATGTATGTATGTATGTATGTATGTATGTATGTGTATGTATGTATGTATGTATGTATGTATGTATGTATGTATGTATGTATGTATGTATGTATGTATGTATGTATGTATGTATATGTATATATATATATATATATATGTATATATATATATATATATATATATATATATATATATATATCTATATATATATATATCTCTATATCTATATATATATATATATATATATATATATATATATATATATGTATGGGTGTATGTATGACAGAATCAGATGTTTGATCATTATAATTGTAGGGTATAACCAGCAATCCATCAAATCTCACCTCGATTCTCCATGGTTGGCTGAATGAGACTCTTAACAGACGAAACACAAGACTGACGTATGGGACAGGTACATTGTTCACGTACCCGAATAACTTGAAAAGCCAAAGTGGTATTAAGACTTCGATCTGCCGCACTGCACTTGTTGAACCTGTGGACCTACCATCGCTCTTGTGGCTTATGCACTCGGTACGATTCTGATAACAGTATGTTAGCAAGTCGTTGCTATATATCAACTTAATGGATTTTGATGTAGAGTTTCATGGGGACTGTATAGCTTTGTGCTCGAAATACTACAGTAGGGAGTGGAGAGTGTTGTATTGATCGCATTGCATGGCTCTTGTATCTTATGCACACGGTAGAAGGGAGTGGTGATGGTTGTATTGAACGCATTGTAGTAAGATTATGAAATAATTTTAAATGTCGCTACCACTCGGTAAATTGACGTAGTAGCAACTTAGCCAGCAACAGTTATAGCGCAGATGTGACGCATCATCCCCTAATTCAAACCTGCAAGTGCTGATAACGGCTCAGAACAGTCAGGGAGCTGGCCGTGTATGATAGCATGCGTCCCTACAAGATCAGCCTGTGTCGGCTTACCAATTCCTCAGTCCGTTACAAATGTGTCACACTGATACTCATTGTGACCCTGACAATGACATTTTATCATCATGGTGTGCCTATAATTGCATCCAATTATAGCGGCAATGATCTTTTCAAAATCGTTACGCCGACTGATAATATTGACACTATGTCTGACGAGCCGGATACGTCAGCCATGTCTTACAAGTTTCAGTTTAGGAATGGTACAATAGTTGCTGGCGAGACAATGGAATACGAGAATGGTACTGTACCGGATGTGCAATTCATTCTGCCTGTAGCAGATGTTAGTTCTATCATCGAGTTCGTCTTCGTCATGGCGTGCTCCGAGAATCATTACGAAGAGAGTCTGGGTGCTGTGGAAAGTATTCAGAACCTCTTCCCAGATAAAACTATATATTATTATGACTGGGGTTTGTCAAGCGAGCAACAACACGACCTGATGCAGTTTTGCCAGGTCAGACTGATGCCCTTTAATCCGTCCGCCCACCGAGCATACAGAGAGCTCCCAGGCAGAAACCGTTACCAAGCATTGAAGATATATGTCATTTGGGAAGTAATGGCCCGCCACCCATCTGTCATGTGGGTAGATTCTTCTGTACGTTTCCATTCAAACAATTTTGACGCCGTGTATAAGCTGGTAGAAAAGAATGGGGGAATGGCGCTTTTTGCTCTGTCACCTCACAGTTCCTTTGCTGCAACTGACCCACAAATGTACGAATTTCTACCGACCGACCAAGAGCAACAAAAAAGACTTTATCAAGCGGGAAGTGGTATAGTATTTCTAGTTAGATCGAAGAAGATATGGGAAGGATTAATACGATGGTGGTTGTTGTGTGCTGCTAAAGTCTCGTGCATTTCACCATCTGAAACATTGAAATGCGACTTTCCTGATAATGACAACATGAGAACCTACGGCAAATGTCATCGAGTAGACCAGTCGGTCATCAACATCCTGGCTAGCAACATGTACGGATTTACAGAGAGTGAATATATTGTGCCGCTAGTCAAACTCAAGGTCATAAGCATAGAGCGTTCTCCACCACTAATCCCAGTTATTAAGAAATGCTTATAGCTGACTGTATCTTTGCGTCTACCTTGATGAGTCATATGCATCCTCGCGATGCGTCACAATTGCAATATATTGGCTATTTCACACCGTAAAACTTCACAATAGAGTATTGTATAAATAGAATGAAAAAATGACAAGACATTGTTGGGACGACTCAGTCAAGGTAATTTGCTTATGGTATAAAATAATTCTCGTGGGAAAATTATATTACCCCTTGAGCGAAACAAGTTATCACATAAAACGGTTCAATTTCTTGAACGAAATAATTCGATTTTCTGGTTGCCCTATGTTCACTTCGCTTGTGGTTTTTCTGTTTCAACATAAATGATAATAACTGACTCAAGCAGCTTTAGTGGTGCCCGTCATTGAGCTTCACATGGCGGCAATATCAGTAACACGCATCTAAATCATGTGACATCACTGTACATCCCTATTCCCACACAATATACTCTGATATCTTTTTCAGAACAGTCCAGTGTCGCCCCGTTGGGAGTATAGGAGTAATAGGCGCAGCAGTGAAGCTCTCTCGTTTTCGTTCTGACATACTTTGGCAAACTCCTTTTAGCATCCTCTACTTTAACCGAAGGCAGCGATGGAGCTTATACATGGTTTCAGTTCCAGACAATAGTGTGTCATGCCTTGCTTAATGATCCGATTGGACCTTATTACATGTGCCTCCCTTTGTTGTATATACACTATTCCCTATACCTCGTTCTGTCAACAGGCATATAATTGTTTAGGAAATGTAAGCGTATGTATCAAGAACATATGTGATTGCATTTATGTAGCACATATTGTATAGTCAAGTTCCATCTTGCTCGATTTCTAAATAAGGGGACTCCACAAAAAAGAAAATATCTAGACAAAAGCCTTCACCTTTTCTTGCGTGCAACCAAGGTATTATAGTTTGTATGCAGTCATCAGTCTAAACATTCACTCGTTTCTATGTTTTAGCTCCAATTACAGCCTCAGGAATGTCATAAGTGTCTATTAGATTAATTATTGTGCATACATCATATCGGACATGGAAACAGCCAAATCTGTTTGACTCTATTGTCAGCTATGCTTTGTTGCATTATCTGTGCTCTGCCTTTTCAACATTGATACAATTAGATACCATTCAAAAGTACTGTAACAGGGGCATAATTACTTGGAGAGAACATTTTCGTTTTGCCAATGAGTTTTGAATGGGAAATTGGAATCAGACTCACATCACAAGTCTCGAATGTACTAAGTCAAGCCATTGTTTGTCAATCCCTACGTTATTTACATGAATCATGGTTCAGGTAGCATCAATACTATTGACGATGCTTAGGAAAAAGGCTCGCATCACTGTTTATCATAATTGGCTAATCTCATTTCTGTCTTGTGAAGCAAAATAACATAATCTTGTAAATCAGGACTAATGATGAAAATCTGTTTATATTTTCAGTTAATCATATGCCCCAATGACACTTACACTAAACCTTTGTCCCACCAGCTGGGCCGCGGCCAGGAGCTGAATTATGATAACGATTGCCTGCGCATTTAGGTCATAACGCGATTGTTGTTTTGGTCGTAGCGATAGTTTCGCTTTCAGATACGTCTGATTTCTTTGAGTGCAAACATAAACAACAAGAAGCGGTTTTGACCAGCGATTCATTCATTGTACAGATGATGGCATGTAGCAGTCGTTTTCTATATTTTTGAAATATCGAAGATTGTAAAAGTTGTATCGTTATGATTGTGCATGCTGTATTCTGCCATCTAGGTTCATTTTGATGAATGTTGTTGCCTTAGGTACATTCCTTGCAATGAGATCAAGATACACCGAGTTACTGAGGCAATCAGATCATTGCTTAACCCATCAGATGATGTAAGATTGTCACCTCCATACGCTCACAAAGCTGGTCCCCATTATTAGAGTTTATTAGGGAGTCAAAATCAAAGTCAACCTTGACCCGGGGAGCACCATTAAGATTGGCCGTGGTATCCATACAGAGATTCCGTACATTAAGCGCATTGGAATCTAGGTCTGTAATTGATTACCAGATCCTTTGTCAATACTGGTAAATTGGGTCTCAACTAAAGGTGCGAAAGCACACTGAAGCACAAGCAAACACGTCATGATTTACGTCGAGCGTTATGATCACCTGCCTCTCGTCATATAAAGTAGAAGCTCGTTATCTGAAAGAATTTGATGGAGGATGTGTCAGTTGAGTGTTTAGCTAGTCACATTACTTCTTGACAAGCATTTGTACAAAACTCGCCAGGTTAGGTTACATTAACTTTGTGAACTTTGACATCCATGTAATTGGGTGATCCAATCAATTGACCCCTATTGACCCCAACTCCCTCCCTAGATTTCAATGCTTTTATCCAAATAAAGTTTTGCCAATCATACGCTGTTGACTGTTGCCATGATTGTCATTGTGTATGATTGACACCAATGCAATTGGGTGTTCCAATCAATCGACCTATATAGACCCCATCTATGTTAGGTATTTCCAGGTTGACAACTGCCGGTGACATCATGGCATCAGAAGAGGCACGTGTCTGGAGAACAGGGCTGTCACTTCAAGAGAGACAATAATTCATGTATGAGGGTAAATATGCCAGTGATGTGACATTATAGGTAGGCAACATCAATCCAGATAAGATAGCCGCCCACAGATTTGTGCTGGTGTGTGGGTCGCTGGTTTTCGAGGCTATTTGATGGGAGGACACGAGGGCGATATTATAGTAGAGGACGTTCAACGCAGTGCTGAAGTTAGTTTATTGTTTAGAGATGTTATTCACGTAGAATTGATTAATCATTGGTACCATTGATGTCCACAATGTGTGTCTCTACCTTACCAAGAGTGTCCAATATGACGAGAATGAACTGCCTGCTGGTTGTATGGACTTTATTTCTCGCAACATCGAACAGATTCTTGATTCCACCGAATTCACTTGTATATCTAGAATAGAATGTCTAAAGAGGATACTGGAATCAGACATGACTAACTGCGTTTCACTGCGGGGTGCATACACAGCATGTCTGCGCTGGGTCGATGCACTGTGTACTGCAGACGCCAAAGATCTCACAGATAAAAACATGCAGTGTTAGGGAGCTGTCTATATCAGATACGCTTCCCCAGATATGTCAAGCGAAGATTTCACTGAAGTGACGCGGGAATCGAAGTTGTTAATTAACGACGAGCGTTTGCAAATATTGGAATGCATGGTGCACTGTGAACAGGGTTATGAGTATAAAGGACCTATGGTGTTTAATCTGCAGAAACCAACAGACGAATACAAGGGGCTCGTGGTGTTTAACGTGGAGAACCAAAGAGTAAGATATTATGGGAGCACGATGTATAATGTGGAGAAACCAGGAGAAGTATACAGGGTGAGTAGATTCAGGGGTAATGAATCTGGTAGATGTAGTGAAGCAGGAACGTCTCTCGTTGAAACTAGCGTCGGTCTGTATGCTAGTCATTATCGGGAGGATACTAATGTTGTTGTGAAGCTGATGGATGATGTATGCTAGTCATTGTCAGAAGAATACTAATGTTGTTGTGAAGCTGATAGGTACCGAGGGTGGTGTGCTGGCAGACACCGGCAATGTATGGAGTATAGATAGTAGTATGAATATAAAATCATTATCGACGTTCCTTTCCCTGAAAACGTTCGCATTCGCGGAAACCAATTGTGTAGAATTACATCAGAATTAAAGTATAAACAATGTGAGTAGGATAGGTCGTTTAGGGACATGAACTTTCTCCGTCGAAGAAGTCGTCGTCGTACGCGAAATAGTAAATCAAGTTATCGAAATAGGCAGGAGCAGCCTATGATTGCTCTCGTGATACAACGTGTGTTATCATGGATATTATATGATGTGGAATTGCTTAAGATGCAAGTGCCACCAGGAACAAAAAGCGGCTCAATTGATAGAGTTTGAAAACGTGTGAAATATATTCTCCACCGTGATGTTGTACTAAAGTCCCGTTATCCTCGCTCAGCGTAAGGTTACAGGAGGCTGTAAACCAAGATGGGGGGATGTTTTACATGCGAAAAATACCCAAAGCGTGATGTCATAGCTGTGAGCAACCACCAAAGGTAGGCTTCGCACTAGGGATGTTAAAGCTGCTAGCAAAGATCGTTGCCAACACCCCTAGAAGCTATCACTGATCCAATAGCACTCGACACTACCTTCCATTCTTCTTGCGTCATATTGTCAGCCTAGATACTCGATTTTGACAGAAGAACATTGCTTCTTCTCATATTTAAATGTTTAACCTTATTATAAGTAAGCGACACTTATAGCAGCTATTACACATGATAGAAATGACGCTCCCTTCACCTAAATTTATGACAACGTTTCTGTAATGAACATTTCACTGCCCGACAAGATAGTCGATTCCGACAGTTCACGCGTTCCTTTTTATAATTAAATATTTAACCTTACTTTGAACCGAGCGCGACACTTATTTTGACAGTTAAGTGCTGGAATTGATCTCTCACACTAAATGATCAAAGCATACTGTTAACATGTTGTCGGGTATAGCATCCCTGTTCGCACACCACAGTCACAAAAGCGCTCGTACTGACACTGGACACCTACACGGAGAAAGATGCAGGATCATCTGGAACATCAGCTGCTCTGACCATCTTGTTGACAAGTTGTTGTACCCGTCGCCAACAGCAAAATCACAATCGCGTATTGAAGGTTGGAAAACCGAGAAACCTTCCAAATAACCAGGATAGAATACTGACGCAGTGGTCGTTTGGCGATGTGAGGGGTGCTCTGTGACCAAGCATCGCAATACCTTCTCTGAGAATCATGGCTGGTTGATACATAGTATGTCTTCTATGTTAACTGTCCGTATAGTCATTCGCTGCAGTGGTTCGCTCTCTTGCTGTCGATAGGCTGTCAGCAGAAGTTTTGCATTGTACTGGTTGTCGTTAGATTGATGTGTAATTGCATGAATGTGGGATGGAAATTGGTTAAAAGTCCGATGTTTTATACGAGTGGAAAATTATGAATAGCATGATGTTGCTGTTTTGATGATTATAAAAATGATACATGATACGATCTTGGTGCAGATGATAACGCAATGATACTACTGACCACAACAATACCTGTTATGTTGACAGATAATTACCATGGTAATAATTGAAATTATGATTCTGATTATAAAGATCAAAGTAGTGACGACCACGATAGTAATGTTTGGCACTCATGACGAGGATGACACAGGTCAACATAAATGATAACCTTCATAACATCAATAACGATAACGGTAATGATAACCTTCATAACAGCGTACATTATGATCATCATGTTAACAATAACGGTAATGATAACCTTCATAACAGCGTACATTATGATCATCATGTTAACAATAACGGTAATGATAACCTTCATAACAGCGTACATTATGATCATCATGTTAACAATAACGGTAATGATCCCATGATAACAAAGGTTAGTATAATCCTTATAATAATGACAGCGGTATTGATGACCCATGATAACAGAGGTCATAATGATCTTCATTATAATGATAACGTTAATGATGACCGACGATAACTTACTTACATACAGGTCTCTCGTAATACCTTGCGTCGGACTGATTCTGCAGTAAGCGAAAAATGTAGTTAATTTTTACATTAGTACTGCGTCCTTTCAATATTGTGAATTTGATATATGGCCCTATGTATATTTATATCATTATTGGTGGGGTTCCAGAAGTTGTTAACGTCACCATTCAGATCTTTCTAAATGATGATGCGACATTGACGCAGCTAAGAAACGATCCTGACTGAAAACATTAGGCCAACGAGAGAACTGGAAACTAAGGAAAAACCATATTAACTTTAAGTATAGCTGATTAAAGCTACTTGTCATATTTAGCAATTCTTCAAATATTTGCACTATTGCCATTTTCTTAGTGGAATACTGATGATTGCTACTCTTATTGTCAACGGCAGAGGAACATTTCACTTGCAATCACTTCATTAAAATGAAACACCAGAGATAACACTGTGGTTGTATAAAAGTCATTTGTGATGTATAAGCAATATGGTTCAGGGGTTGGCTCCCAGTAAAGTTCAGAGACCAATCTTGTAATGGCTTATGGTGAATGTCAGGTGGAAATAAAAGCATTTTTCCCCTTCCGTGGCGCGGTGTGAAATTATTTCACCTGATTATTCGAGGAACTGGCGGAGAAATACAAAACAGTTTTGTACGATGACTAAGAGCATTGGGCGTGCTATGTAGTTCGTTCCATGTTGCAAATGGAACATCGGTTGGCATTCCTATATAATACTCTATGCACGAGTATAGCCATATATTGCCAACGTTGACGCATGATCAACAATTATATCAGGCTGCATGGGACGATTAATCATCAATTCATCATTGAGACAAGATTTGGCCCAACTATTGAAGTGATTTTATGCTGACATCATTGCAACATCTGTTTACAATCTGACGAGCAACCTAGAAATAGTTCTCAAAGAAGACTAAGCGTATAAAGGCTTATGGTGAATAATTCCAGGTCAATATGGCAGAAATGACTTGACTTGCCTTTAACCCCTACCGTTCCAATGTTAATTACAGACATTCATTGTCCTGACTTGTTTTTAATGGAAATTCCGGAGACATACAGACCCATTTTGCTACAGATAACGTGATTTATGAGTGGACTGATGCTAGACTCGAAGAACTGGCTTCAAACGGGTATGCAGAAAACTCAGAGCACTCATCACCACAATGTCGACAATACTATTATTTGATTGCCAATCTCTATAAACCATGTAATAACCTCGATAACTCTGGTGATATATAACGGATTCCCGTCAGAGGTCATGCATCACATGGGGCGTAGACCACCATAATCCTGACTGGCTTCTTACTATAAACAAGTGTTCAATGGAAGCCAATGTTGTTAGAAGAATGTATTATTATCTTGGTCGATATCGTGGAAGGTGCTATATTGCTGACATATATACATCACTTCATGATCCACCTATTTTCTTGCTATACTTCATGAGGTTCTTCATTCGGCAATTAGGAGACATAAAGATATGTGTGTGATTTCTCCTGTCAGGTTGCGTCATTGGAATGTGAATAACCAGAATCTACATGGATCATTCATCAAGAAGAAGGCTGATACAAGTTGTTAATTCCGAACCGTACACTATGTAAAATACAGTACTCATAAAAAGGCTTGCATATTTGATATCCTAGCTTAAAACGCAGTATAGAATAGGTTTCTAGGCATACAATCGCTATAAACCTTGGCTCTTAAAGACGTAGGCGCAGTATACCAACAGGACGAAGGAGAACGACGTCCCCATTTACGGTATGGGTACACAGAGCCATCTACGAGGCGCATCTAACATTACACTAATCCAGGTGAGCAGCATTACATATTTGACGGCACAACACCATTCCTGTTTCTTCTCCAGAAACGGCAGAAACGTCTGGAGCTGGAAGCAAGCGCCAAACTTACCCATTTGGATCAAAGAGTTGGACTTGGCAGAGCCTAACATTACCGTAACAGCCCAAGGTGTAAAGATATTCTGCGTCTCTACTTCTCAACGCCTAAGATCCATGGCATCGTGATGTGGTGCTATTGGGACAAGGCCCGCAAGCGTCCCTGGTAGAAGGCGAGGACCTTCGTGTAAGTTCTGCGTTTCTCAGTAAGCACCTAATCAATGGCCATCATCGATAAGGTATAAGCTATTGTTATATAGATAGTGTACTTGTGAATGATATAGAGATGACAACATGAATCATTGTGAACAGGTGAACGAGGCCGGCGCTTGTGCTATCCAGCACTACTAACACGAATGGAGCACCAACGAGGTGCTAGAGTCTACCTTACATCATGACGTCATCGATGTTAGAGGTAATTACAGCCTTACTGTGATGTATATTGGGACAGTGGTGACCCGAGGCTACCCTTCATCAAGAGAGGGGTTTAAATATGGACGTCAACATTAACTCACCTGACAACAACCTTTATCATCGATCGATATTACTCATGTATTTTTTTAACATGAAAATGAGATAAGCAATACTTACTGATGCAGCTCCATAAGTCTGATCTTTTGAAGGATAATGCGTTATAAACGAATTAAGTTTGGATGTGTAAATATAATGACGATTTTTATTGCGTAGGTAATCATGAAGATAACCTGGACGATTCTAATGATAATAATGATGATGATTATGATGATGATGATGATGATGATGATGATGATGATGATTCTGCCTTCTCTTCGTCAATTGTCTTTGAACGTGATGACCACAACGTTATGACTTGGGGAGACACAATCTTTAAGACTAGGTACTAACCCAAAAATGCAAAATGTAATTACACAGTGGAAACTCGCATTGGCGAATTGCGAAGTCCCTACTTGCACAGTGTTGACAACGTGGTCTATACAGAAGAGTCGACTGTAGGGTGGATATGTGAGTATAGTGCGCAGCATTCTCGTTGGTTTCGTAAATTATCGAACAACTGCCTGCGTCACCATCGTATTAGGGGCGTTATTTGCATCGCATAAACATTAATTGTTATTTCATTTCCGATTACCAAATAACGTTCTTGAACCCTATCAGTAATAATCCGCCAATGTTAGCAGGATTATCAATGATAACAAGTTCGTTGTCGTTGACTTAAAATTAGCTTATCCTATTTAACTTGGGGAATGCTTTCTCATAGTAATCTCGATGAGTAGTGTATTTGGGTTCGATAACTTGGCGAAATTGCTTTTGCCAAATTATGGCGAGCAGTACGATTTGTTTATATGTATGTATGTATGTATGTATGTATGTATGTATGTATGTATGTATGTATGTATGTATGTATGTATGTATGTATGTATGTATGTATGTATGTATGTATGTATGTATGTATGTATGTATGTATGTATGTATGTATGTATGTATGTATGTATGTGTATGTATGTATGTATGTATGTATGTATGTATGTATGTATGTATGTATGTATGTATGTGTATGTATGTATGTATGTATGTATGTATGTATGTATGTATGTGTATGTATGTATGTATGTATGTATGTATGTATGTATGTATGTATGTATGTATGTATATGTATGTATGTATGTATGTATGTCTGTGTATGTATGTATGTATGTATGTATGTATGTATGTATGTATGTATGTATGTATGTATGTATGTATGTATGTATGTATGTATGTATGTATGTATGTATGTATGTATGTATGTATGTATGTATGTATGTATGTATGTATGTATGTATGTATGTATGTATGTATGTATGTATGTATGTATGTATGTATGTATGTATGTATGTATGTATGTATGTATGTATGTATGTGTATGTATGTATGTATGGTATGTATGTATGGGTTGTATGTATGTGGATGTATGGGTGTATATGTGTATATATGAAAATAATCAGAAGTTGGATCATTATAAATTTGGGTCTTATTAGAAATCCATAAAATCTCACCTCGATTCATTCATGAAAGAGTCTCTCCCCAGACGAACCACAAGACTGACATGAGCGACAGGTACAGTGTTCCAGTGCTCGGCTAACTTAGCTTATGCATTAAAAGCCAAAGTGGTATTAAGACTTTGATCTACCGCACTGCACTCGTTAACCTGTTGACCTACCATCACTCTTGTGTCTTATGTACTCGGTACGATTCTGATAACAGTATGTTAGCATGTCGTTGCTACTTATCGACTTAATGTATTTTGTGGTGGAGTTTCATGGGGACTGTATAGCTCTGTGCTCGAAATACCACAGAAGGGAGTGGATATGGTTGTATTGAACGCATTGCATGATAATTCGATTATCATAGATGTCACCACTACACGGTGCAGTGACGTAGTCGCATCCCGGAGATTATCGTCAAGATTTTGGTGCTTTAGGTTATTTACACCAATAACGACGATAACCGAGTGTTGTGCTGTTGATTATGACGGCGAGTGAATCCAAATGAGCATATATCGTGTGCGTATGTGATTCTCGCTAGCGCTCGTGCCGAGTGTATATGGTAAACCATGCTCATAACATAAATTACATTAATGTTCCTTTTCCACGCGTAGGTTTGAAAGCCAAAACGCAACAACGCATAATTTGTCTGGCAGTCATGCTGTCTATATAGTGAACACAACTATGACTTTTAGTGTATGTAAATCGCAACTAAACTGTAAACCATGCTAGTTATCATAGCAAAAAGAATCCATCATTCCTTGCATTAACAAAAACCCTCCTTGAAATAGCACAAGAGGCAAAATAGTAGTTACTGTATGTGCCTGAAGCACGGAAGGATTTCAAATGAATTCGATGCAGTGCAGCCTGTTAAACAAAATACGCAACAGCTATTATATAACAGCTTGTATAACTCTTATCAATTAAATGCACTATGCACCAGACGAGAGAGAGGCAACTCCAGACCCTAGGCTCATAATGATGTGAGCAGGATAATCATACATGACCGAAGCACCCTACATGGCTTGTGTTTTACCTTTCACTGGTGGTATCTTGGATCCCGACGTTTGTGATGAAGTGTCGGGCTGCGTGTTTGCATCAAAAGTTTTGACAATGAATCCACGCATGACTATTCATTTGTGGCTGGTTATATCATTTGTTTCATCCACGATATATGTGACAAACGGCGATGGGGCTAACATTTCCTACAATTGGTCAGTGGCAGTCTCACAAAGGTTGAATGGCGTCACTTTTTGAGAGAAGCAATATCTTTGATTCCTACTTCATGATTAAAGTCTATCATTGATGCAAATGTGGATAATGGGATCTTAATAGGTCAACCGATGGATACTCTAGAAGAGGGCTAATGCAGAATGGAAATTATCCAAACACTGAGGCCCAATGCCAGTCACCAGAACTTGATACACGGATTGCATGCCAGCTACAGATAGTTGACTTGACCAGCCTTCAATTTCTTTCAAGATGCAATTTTATCACATGGTCACTAAACGACGCAAACTGAGTTGATGGTTGGACGAAACACAGTTGGCGTTGATAATCAGCCTTAAACACTGTAGTAGCGTCAAGTTGGCCATAATGGGGGATCTTTTATGAGGGAGTGTATTTTAGGCATAATACGGTTTAAAATCGCTCCAGTTCCCCACAAGTGATACTTCAAATTGTGGAACAGGAAATCATTCTCGTGGTAACAGGCCAGAAGCCGCAGTACACAGCTGGGGTAAGTATGATACACCAAGTGACTGTCAAGTGTAGGGGTGCATGGGGCGAGCTGACAATAAGGTCGATATTCTAATATAGGTTGCTCGCTCAAATGACTTATGTCATTTGCACTACCACTAATCGCACAAAGTAATACATAGAATTGCCACCACTACCCCCTCACTTTTAACCATATTATCCTTACGTAAGTGTCACGTGTGAGACCATCTGACTGTCAAAAGTAATCTTAACTATTAATATGATATGATATGTTAATCTCATTTAACTTCATTTTAACGTGGTTTCCTCGAACTTTTATGGCATGCTAACATTCATTAGTGTAATGGCTGGTACAGAGGTCGTTATACGCTGGAAGAAAAAACATTCGTGGCTTTCTTATTTGCGCAACAACAACAACGATTATTTTTGGGATTGAAGCGAAGCCGTTCTTTTTCCATTTTTATGCTTGTAACTTCGAGCATTGAAAATTTACCTTATTCGAATTTGGCCTAATTGCAACGAATTAAAGTTTGAAGGTATACACGTACGATAAAATTGCTTAAATCTTTTACTTATGTCTGGAACCTTCACAAGATCGCCATTGCCATTAGCCTAGCAACGTGAACACCTTTCATAACGGCAAGACCATCCACAATTCTAATGCCTAGTACCAACCAAGCCATACAAGACGTCCGGGTAAATATCTATATTACCTTCGACCAGAGCTAGTACCAACCCTGCTCCTACCTGCCTACACCAACCCCACCAATGAAACCGTGGTCCTCATAGCTATTGGTCAGTCTTTTCCTTAACTGTTTACATTATAATAATTTGAATGCTTATTCTGATCAGGAAAAGAGTGGTTTCATGCTGAATATTACGAATAATTATATATTTACTGATAAAATGCATGTATTGTGTTTCGTTTTCAATCGCAGATTAAATATGCAACCGCTGTATGGTGCTCACTTTATGACGAGAGTCACTTCGATCTAAGGTTTTTCCTTCGATCGACGTGCATCATTTCAATCGGCGGTGGTTCCCTACCTGGTTTTGTGCATCATGCATGAGCGCCCGCGCTCGATACTCCGGGTGCTGCGGGAGGGGGTACTCGTGATAGGCTCAGATCTCGGCTAGGCGACAGCACAGGATGCAACGCATTTTTTAATGCCGCTACTGCACGTCCCATGAGATTTGGGATAGCGTGCCTGAGTCGTTGAGGGAAGCACTTTACATTTTAAATATCAGTTCTCTCCTGGGCTCCGAGATCAACTCTCTGATATTTAGGATAAGTTACATATAAAATTCAAAAGTTCAAGTCAGCTGATAAAGTTCAAGTTTGTATGAACCCTACACCTGGAGTTCGAGTCTTCAATATCACAAGTGCATATCGTGTGCATCTAAACACCACAGATCACAATACGACACATTGCTTTTAATGCCGCTTAGTGCAACAATTAGTGCCGCTATTTCTCAGACAACTGACGGCTGAAGAAGACGAACCGAAGATAGTGGAGAAGTGAGTTGTAGAGACACAGAGACACACATGTCAGAGTGTGAAGAATAAAATATCCATAGACTACGCCATAAGTGACCGACAGGCATCTCAGCATTCATGGTGTGCTGCGTGTAGTTGCAGCCTGCAGTTGGTGGTAATACTGCTTGGGAATACATTGGATGGATCGTTATCAATCTCTCTGTGTGATATCGTTGCATAAGATATAAAACATCGCCATTTGGGCTGGCCAAAGAGTAAGTCCTAACTCCACATACATACCATAATCCGACTGTTACCACCACCTCAACCAATGTATAGCACGTTTACCATCAACGGAACCACACAGGCCATCAATATAAATTATTTTTATTATGAGAATGAACAAATGGTAACGTAATTCTTAATGCAGCATTTGATTCTGATGAGGCAATATCTTGATCTAATGCGAGTACAGCCAGCTAAGATCGATTACGGTTAGTTAATTTTGAGTGAACGTGTTAGTGATTAAACACGTTAGTGAGTGAGGAATTATGAAAATAAGTGAAAGCATGATTGCTAGTGTGTGAGTGTGTATGAGTGTGTTTGAGTTAGTGTGTGTTTACGTATGTGTATGTGTGTGCGAGTGTATTTGTGTGTGTGTGTGTGTGTGTGTGTGTGTGTGTGTGTGTGTGTGTGTGTGTGTGTGTGTGTGTGTGTGTGTGTGTGTGTGCGTGGGCGGCATGAGTTAGTGGATGGGTGAGTAATCGATATGCTGCTTACTGTATTGAATATACGAAGACTAAGATTATTTTGCACATCAAAATACTGCATATACTACACTGATAAATTAGTCCTTGCAGCGCTTTTTTTACTTCAGTCATTGCGATAGGCAGGTGGATTTTGCCTTCACAATATGATTGATTATATTTATGCCTGTTAATTGGCGGATGTGATATTATTGGTATGGTCATTATGTGTGTACGACCATACTCAGATAGACCTGAACATTAACCCATCCAATCAGTTTGGCTGTCTGGAGTAGCCCCTCCACTGAGGCCAGATCTCGAACCAAGCACTCCTTTAATCAGCAGGTACATTGTCATGGACTGTATTGATCGTTACAATATATTTGCCTCGTCTCCCTTGTTTATTTGTGTCGATTACTGACCATATGCTCGATCCGGCTTGCAAAAGACACCATGAAGAAGCAATTGTTCCGGTGTCTCGGTGGGATACTTTTGATTTTCCTGTGTTATATGTACCAGGATTTTAATACATCAATATTGGCGCCGAAAAAAGAAACAGCTTTCGTGAATGAATCAGTTGGGTTTTGGAGCAACGATTCCCTTATATCACCCATTGCAGAACTCAAAGACTTTAATACATCAATATTGGCGCCCCAGAAGGAAACTGCTTATGCGAATAAATCAGTTGTGTTTTGGAGCAACGATTTCCATATATCACCCATTGCAGATCTCAAAGACTTACTAAAGCCACTGGGTGTAAGGTTTTTGGATAAAAGCCTGTCAGGACATTGTCGTTTGACCAACACATGTGCAAACAATCTACGAGTCATAAATAAAAGCAATGGGATAAACTTGGATCCGATGCTCATTCCGGAATTCTACAAATCCTACATCAATGACCCTGAAATGACATCGGTTGACGCTTTCGTGTGCTTCCATCCGTCTTCTATGTGTGAGCTATTTATGCCCTTCAATAAAAGCTTATTGGTCATTGCTTCAACACGATATGAGATGGGGAGATGGAATGCTAAAAGATGGCGCCAGTGGAATACCAATCTTCTTTTGATAGCAGGACAATCTAACAATTTAGTTGGTGCTAATAATCTTTACGATGCTAAATACATTGAATATTTCACAGGTATAAGACCTGTACTTATGCCAAGTTTCTGCGGTTATATACATGACAAATACAACGCCACAAAGAAAGAGTTTATTCTTGCTTCAAGGCGTCGACGAGGCCCGGGTCAAACATTTCTGGACCAGTATCGCGCTGCATGCAAAAAAGGTAATGTTACTTGCCCAGTGATATTGCCTTTGAGAGAACTTTACAAACACTATAAATACAGTGATCTTGTGTCTCATCCAGGGATTGTTCACATACCCTACCAAGTGTCTGTGATGAGTCTATTTGAACAATATCGGATGAATATCCCACTGTTTTTTCCAACACTCGATTTACTTACGGATTGGCAATACAAACATCACGTGATGAACGAGAGAACCTGGGATATGGTACACGGAAAAAAAACACCGAGCAATTCAAGTATACCACCACACGAATCACAAACTGACACACCTGATCCAAACTGCGAAACTGACCCAGTAGCCATTCGGCATTGGATACAGTATGCTGATTTCTACAACATGCCGCATATTACCCTGTACAGCTCCGCTGAAGATCTCATTGATAAGCTAAATGGCGCCAATCTGACGGATATCAGTGCCCGAATGAAGCTAACGAATGAAGAGGTAAAAACCAATTTGCTGGCTAAGTGGACTGATATTCTGAACAAGATCAAGAGGAAAAGTTAAAAGCAAACCTTTAAGATCCATGTGGGAATAATGGGATGCAGTTGACATGAAATATAAAATTATTTACATTAAGAGGGAATGTATTGCATGCGATTGAAAACAAACAATAGTATTGGTGGCAGTATGTGTATTTATTCAATGGCTATATTGTATAGACGCATAGCAGTATGGTCACCCACAAACTCAACCAAACTCTCACTCTCTCTCTCTCTCTCACACACACACACACACACACACACTCTCTCTCTCTCTCTCTCTCTCTCTCTCTCTCTCTCTCTCTCTCACACACACACACACACACACACACACACACACACACACACACACACACACAAATGAACACAGGCTGGTCGACTTGCTGTTGACACAAAAAAGTTTTTATCATGACCATTTCAGTCATTTTCATCAACGACGTTGAGACATAACCATAGGTCAGGACCAATACTGTAGACAGGTAAACATGACAAAGGAGTCGATACATCAATATATTCACCTTTATGCTGTGGGAATGTGGGATAGACGTTTTCCACTGTAAGTACTCTTCACAGTTCGAACAATATTTTCATTTGATATAGTGAGAGCTAATTATCTTACATATTTAACAAATACAGCTAAGCTTGCTCACTCTTCAACAATCACATTAATGTTTACGAACTCTCTCTCTCTCTCTCTCTTTCTATCCTCATTTCTCACTATCTCTCCCCTACTATCTCTCTCTCTATGTATATTTAAATAATATATATGTATATAAATAATGTATTCATCTACATATATTATATTATATGTATGTATGTATGTATGTATTTATGTATGTATGTATGTATGTATGTATGTATGTATGTATGCATGCATGTATGTATGTATGTATGTATGTATGTATGTATGTATGTATGTATGTATGTATGTATGTATGTATGTATGTATGTATGTATGTATGTATGTATGTATGTATGTATGTATGTATGTATGTATGTATGTATTGTATGTATGTATGTATGTATGTATGTATGTATGTATGTATGTATGTATGTATGTATGTATGTATGTATGTATATGTATGTATGTATGTATGTATGTATGTATGTATGTATGTATGTATGTATGTATGTATGTATGTATGTATGTATGTATGTATGTATGTATGTATGTATGTATGTATGTATGTATGTATGTATGTATGTAAGTTTTTTATTATAATGTTGGGTCTTATTAGTAATCCATAAAATCTCAGCATAATTTATCATGGCTGGCTGAAAGAGTCCCTTCCCAAACGAAACGCAAGACCAACCGGAGCGACTAATTCATTGCTCTGGGCTCGAAATACCACGGAAGGGAGTGGTGATGGTTGTAATGAACGCATGACAATAAGGTTATTAGATAATATCAGATGTCACTACCACTCGGTGCAGTGACGTAGTAGCAACCCGGCGATGATTGTAGATATTTTGGTGATTTTTGCTTAATTTACGCCAACTACGACGACAGCCACGTGTTGTGTTGTCGATTATGACGGCGAGGGAATCCAAATGAACCTATTTTGTGTGCGTTACTATGAATCATGCATGTAATCATAGAAAAAAGAATCGAACGTTCCTTGCATTCACACAAACCCTCCTAGAAGCTAGCACGTGAGGCAATATATTAGGTATAGTATTCGCCGTGATACATCAACGAATGGGATTTTAAAAGAATGTAATACATGGCTTTGAAATCTATAACTCGTTTAAAATTCTAACTGTATAAACAACCAATTACTGCCCCAGTGTTACTCTATTATACGATAATCTAGCAACAGTTTTAGCACAGATGTGACGCATCATCCCCAATTCAAACCTGCAAGTGATGACAACTGCTCAGAACAGTCAGAGAGCTGGCTGTGTTTGATAGCATGCGTCCCTTCAAGATCAGCCTGCGTCGGCTCACGAATGCCTCAATCCGCTACAAATGTGTCACCCTGATAATCATTGTGACTCTGACATTGACATTTTATCATGGAATGTCTATGATTGCATCTGATCATAGAGGCAACGATAGCTTAAAAATCGTTACGCCGACTGCCTATATAGAATCTACGTCTGACGATTTGGATACTTCAGCCATGTCTTACAAGTTTCAGTTTAAGAATGGTACAATAGTTGCTGGCGAGACAATGGAATACGAGAATGGTACCGTACCGGATGTGCAATTCATCCTGCCTGTAGCAGATGTTAGATCGATCATCGAGTTCGTCTTCGTCATGGCGTGCTCCGAGAATCATTACGAAGAGAGTCTGGGTGCTGTGGAAAGTATTCAGAACCTCTTCCCAGATAAAACTATATATTATTATGACTGGGGCTTGTCAAGCGAACAACAACACGACCTGACGCAGTTTTGCCAGGTCAGACTGATGCCCTTCAATCTGTCCGCCCACCGAGCATACAGAGAGCTCACAGCAGCAGAAACCGTTACCACGCATTGAAGATATATGTGATTTGGGATGTAATGGCCAGTCACCCATCTGTCATGTGGGTAGATTCTTCTGTACGTTTCAATTCCAACAATTTTGACGCTGTGTATAAGCTGGTAGAAAAGAATGGGGGAATGGCGCTTTTTGCTCTGTCACCTCACAGTTCCTTTGCTGCAACTCACTCACAAATGTACAAATATCTACCGACCGACCAAGAGCAACAAAAAAGACTTTATCAAGCTGCAGGTGGTATAGTATTTCTAGTTAGATCGAAGAAGATATGGGAAGGATTAATACGATGGTGGTTGTTGTGTGCTGCTAAAGTCTCGTGCATTTCACCCTCTGAAACATTGAAATGTGACTTTCCTGATAATGACAACATGAGAACCTACGGCAAATGTCATCGAGTAGACCAGTCAGCCATCAACATCCTGGCTAGCAACATGTACGGATTTAAAGAGAGTGAATATATTGTGCCGCTAGTTAAACTCAAGGTCTTAAGCATACAGCGTTCTCCACCACTAATCCCAGTTGTTATTAAGAAATGCTTATAGTTGACTGTATCATTATGTCTACCTTGATAAGTCATACGCTTCCTTGCGGTGCGTCACAATTGCAATACATTGGTAATTGGATTATTGTATAAATTGAATGAAAAGAATGACCAGACATTGTTGTGATGACTCAGTGAAGGTAATTGGCTTTTGTTTTATGATAATTCTCGTGGGAAAATTATATTACCCCTTGAGCAAAACAAGTTATCGCATGGATTTCTTGCACGAAATAATTCGATTTTCTGGTTGCCTATGTTTACTTTGCTTGTGGGTTTTTCCGTTTCAACATAAATGTGCACCTGAATGTTTGCTTTTTACTGATGATAACTGACTCAAGCAGCTTTAGAGGTGCCCATCATTAAGTGTCACATGGCGGCAATATCAGTAACGCGCATCTAAAGCATGTGACATCACTGCAAAGAGTCAGTACATGCCTATTCCCACACAATGTACTCTGATATTTTTTTCGGAACAGTCCAGTGTCTCCCCGCTGGCAGTATTGCTGCAAAAAGGCGCAGCATGGACGCTCTCTCGTGTTCGTTCAGATATACAATGGCAAACTCCTTAAAGCATCCTTCATTTTAACTGAAGACAGCGATGGAGCTTATACACAGTTTCAGTTCAAGGCAATAGAGGGTCATGCCTTGCTAAATGATCGGATAAGACAAGGTCACCCGTGCTGATGTCACCAATGAAGGGAGGCCTTTCTTTGATTCTTATAGAAAGCAGATAAAGGAGCAATTGAAGGCATTCTAATCTGGTGCTTGCCTTGATGCATATTTTAGTCTTTGCTTACACAGCTAGTGAAGGTCCTATGCAGTGTCAATGATTGGAGTCTGTAAAACGAAACACAAAACAGCTATTGGATAATAGCTTGCATAACTCTTATCAATTAAATGCACTATACCAGTCGTGAGAGAAGCTCCAGACACTAGGCTCATAATTATGTGCGCAGGATAATCATTCATGTCAAAAACACCTAACATGGCTTGTGTTTTACCTTTCACCGGTGGTATCTTAGATCCCGACGTTGGTGACGAAATGGGTGTCAGGCATCGTGTTTGCATCCACAGTATTGACAACGAATCTACGCATGATTATCCGTTTGGGACATAGGTATGACAAACGAAGATTGGGCTGACATTTCCTGTAATTAGTCATTGGCAGTTTTACTAAGATTGAATAGCGTTAGTCTTTGAGAGGAGCAATATCATTGACTTCTACATTGTCGAATAAAAACATACACCGCTGTTTGCTTAACCAGTGTAGATTAATGTTAATAACATGAGACTGTAGTTAACACAGCCCAACCATAATTACTGACATCATTAAGCAGAAGCTCCCAAAGTCACGTCGTGGACGACACCTGGAGCGTGTGTTATAGGACGAGATTATTCATTACCAAATATCAACGGTTCACCATCACAATCACCCGTTATGAAAAAGATCACAGCCACCACCAGATGTCACCAGTTCATCGCCATTATAATCACCAGATATCACCAGCTTATCTTAACAATAATCATCAGATATCACCAGCTCGTCACTAAAAGTATCGGATATCACCAGCTAATAAACACAACAGCTCATCATACAAATTTATACCTATATCACTAGCTAATTTCCTCAATTCAAAAGATATCTCCAGCTGATTACCAACATCACCATAAATAACATGGTTGTCTACGCAATCACCTTATATCATCAGTTAATTTCAACGATTCACAAATATCGCCAGCTCATCTCCACAATCACCAGATATCATCAGCTCATGTCCACAATCCCTAGATATCACCACCTCATTACACCAATCACCCGAACTCACCAGCCCATCATCATATCTTATACCTTGCCCTTATATTCAAGAATTATATTTTCAATGAAGGTTCAATGGTGCTATAGATAAAGAAATATCCATGTTTTGTTTCTGTTTTGTTTTTTATCTACGTATGATGCAAAGCACTTAAACATCATACTAATGCAAAGGTACATTTCGGCAAACCTGTGGCTGGTATTTATTGACCCAAATAAATACCATCAGTCCATCGACTCTGAACCTTGCTATGGAAGACATTATCCGATCCTGGTGCAAAATTGTTACTTTGAAATGATCCTACAAACACAGATGAGACATTCTGTTGATCAGTGATCGTCAGTCGGTAGGAGTTAATGCTCGCGTGATACGGCAGTTGCTACATTTTGGGTCCATTCGGCAGTATTATTGTCCAATATACATTCAGTGCATTGGTCTGACTTACAATTGTTGTATTTACGTTTTGGAAACGTTAATGTCCATTCGATTCGTGGCGAATAATGCAGCGGAACGGTCGATAGTCAACGTATGCGTTCCTGAAAGAAATCCATTTTCTATATCAACTAAATAAACAAAGATGACACCAAGCAAATATTGTTCAGCTAATTTATTATACTCTTTTGTACGCCGTGATGGAGAGTTTTATCGTTATGAATGGACAATTCATCTTAAATATCAATGCCAACTTCCAACAAATCGTCGCTCGCACAATAAGGACATCCCTGGCCGCTGGAATAACGTGATAAATAGAAGCTACCTTAACGGGGCCCGTATTAACAACTTTAACCAAATCTTACAGAAAGCTGCTCTACAAAAATGCTCTTTATCTATGAGAATAACATTGCATCAATGACTTTGCGCTTTTGTCAGCCCAAACTTCTGAAAGTGAACCAAAGAGCGTTGTCCAAAGTCTCGATTCTGGGCATTCACCAAAGCCAGGATCCAGTACTTGAGGTATTCATATTTTTTGACAGCTGCATTTTTGTTCATCGTTTCGTCCTCGTTCCTGATAAACAACATGGAATTTACACGACTGTTATTTCAGAACGCCCATGCACACATGCAGCACTGAAATCCACGCAGGCCATGTGTGCAAAAATAAATAAAAGGCATGGACTCAGGCGTCCGTAGCAGACCATAACGAAACCGCGTGTTACTTATCACACAATGGTGTCACATCTCGCGCATCTTATGAACACATGTTTCATATGAACGTCCAGATAAGTGACATAATTTGACTGCTATGTTCTGTATTGTGAAATCTAACATAATGTACATTATAGCTCTTAATAGGTAGCTACGTTGATTAATGGAATCAAATTTACTATCAGTACTTAGTAGCTCTGAAACTTTCGACAGAATATGTGCTTATGCAACAAATTACGAACATCTGGGTGCATAATGCGCTGAAGGGCAGTCGTGATAGGGTGAATGAGCGAGGGCATATTGTAGACATTGTGGAGGCGCCCATACTCAACATTGCCACTCTGCTCTGTGGACAAAATGAGAACTCATGCGCTGTTAATAATCGTTCATATTTCGATCATAATTCCTGTTTCACTTACACCATACAATAAGAAACTATGCGACGTAGAAAGCAACCATAGATTAGTGAGTTACTCGTCTGTATTGCCTCTTAAAACTGCATGCTACTTGGTGGCTTCAGCAATAACATTTCTGGTGCTGATGATTAAGATAAATCAAGTGCAGGTGCGTGGAGATATCAAGTGCATTTGCTTGGTGCAAATCAAGTGCGGTTGAGTAGGGGTAAATCAAGTGCAGGTGAGCGGGGCAAATCAAATGCATGCTTGCTGGGTTATCGGGTGTTGGGGAGCGCGACGTCTGGTATCTGTTTGCTAGCTAGAAATTAATTAAATATTTTGAAGGTGTTACGACTGCTGATGATCCACCTTCAGCAAAAATATTAATTTATTTGAACTGGTCAGACTGTTATTGCATGAAGCTTATGGAAATTGCAATGTTAACTGGGAGTTATATGGAATCAAGACTTGTTCATACGGAAACGATACGATTCCTAGTTGCATTATCATCATACATTTCCAAATACCGAAGGGTTCTAAAACAAACCACACTTCATGCGTTAACGGTACACTTTCTTGAAGAAAGCTTTTCAGTGTTTCTCGTCCATATTAGGTTGTGCTCCAAAAGTGCGCAACAATTACCTGCATAGCACATGTGCATTTAACCACTAATTGTTGCACTGGCTTAATGAGTTAAATGATCGTCTTCCCCCATAATCAAAATTCAACAGATACCAGGTTCGCCCTCAAATATATTCACAGAAGACATTATTTGCTGAAAGCATAATAATCATCAAGCAATTGTCCTCTCATTAGTAACCATTGTAATTGAAGCTATCCACACCACCTCCCCGAGTTGACTCGGATCGGCGTTATGACATGTGTTGAGCCTGCTGCGTTATGAAATGTGTTGAGCCTGCTGTGTTATACGCCTATCATCACCACATGCATCACCACCTATGCGCTTATCATCATTATCACTCGATATGAATCTGCTCATATCGAATGTCATCAGAGATGTGACGAGGTCGTCACCACTACCATCACCAGATATACAAGCTCATCTCCATCACATTATCACTCGATATCATCTACTCATCTACACATTCATCACCACATGTGACCAGATATCTACATCACATCGAAACATTCACCAGATATCACAAGCCGATCTCCACCATCTTCACAAGATATCACCTACTCATCTACACATTCATCACCGTATATAACCAGATATCTCCATCACATCGAAACATCACCAGATACCACCATTCATTACCGCTATCATCACCAAATATCAAAAAAATAATCACCACCATCCTCACCAAATATCACCGACTCATCGACACATTCATCACTATATATAACCATATATATCACCATCACATCACCACATTCACCAGAGATATCACCAGATCGTATCCACAATCATCAAATTTCACCGACTAATCATCAAAATAGCAATATTAACAGCTGGTCTCACAATCACCAGATATCACCGAAGCATTATCATAATCACCAGATATCAGCAGCTAATCATCTCAATCACCCGCTATTGCCATCTTGTCTCCACAATCACTTTTTATCGCCAGCTCGTCACAAAATCTCCAAATATCATCAGAATCAATCTACAATCACCAGATAACACCAGCTAAACATCACTATGACCAAATATCACCAGCTTGCATCCACAATAGCCTGATATCACCAGCACGTCTCCACTGTGACCAGATATCCCCCGCTGGTCACCAAATTCATCACAAGATATCAGCAGCTCATCGCTAAAATCATTAGATACCATCAACTTATTAAAAAAAATCCCAAATATCGTCAGCTCATCTCCACATCACCAGGTATCGCCAGCTTATTACTACAGTCACAAGATACCATAAGGTCATCCTTACAATCACCAAATACATCCAGCTCATCATCACACCTCATCATCACATCACAATCACCAGATATCACCAGCTCATCATCACAATCACCTGATATTACCTGCTTATCTCCATCATCATCAGATTGATGATGCCTACACCAAGACTATGTCCTGAAATTGCCCCACAGCCAATCATGACGATGACGACGATGACGACGCCATGTCAGTAGACTGTCAGTCCGTCGTCCAACCTGGTGGGGAGCAGGATGCTCTGACGAGATAGTAAATAATGAATTATATGGGAATGTTTTGATAATATATTTGTTTGACTCTGTTATCAACTATGCTTTGTTGCACAATCTCTACACCTCCCTCTCATCATTGATACAATCTAATACCGTTCAAAGTTGCTCACCAACAGCCAAAGAGGCATTATTTCTCCGATAGTTTGCTAACGTTTAGTCAATGAGTTTGAATGGGAGATTGAATTTAACATTCCACAAATCTCGCATGTACTTAGACAAGTCATTGTTTTTCAATTCCGAGATGAGGTAAATTTCCATGATCCACGGTTCAAGTAGCAACAATACATTGGACATTGCCTATGTTAAAGTCGGGAATTACTCTTTATCATAATGTGGCGATCTCCTCTCCGTCTTTTGAGGCAAAACATCCTTCTTTGGTGAATAAGGTCTGGTGCTGAAAATCCGTCTGTTTTTGCAGTAAAACTCACGATTCTATGACATTTACCCTTAACCTTTGCCCTTCCACCTCGGCAGCGTCAAGGAGCAGGACTATCATAACGCCAGTCAGCGCTTTGAGGTCATAACGCGATTGTCTTGGTCGTAGCAGTAGTTTCGATTTCATATTCGTTTGATGTTGTTGAGGAAGTGCAAACCTAAATAACGAGAACATATTTTACATTCATTTTACAAGTGATTATATGCCGCAGTCGCTTTCTATATTGTTGTAATATAGAAGATTGTAAAAGCTGTGTCGTTAAAGCTGTGGATGCTGTATTCTGCTATCTAGGTTCTGTTTAATGAATGTTGTTGCCTTGAGTATTGTCCTTGTAATGAGATCAAGACACAACGAGTTACTTAGGCAATCAGGTCATTGCTTAACCAATCGGATGATTTAAGCATGTCACCTCCATGAGCTCACAAAGCAGATCCCCATTATTAAAGTTTATTAGGGAGTCCAAATCCACGGGAACCACCAGAGGCTCTTCTTGTGTAATGTACCTTGGGTATTTCTCGCGTATTGTTAGAGTCTAGGGATAGATTATTATATGTAGGTCAATGGTGGTATATTTGCTCAATCCTAACAGTGCCAACGCAACACTCAAGAACAAGGACATTCTTCATGGTTTACTTCGAGCGTTATGATCACCTACTTCTCGTCTACTAAAGTCTAGGGTCGTTTTCTTTAGATTTTTATCTGGGATGTCTCAGTCTAGTGCAGAGCTATTTACATTACTTCTAGACATATATTTGTACACAACTCGCGAGATAAGGTTATATATTGGCGTAGTTCATTATTGACATACATGAAATTGGGTGTTTAAGACGACTTCCAGTGAATGTACACCAGATTTCATAACGTAAGTAAATTACGTTTTCTTTATCAATCACCGTTTATTTCCGACCATTGTCACTGCCAGGTGACAGCTATCGGTGACATCATGGCGTTAAAAGAGTCACGTGACGCGAGAACCAGACTCTCACTTCTAGAGAGACAAAGAAACGAGGGTGAATACTCCAGTGATGTGAACTTAAAGGTTGGCAACATCAATTCAGAGAAGATAGCTGCTCACAGATATATTCTGGTATGTGGTTTGCCGGTATTTGTGACTGTGTTGATGTAAGTACGCGAGGGCGATATCATGGTGGAGGATGCGAAGCCGAAAGTGTTCAGCGCAGTGCTGAAGTAAGTTTATTGTTTGGAGATGTTATTCCTGTACAAAAGATTTATCAAATACATTGGTGAAATATGGTAATCCGATGCTATATCTCGCTTGTATCAATTGGTTTACGGGTTTCCAAGGTAATGCTCGAAGATACTGACACCTGGCAATCAGACTATTGTTCATCAAGGTCAAATGGCAGGTATCGTGTTTGCGGCATAGGATACTCCTCCGTTGATACGCGATTGACTATATGTAAGATATCATAGCGTATTAATTGATTTTCCTCTGATATTTGTATCCACATTGAATATAGCTCTGATTATCTTTGGCTGAACATTAATCGTGCTTGACATTGCCAAAGTGCTCTGAAGTGGATAAATTCCGTGTTTAACGTCAAAAATAAATGTTAATATTTGATTCAAAATTAACTTTGTGAAATGTATTATTCATTTATTCTTCGCCGGACACATGTGAGTAGGATGGGTCGGTCGGGGGAGGGGAACTAGCTCCAGCACAGTCGTCGTTGCGGTACGCGAAATGATGAATCGATTGATCGCAGGAGTAGTCGTTGATTTCCTCCATGTTATACCTTACGAGGTCATGGATATGAGGTGAGGTGGAATCGCTTAAGATGCACATGACACCAGGAGCACAGTTTGAATCCGAAACTACGACGAGATGGCTCTCTGGTCAGGAATTGTCACAGTTAACTTGTGTATTTGCCGACCTGCCTGCCCCATGGGAGCTCTGAAGATCATGTCCGCTTATGCGGCTCAATCAATACTCGCTACACTTATCAGGAATATATCACCATTATAATGTGACATTTGTGCTCGCATCGTTGTAAATTTACACTGAATGTTGTCTCTGTAGGCAGTATCAATATGGAAACACATATTTTGACGATGAAGGAGCAGATAATATTTCGGATTAATTGAAGCTGGCTTCGAGGTAAATGTGTGATTTCGTTCAATGAGCAGTCAATCCCGCAGTGCTCCTGATGTGGAAGTTGAT
>CM067347.1:12551554-12564147 GCA_034190875.2 Urechis unicinctus
GACCCAGTAAGCTTTGGTTCAAGCATTTATTCTAAGATACGCTTATATTACCAGCTTATTACCACAATCATCTGATAACGACAGCACATTACCACAATCACAAGATAATACCAGCTTTTCATCAGGTTGATTTTGACCACACTAGGTCCACTCTTTCCTGAAAATGACACTTTGTCAACCATGATGACGACGATGACGACGCCATGTCAGTGGACTGTCAGTCCTTTGTGCGACTTGGTGTACAGCAGCACGCTCTAAAGTGATAGTTAACAATGAATTAAATGTGAATATTTAGAGGAGCTATATGTGTGACTCAATAATCAACTATGCTTTGTTGCACTTTCTATACACATCCCTCTCAACAATCAGACACGATTCAAAGTAGCTCACAAAGGGTCAAAGGGGCAGGTGTGGACTTATCTCACACGTATCGAATGTGCAAAGTCCAGTCAACGTCAATTCCCATGATCCATTGTTTATTGTGATGAGGCGATCACTTATCTGTCTTTTGAAGCAATATAACCTACACTTGTGAATAACGACAGAAGGTGAAAAACCGCCTACATTATGAGTTAAACATACGCCTCAATGCCACTTATCCATAACCTTTCCCCTCTACTTCGGCCACTTCAAGAAGCTAGACGCGATTGTTTCGGTCTGTATATGTAGTTTCGCTTGTTGTTGCTGACGAAGTGCAAACGAAAACAACGAGAGAGGTTTTGACCAGCGGTTTATTCATTGTACAGGTGATTACATGCACCACTCGATTCCGTATTATATTATTCTGAATCGTACAAGATTGTGAAAGCCTTGTCGTTAAGGTTGTGGTTGTTGTATCCCACACTCTAGGTTCATTGCTGTTGCCCAGAATAGCTTCCTGTAAGTCAATTAGTTCATCGCTTAACCTGTCAGTTGATGAAATCATGTAACCTCCATGATATCACAAAACTGGTCCCCGTTATTAAAGTGTATTAGTTCACCTTGATCCAAAGAGCACCATTAAGATGGGTCGTGGGAACTATACAGTGATCCGGCTCTTCTTGTGTGATGTGCATTGCGTATCCCACGCTAATTGGAAGCGTCTATGTCAGTCATTATATTCTTGGTCAATAGTGCGTAATTGGGACACGCCTGATGTTACGAACGCACATTAGAGCATAAGCAAATTCGTCACGATTCACATTGAGTATTATTATCAACTACCTCTCGTCAACTAAAGATGAAGGTTGTTATCCGAAAGACTTATATCGCGGATGTCTAAATCAGGTGCAGATCTAGTTAGATTACTTTGTAACATATTTTAATCAAAGCTCTTGAGGTAAGGTAAGGCTATTTTAGGATTAACATCCATGAAATGGGCTGTTTAAACCAATCGACTTCAATTGACCCGAACTTCCTCATCCGATTTTATGATTTAACTAAATTTCATTTCCTTAATCAACTTTTGATTATCTCCCACAATTGTCATTGTCAGGTGATCTGCTGTACCAACATGGCGTCTGTAGAGGCACGTGACAAACAATTATGTATGAGGGTAAATATGCCAGTAATGTTATCTTACTTGTAGGCAATGTCAATCCAAAGAAGATAGTTGCCCACACATTTGTTCTGGTGTGTGGTTCACCTGTATTTGAAGCCATGTTGACAGAAGAACGGGAGGGCGATATCGTGAAGGAGGAAGTAGAGCCCGAAGTGTTCAACTCAATGCTGAAGTTGGTTCGATATACCGCTATAGATGTCTTACACGCCGCTAGCAAATATGAAGTGTTTCATCTAGTTGAAAAATGTACGAACTATCTGTTGGACACCATTGATGTCCGCAATGTGTGTTCTTAACTAACCAAGAGCGTCCAATATGACGAGAAGGAGCTTTTTGTAGGTTGTATGGAGTTTATTTCTCACAACACCAAACAGATGTATACACAGTGTGTCTGCGCTGGGCCGATGCCCAATGGGCCGATGCCAAATTTTCTGTGGAAGCCAAACATATCACGGATGAAAACAGACGAACGGTGTTAGGGAGCTGTCCTGTATCTGAAACCATTCCCTGGTATGTCAAGCAAAGAGTTCACAGAAGTGACACGAGAATCCGATTTGCTGACTAACGCCACGCGTTTGCAGGTCGTTGAATACAAGGCCCATCGTAAACACGGTTGTGATAACAACGGGCCCATGGTGTTAAATGTGGGGAAACTAAGAGAGGAATACAAGGGGAACATTGATTGCCTTCTGCAATGCCTGAGAATCATTTGCGTAGTATGTGGCGTGCTACTGATCATAATGTCTTCTTGGTAGATCCTTGGCGCGGTCTGTGTCGTGCTACAGATCATAATGTATTCCTGGTGGATCCTTGGCGTGGTATGTGGTGTGCAGCTGATCATGATGTTGGGCGTGACATTGTCTACCTGGCATGGAGTGAAGAAATCCAAAGTTTTAATGTGTAATTTATTATTTATTCTGTACCTTACAGATGTGGGTGGGAATGGTCGGTTGGGGTAGTGGACAGCTCAAGTGATGTCGTCTTAGTATGCGACATAATGAATTTAGTTATTGATATAGGCAGTAGCAGTCGACATAGGAATTTGTGTTTCCCATAAGCCGACTTGGACGGGAAACGGTTATAGACAATATATCAGAATTCTATGGTAGTATTCATCCTCGCTATTGACTATATACAGGTCTCTATTATCGACAGGCATTTCTCTTGAGAACCGCGTGTGGTGGGGAAACTTGGTCATCCACATGACAGGAGGCGACTGACCTGTTGTGATTATCTCATATTTGCCACTTCGCAATAACATACGCACTGTGATGGTATAATATTCATCGGAGGAAATGTAGATGCCTTCACTGACGTCATAAGGGGATATCCCGATGAGGAATGACGTATCATGAATAGCGACGTACCACTGAATAATTGGTGTGTAGTATATGACGTCATCCGATGTGGCTGGAGGTTGGGGAGCAGTCCTGATTTGAAGCTGCAAAATCGCAATTAAGCAGTTGAACACGTTCAAACTTGATCGATTTTTCACTCGGATTTGTATATCACTTACATTCTTCTCCCTTTTGGTGACATTAATGCACATTGTGGTGAAATTTATATAGCAATTGTATGGAGAATAAAATAGTACGACCGGTTTTCTTTCTATAGGTAAATCGCAAAAACGCGACTTTTCGCTATTTTCGCTGACGATTATGTTATCGGCCATCTAGAAAAAAATTAGTGGTATCAAACGAAAGACCTTTTCTTTATTTACAACAAATCAGTTGGGCAAGGTGTATCACACCTTCGCTTGCTGACTGTGTTTATATAAACGAGACATCTAAAACGGATCTGCGGGACATTTGCCAACTTTACTTATGCACATGGAATGTTAGATATCAGTGCCTACTGTCGTGCTGGCTTCAGATTTATATTGCTTTATCTAAATAAGAGATGTGGGATTAATTGGATTTCAGATATATGAAATTAGTTAATCATTGTCTTGTGATTTTAGTGATTGCTTTTACAAGGCATTTTGCGTTCAGTTCCTTCTCATATGGCTGCTATTGAAACATGAGCTGTTCTGGTAGCTGGCGCTTTACAGGGGCGCTGGAGGGTGGAGGGTGGGGAGTATTCTGTTTAACCTGAATCCTGAACCAAATCATTCTAAATGATGAAAAGGAACCAGTGTGCTACATTTACGTAGGCATCAATGTATTTCTAATTCGATCGACTTGTGTCGTCGAAAGCCATTATTAATGCTTATTAACATTGTGTTGGTTTAGCGTTGCTTTTTTTGCTTATCATCGTGACTTTATGTATTATCATTTACCATCGGTAATAGATAACGTGGGCGTTATAACAATAAACGCTATTAAGCAGACAGCTAACCAGCCGCAGCGATATCTTAGAGAGGCGCAGGGTCGTGAAAAAAATTCCATTGGGTTGTTGTGTGACTAAGTGGGGTATGGGAGAATTTATCAATACAGCGCCATGACGCGAGCGCAGCGCTGCGGTTGCGTCCCCAATCTGTTCGAACCATCATTTGACTGACAGGCCATTCGCTAGCTTGAATTCAATGAGTTTGCTTTGAAAGGCCAGTGTGAAAGGAACAATTATTCAGCTGGCGCTAGCGTCTTATTTGCAAATGTTTAGTGGCCTGTTTTCAATGCCCTACGAATAAACTCTGGGACGGTATATGTAGTGGCCCTATAGGAGGGGCAGAGGTAAAAGTTTCTGCTTTGGAATGAACGTTTACTTGGGTAGCTGGCGATCTCAATACAGGTTGTGGGCTTCAATGTGTCTTTAATTTCCAGTCGGACGTCACAGAACGTGCCTCGAGTAACTGACAAACTCGGACGTGTCAGAACCTTCACAGAGGCAACTTTATCAATAAATATATGCCGTTCTGCTCGCTTGGTTTGGCATCTAGAAACACCATATATCAAGGGCCTGTGAAAAAATAAGTTACAGCGCACCAAGAGCTTACCCCCACCTCTCCAAACCCCGATCTATACTCCTCATTAAGAATTGCCATGTAAACATTATCTCCGAAAAAGCGCGATGCGATGACCGCCAATATGGAAAATATTGGGTCGCGTGATTTCCTGTGATTTCCGGCCGCCTCATCCGCATAGTCCCCGGCACTAAAGGATAAAATTGTTCGTGAATATCATTGCATTATAAACGCAATTACTTGGGTATGTTTGGTGTTTGGTAGTTGTCTGAATCGATCTCAACATTTTTAACATTCCATCGTTTTCAAACATAGAACGTCTACTCGGACGTATTTTATGGCTAATTTACTCGATGCTATTCCGTTATATTCGACCCTGCCCATGGCCGTACCCTGCATCATTCCGTATCAATCAGCGGACTTTGCTCCACAGTGAATGCTCCTTAATTGATTGAATTAACTTAGGAAAACTGCCAATCGGACTTTGTGTTTTGAGGGCCATGACAGGTAGTGTCTATCGCTAACATGATGCCACGACACTAATATTATATACAGACAATGCATAAAACGCTCAATTAGAGATACACGCAGACATCGTGATCTAGACTTCACCTTAATTCATGGTCAGCTATCAAGGGCACAGAGAGTCGTGGACTACCCAAGATTTTTTGCCCATAGAAATGGCAACTTCGTTCCATATCGGGTGCGACTGGTACATTATTTCCATTCATCCAGCCGATCAAGAACTGTCTAAAATTAAAACAAACCCTAATGTTAAGGTATTATATATGTGCAGGACTGCTGTTTCGCGCACTGACAAAGGCTAGCTATATGCAATCACCGCATTGCCCAAAAGGCCTGGACCAAACGTATCTTGGTGATCGAATGCATTGCAATTTCTATGCATCCAAAAGGCACCATCTAGTAAGAAAGGTCAGACAAATATCAATTTTATTGTTAATTTCTATAGTGACAAAGTTGACACTAAGATTTCATGACGGTCCCGCTTATGTAGCCTAGGAGAGTCGTATCGAAAATATATACATACATATATATATATATATATATATATATATATATATATAGATATAGAGAGATCTATAGAGATATATATCTCTATAGAGATAGATATAGAGAGAGAGAGGAGTAGATATAGAGAGATCTAGGAGAGAGAGAGAGAGAGAGAGATCTCTATCTCTCTCTAGATATATAGAGAGATATATCTCTCCTGTCTCTAGAGAGAGAGATCCCTAGAGGAGAGAGAGAGAGAAATTTCTCTCTCTGAGATCTCTATCTGTCCCTCTGACATAGAGAGAGATGTACATATGGACTCTATCCTCTCTCTCTCTCTCTCTCTCTATCTCTCTATCTCTCTCTATCTCTAGATATATATATATATCTCTATCTCTATATCTATCTCTCTCTATATATATATATATCTCTCTATCTATATATATATATATATCTATATCTTAGTTGCAAAGGATGTACAATATCACCATTTGTTACAAAGGGTAAGAGTAAGTTTCAACCACCAAAACCCTCCGTTCCCCCACCACCTAAACCAACGTATAGCGCTTTTACCATTGGCGAAGCCACACAAGCCATAAACTGTCATATAATTATTTCTGTTATGAAGATGAAGAATTGGTAAAAGAGTTCTGAATAAAAATTTATTCGATTCAGATATGGGAACATCTTCACCTATTGTGATTACAGCCAGCTAATACCAACTACAGTTAGTCACTTTTGAGTGATAGGATTTGTGATAATACGACTGAGTGAGGATTTAGTTAAGTAGGTGAAGGCATGATTGCTAGAATGTGTGAGTGTTTGTGTGTGTATGTATGATAACTGCATTGGATATATAAAAACAATTATTATTTTGCGCATCAAAGTACTGCATATACTGCACTGATAACTAAAGCCCTGCAGTGCTTTCAGTCGTTGCCATTGACAGGTGGATACGTTATTGCCTTTGCAATATGATTAATTATATTTATGCCCGGAAACTGGCGGATGTGATATTATTCTAAGGGTCATTATTTTCTCGGTTTGAATAACGACCTGGAAGCTAACCAATCCGATCAGTTTGGTAGTTTGGAGTGGCCCCTCCATCGATGCCCGATCTAGAGCCAAATGCTCCTAAATCAGCAGGTATATTGACATGTGGACTGTATTGATCGTTGCAATATATTTGCCTGGTCTACCTCATTTTTTATGAGGATTACTGATCACATGCTCGATCCGGCTTGCATAAACACCATGAAGAAGCAATTGTTCAGTTGTCTGGTTGGGATATCTCTGCAACTTTTGACTTACCTGTGTTATAAATTCCAGGATTGTAATACACAAATATTGGAGCGAAGAAAAGATAAGGCTTTTGCGAATGAATCAGTTGTGTTTTGGAGCAACGATTTCCATATATCACCCATTGCAGATCTCAAAGACTTGCTAAAGCCACTGAGTGTAAGGTTTGTTGATAAAAGCCTGTCAGGACATTGTCATCTGACCAACACATGTGCTAACAATTTACGAGTCATAACTAAAAGCAATGGGATAAACTTGGATCCCATGCTCATTCCGAAATTCTACAAATCCTACATCAATGACCCTGAAATGACATCGGTTGACGCTTTGTGTGCTTCCATCCGTCTTCTATGTGTGAGCTATTTATGCCTTTCAATAAAAGCTTGTTGGTCATTGCTTCAACGCGATATGAGATGGGGAGATGGAATGCTAAAAGATGGCGCCAGTGGAACACCAATCTTCATTTGACTGCAGGAAGATCAAACAATGTGGTTGGTGCTAATAATCTTTACGATGCTAAATACATTGAATATTTCACAGGTATAAAACTTGTTCTCTTACCAAGTTTCTGTGGTTATATAAGTGACAAATACAAAGCCACAAAGCAAGAGTTTATTCTTGCCTCAGGGCGTCGACCAGGCTCGGGTAAAACATTTCTGGACCAGTACCGCACTGCATGCAAAAAAGGTAATGTTACTTGCCAAGTGATATCGCCTTTGAGAGAACTTTACAAACACTATAAATACAGTGATCTTGCGTCTCATCCAGGGATTGTTCACATACCCTACCAAGTGTCTGTGATGAGTCTGTCTGAACAATATCGGATGAATATCCCATTGTTTTTTCCAACACTCGATCTTCTGACGGATTGGCAATATGAGCATCACGTGATGAACGAGAGAACTTGGGATATGGTACACGGAAAAAAAAGAGCAATTCAAGTATACCACCTCATCAATCGCAAGCTGACACACCTGATCCAAACTGCGAAACTGACCCAGTTGCCATTCGGCATTGGATACAGTATGCTGATTTCTACAACATGCCGCATATAACCTGTACAACTCCGCTGTATATCTCATTGATAAGCTTAATGGCGCCAATCTGACGAATATTAGTGCCCGAATGAAGGTGGCTAATAGAGAAGCAAAAACCAATTTGCTGGCTAAGTGGACTGATATTCTGAACAAGATCAAGACGAAAAGTTAAAAGCATATTTTAAAGATCCATGTGGGGATAACTCCATGTAGCTGACATAGAATGTAGAATAATATACATTAAGAGGGAATGTATTGCGTGTGATTGAACATAAATAATGGTTTCCATTTAAAATTGTCATTAACACTCAATATGTCTCTGTGAAGGAAACTGGGTATGGACACTAGCAGGAATTCACCCACACACTTCCCCAACCCCTCACTCTATGTCCTCCAGACTTTTCTCTCTCTGCTCTTGCATACATGCAACACACCCCTTCCGTCGTTTGACACACACTCTCAACCCACATCCCACCTCAACACACTCACCAAACCCACGTATAGCGCTCCAATCTTCTTTCTCTTGACACAAGCCATAAAGTTTGTCACCCAATTATTTCTCTTATGAAGATAAAGAAGTTTAGACATAAAATAGTTCTGAATAAAAATTATTCGCTGTTACAAAACTTGGGAACATCTTCACCTATTGTTCTACAGCCAGACAACATACCAAGGAAAGTTAGTCACGTTTTGAGTGATAGGATTCAGTGATACTCAACTGAGTGAGGATTTAGTTAACAGGTGAAGGCATGATTCCATAGAATATGAGTCAGCGAGTGTTTGTGTGTTGTATGTGATATATGATAACTTGCATTGGATATTATAAAAACAATTATTATTTAACGCATCAAAGTACTGCATATACTGCACTGATAACTAAAGCCTTGCAGTGCTTTCAGTCGTTTGCCATTGACAGGTGGATACGTTATTGCCTTCACAATATGATTAATTATATTTATGCCCCGGAAACTGGCGGATGTGATATTATTCTAAGGGTCATTATTTCTCGGTTTGAATAACGACCTGTCAGCTAACAGTGATCCGATTTCTTGGTAGTTTGAGTGGCCCCTCCATCGATGCCCGATCTAGAGCCAAATCCTCCTAAATCAGCAGGTATATTGACATGTGGACTGTATTGATCGTTGCAATATATTTGCCTGGTCTACCTCATCTTTTTTATGAGGATTTACTGATCACATGCTCGATCCGGCTTGCATAAACACCATGAAGAAGCAATTGTCTTCAGTTGTCTGGTAGGGATATCTCTGCAAACTTTTGATTACCTGTGTTATAAATTCCAGGATGGTAATACACAAATATTGGAGCGAAGACAGAGATAGAATAATAAATTGCGAATGAATCAGTTGTGTTTTGGAGCAACGATTTCCATATATCACCCATTGCAGATCTCAAAGACTTGATAAAGCCACTGAGTGTAAGGTTTGTTGATAAAAGCCTGTCAGGACATTGTCATATGACCAACACATGTGCTAACAATATACGATCTAATAACTAAAAGACAATGGGATAAACTTGGATCCCATGCCCTCATTCCGAAATTCTACAAATCCTACATCAATGACCCTGAAATGACATCGGTTGACGCTTTGTGTGCTTCCATCCGTCTTCTATGTGTGAGCTATTTATGCCTAGTCAATAAAAGCTTGTTGGTCCATTGCTTCAACGCGATATGAGATGGGGAGATGAGAATGCTAAAAAGATGGCGCCAGTGGAACACCAATCTTCATTTGACTGCAGGAAGATCTAACAATGTGGTTGGTGCTAATAATCTTTACGATGCTAAATACATTGAATATTTCACAGGTATTTATAAAACTTGTTCTCTTACCAAGTTTCTGTGGTTATATAAGTGACATAATACAAAGCCACAAAGCAAGAGTTTATTCTTGCCTCAGGGCGTCGACCAGGCTCGGGTAAAACATTTCTGGACCAGTACCGCACTGCATGCAAAAAAGGTAATGTTACTTGCCAAGTGATATCGCCTTTGAGAGAACTTTACAAACACTATAAATACAGTGATCTTGCGTCTCATCCAGGGATTGTTTCACATACCCTACCAAGTGTCTGTGATGAGTCTGTCTGAACAATATAGGGATGAATATCCCATTGTTTTTTCCAACACTCGATCTTCTGACGGATTGGCAATATGAGCATCACGTGATGAAACGAGAGAACCTTGGGATATGGTACACGGAAAAAAAAAAGAGCAATTCAAGTATACCACCTCATCAATCGCAAGCTGACACACCTGATCCCAAACTGCGAAACTGAGTTTCCAGTTGCCATTCGGCATTGGATACAGTATGCTGATTTCTACAAATGCCGCATATAACCTGTACAACTCCTCCTGTATATCTCATTGATAAGCTTAATGGCGCCAATCTGACGAATATTAGTGCCCGAATGATAGGTGGCTAATAGAGAGAAGCAAAAACCAATTTGCTGGCTAAGTGGACTGATATTCTGAACAAGATCAAGACGAAAAGTTAAAAGCATATTTTAAAGATCCATAATGAATAACTCCATGTAGCTGACATAGAATGTAGAATAATATACATTAAGAGGGAATGTATTGCAAGTGTGATTGAACATAAATAAATTTGGCGGCAGTCTGTGTGACCATCCATTAATATTAATATTATCACTTTATCGGGAGAGATATATATCATATGTAAACAGAGAGAGAGCTTAGAGAGCCATAGATCTATAGATATCATATTATACAGTATATATAGAATCTATATATATATGACTCGAGAGAGATAGAGGAGAGATATAGAGGATATACAGAGAGAGAATATCTTATGAGATAGAGATATACTGAATATAGAAATCTATATACGGATATAAATGATAGAAGTATATATATATATATATATATATATATAGATATATATATATCGGATATATACAGTATATATCCATAATACCCATATAAGATATATTATATATATATATATGCTATATATATCTTATATGATGATGGCTGATGATTGGTTATTCGTTGTTGAACTAAATAATATTCGCTTCATAGCTAATCTCTACAGCCTGGTATGTAAAGCGGCCTCTTTAATATGAAGCTAAAATTTTGATTTTAGTATTGAAATAGGATTGCGCCAAGACCGGCCATACTTTCGCGAACCAATGCAGGGAATTAACTCAGTCATTTGAAAAACTATAGCCCTACAACCTTAGCTCTTTTAAAACAAGTTTAGAGGCGATATGCTCTCATGAAAACCATCCGCCCCGACATCTGCCACCCAACATGGTACTTGAAATACTAATTTAGCCAGCTCGCAACTAAGCTGTAGCCGGAAGTTGAGCGATCACTTGCTTAGCCTCAAGGGAAAAACAAATTTGTCGACAAAAGGCTTACACGTATTTCAACTAAGGATCAAACCGTACGGAATCAATATAAATTCATTCATGAAAATGTGATTCATTCATAATAGTTGTTAGCACCGACAATAACGTTCCCATGCATTTGACATGGAGCCTTGGACCTAATGACCCACAGCAGCTCCCTCTTCCTGCTCATCAATACTGTGACGACCACTTATTCTGACCCCGTATTAAACAATGAATTGTTTCCTTTCTAGTCTACTACACATACAGGGGAGTGACATTGATAGGGGTATGTGAAGGAGGGTTCAGAGTTTTCCAGATGCCATAGAGTTTCCCCGATTGCAGAGCCCGATGATAGGTCATCAGTTCCATTCCTGGCTAGCTCGACTGAAAATATTCACAACGACGATTCCATCAACAATGGTTACGACAATCATTGTGATGAGACAAATGATGCTCATGATGACCTTTTCAATGCAAATTATCTTGTAAACAATGGCGTGTTTAGAACAACAGTCGTCAATTTCCATAGTTTAAAGGCCCCTAATAAGTAGTCATTGACAATTAAACGCCTCCTTAACCTGTCTTCTTATTAAAAGCAGCCAGTAATGTATCAAACATAAAGAGTTGTATAACGATTACTTCGAGGCTATCTCACAAGATAAATGGAAATTCCATTTCATGTTATGTAGGTCACCCTAGCTGGGAATCATACGGATTTAACTTTGAGGCACATGTAGCTGAACTGAGGAGAGCATGCTGGGATACAATCGAAGGATGACCACAGGGTCGGAGTACCTTTTGTATTGAAGTCTTACTCTTGTACAGGCCAGGCCATGCTAAGGCTTTGTAGATAATCCAGACACAAGTGGACATGTTGAGACAGCACTCATAACGCCAAACAATAATCGGTCGACAAAGAGTAATACAGTCGCCCACAGAGAATGGTGTGATTTACGGTAGCTATCAGTTTTTACACTGCCATTGATATGATAACGCAAAGATTGACGTAAACTGAAAGCAATGTTGGGGAATTCGGAAGATGAGTCGCATAAAGAATTCATCCAAAGTGTATCGTTCATCACTAGGCCAAGACCACAATGGACTGGACTCAATCTGCAAGTAGACATGTTGCTTGATCCCCTGAAGAATACCGTCAGATGCCGATCGTTATTGATGCCTATACATGATGGTTATACATCTTCGCTGCTCTACAATCTATTACAATGTTGCGTGTCCAAGTCCCAATGATTTACACCCGAATTTACGTCCTCAAGACAAAGGCGTCGTCATCAATATTTGCTTTAGTGATGCAACTCGAAATATAGTCGCCATGAAGCGCGATGGTGTCAACTGCTGCGTGGATCAGCTCATACCTGTTGTCAACGCATTGACTGCATTTCTACTTTTGGCCATGTCGGCCCATGTGGGTTTGGAA
>CM067347.1:12568647-12623647 GCA_034190875.2 Urechis unicinctus
AGTACATACATATAAACTGTCGTATATAAGGCATGCAAGCAAGAAGGATGTAGACATCTAATGATGTGTGGATCCTTACAATTAATACAGCATATAAACATATTGACATAGTAGTACCTACAAACACTCCATATCTAACAATGGTAATTAATGATATTGCGTGTGCAAAAAAAAATCATTTATTGTGGTTAATTCAAATATGTTTGGATGTGAAAATATGCACGATTAACAGGAGTTCATATAGAATAGCAATGACGTTATTAAGTTAATGCAGTGATGTTTAGCCTGGTTGAGACACTGGTTGGTGGGATTTAAGTTTGATTGTTTTCTCTCTGCCGTGAAATTGATCTATAATCATTGGCAACAAATCAAACGTGACAAGTGACGTCATGTACAAAATCGCACCCTGTCATGAACGATGAGTATTGTTCTCCCTTTTAATGAATCCTGTCATTCAGTGATATAATGCCATTTTAGACGCCAATTGTAAAAAAGTGGAATATAGAAGAGCAATATAAAAGGGTTGTTCCACTCTAGAATATTCAATACAACGCTGCTCAGTGAAGGTAGTTGCACAACAAAAGTAATATAGCCTTCATATGCATGACAATACATTTCCTTATATCTGGGTGCTTATTGTAGAATGAGTTTAACTACAGTAAAGTAATCCACAAAGTAGTGAAAAGTTAATTTCACGATTTATAGATGTACTTAATTTGTGTTTTGCCGTTAACAAGCACAATATTTAAAAGATCATTCCACATCGAGAGATACACCATTGTTTTGTTTCTACTTGACCTGACATTCAGCCATAACATTGTTTATATCAATCATGTGATAGCATCAGAAATGGCCGTGCGGGGCAATGCAGCATAGGTATCGCTGATTTTATCTAGATAACCTTCTGAAGCTCTTAATGTGCTTACATTGTCATAGTTGAGCTTTGGAAGTCCTTAATGCGTTAGCATTGTCTCAGATAATGCCTTGGTGTTCCTAATGTATAAGCTTAGATAGATTTTAACACGCTTATCAATACAATTAGGCGTTCACATTCCAATGATCACATGAGGGGATATATTTCTTTGTATAGTTATTTGCACATCTATGTTCGACTGTAAAAACATTTACAGACTATTTAACCTTAATACTATTAATTGTAAGATTTCCACGACCCTAGGGGCTATGATGTTAATAATGACGATTTTTATTATGTAGATAATCATCAAGATAACCCTGACGATTTTAAAGATGGTAATGATGATGATGATGGTGATAATGACGATGATGATGACGATTATGATGATGATGATAATAATAATAATAATTTTATTGCTTGCAACATCAAGATGTACATACATATAAACTGTGTCGCATATAAGGCATGCAAGCAAGAAGGATGTAGACATCTAATGATGTGTGGATCCTTAGAATTAATACAGCATATAAACATATTGACATAGTAGTACCTAGAAACACTCCATATCTAACAATGGTAATTAATGATATTGCGTGTGCAAAAAATCATTTAGTGTGGTTGATTCAGCAGCAAAATAATAGAATCTTGGGAATTCTATTACAATTTTTCAACATTATATTTTCTTAAAATTATTTTGAAAGCATGATACGACATATATGGTTTAATTGTATAGCAGATGATACCATTCCACAATTTCACGCCTTGATACGTAACACTGTTAATAGCTATTTGCTATTTACATTCTGGTACATATAATATAAATTGTTGTCTAGTTATAACATTGTAGGTATCAGGCTTTCTTTTAAACATTTTGTACAATGGTTTTGTCACAATACCTGAATTGTACTTGAATGTAAATCAGAGTACACAATATTCATACTCATTCGATAGTGGTATAGTATTAAGCATCTTACAATTTGGGCTAGAACTGGTACTTCTTGAAAACCCTGTCATTATTCTGCAGCATATTTTTTGGCAGCATTCCCCCATACTTCAATACAATAAGAAATGTACGAATAGATAAATGAATAATACATTGCTTTTAACGTTGACAACTTTAACACTTTTCTTGTTTTACATAAGATTCCTACATTCTTAGCAATGTTCTATTTTACATGGTGGATATGTTGTGTCCAATTTAATTGGCTATCAGGACGTACTGCAAGGAAAGTAGTACAGTTTTCATTCGTTAATATCTGGTTGTTTAAATACAACGTTTCACTTGGGCTGATAATATGCCGACCCGGTTTAAATATAACATAATGAGTCTTTTAAACATTCAAAGATAGTTTGTTCGTGTTGAGCCACGTAACAAGCTTATTAAGCTCTTGATTCATTTTTCCAATAATGTTTTCAATATCGTTGCAAGAAACATATTAGTATCATCATCAAAAAGAATTGGAACTAAAGCAGTTGAGATGTGCACAATGTCATTAATATATAGTAAAAAGAGTATGGGCCCTAAAATGGATCCTTGAGGGACACCATTTTTCAATACTGCTACATTCTTCACATACCTATCCGTCCGATATACTTTTAAACCATTGAAGTGCAATACCTCGAACACGATAACAGTAGAGTTTTCTCAACTACATATCGTGGTTAATGGTATCGAACGCTTTGCATAAATCTGAAAGTACACATTTTTCATCTTCATGCATCAATAATCTTATTCACTAAATATGTTACAGCCATGTTTGCACCATGATTTTCTCTAAACACAAACTGACATTCATACAAAATATTCTGCTTATTAACAAAATCAATAAGTCTATTATACATTAATCGTTCAATAATCTTCGATATGACTGGCAGCACAGAAACAGGTCGATAGTTATTAATACATGAATCATCCCCATTCTCGACAATTGGCACGACTCTAGCTAACTTAAGTTACATGGGAACAACTCCATGATTAAGTGACAGGTTTAAAATATGCACTAATGGTGTCAAAAAAGCACCAAATGTCGATTTGATAACCTATGTGGATAAGTCATCCCATCCAGAGCTGGTGTTTTTTTAACGACAGAATAATGCTACTGACTTCATTTTCACTTGTATCATTGAGCACAATTGAATTAATACATGATTTCTTCACAAATGACAAAGGGTCGATATTTGTAGCAGGGATATTTTTAGACAAGCTTGGTCCAATGTTAACAAAAAAGTTATCAAAATTGTTTGAAATTATTTTACTTATTTGATATTAGGTCTCCATTAATATTAAATTGTTCGGGACACCTAGTGACCTTCTTCTTGTATATAACCTCCTTAATCAATTTTACCTTGTCTGCAGACACGTTCCCCATTGAAATTACATAAGCCATACAATTGAGCATTAGTTGATGATGATCATGATTCTGCCTTCTCTTCTTCAGTTGCCTTGGAACGTGATGACCAAAACGCTATGACTTGGGAGACAGAATCTTTAAGACCAGGACTAACCAAAAAATTCAAAATGTAATTACACAGTGGAAACTCGCATTGGCGAATTCCGAAGTCCCTTCTAGCGCGGTGTTTACAACGTGGTCTGTAGAGAAGAGTCGCCCGTAGGGTGGATATGTGAGTAAAGTGTGCAACATTCTCGTAGATTATGTGAGTTATCGAACAACTGCCTGCTTTATTTACATTGAATAAACATAAATTGCTATTTCATTTCCGAATTACCAGAAAACGTTTTTGAACTCTATAAGTAATAGTCAGCCAATATTAGCAGGATTATCAATGATAACAAGCGTAAAATTGTGCTGTATTTGGGTTGATAACTTGCTTTTTCCAAGTTATGGCGATAAGTCAAATTGTGCTTATATGTATGTATGTATGTATGGACATTGTTCCCGTGCCCGGCTAACTTAGCTTATGCATTAGAAGCCAAAGTGATATTAAGACTTCGATCTGCCGCACTGCACTCTTTGAAGCTGTAGATCTACCATCACCCTTGTATCTTATACACTCGGTACGATTCTGACTATAGTATGTGAGCATATCGTTGCTATTTATCAACGTAATGTATTTTGTGATGGAGTTTTATTGGGACTGTATAGCTCCGTGCTCGAAACACCACAGAAGGGAGTGGAGATGATTATATTGATGCATTTCATGGTAATTCGATCAGTTCAGATGTCACCACCACTCGTCGCATCCCGGCGATGATCGTCAAGATTTTGGTGCTTTAGGTTTAATTTACACCAATAACGACGATAGCCGAGTGTTGTGCTATTGATTATGACGGCGAGTGAATCCAAATGAGCATATTTCGTATGCGTATGTGATTCTCGCTAGCGCTCGTGCCGAGTGTATATGGTAAACCATGCTCATAACAGAAATTACATGTCGCAAAACCCTTTGCATTATGTACGATCGTCTTAATGTTCTTATTTCACTCGTTGGTTTGAAAGCCAGGGTGCAATGTATCTTTTAATGCCGCTTTATGCAACAATTAGTGTCACTATTTCTCAGACAACTGACGGCTGAAGAAGACGAACCGAAGATATTGATAGTGACTTGTAGAGACAATGAGGTACCCATGTCAGAGTGTAAAGAATAGAACATCCACAGGCTACACCATCAGTGGCAGGCATCTAAGCATGCATGGTGCTCTGCGTGTAGTTGCAGCATGCAGTTGGTGGTAATACTGCTTGGGAATGAATTAGATATATCGTTATTAATCTCTTCATGATATAAAGTTGCATAAGATATACAACATCGCCATTTGTAACAAGGGGTTGGCCAAAGAGTAAGTCCTAACACCACATAAATACCATCATCCCTTCGTTCCAACCACTTCAACCAACGTATAGCACATTTACCATCGACGGAGCCACACAGACCATCAACTATAAATTATTTCATAATGATAATGAACAAATGGTAACGGAATTCTTAATGCTGAATTTGATTCAGATATGTCAACATCGTGACCTACTAGGAGTACAGTTAGCTAAGATCGATTACGGTTAGCTAATTTTAGTGAATGGGTTAGTGACTAAACGAGTTAGTGAGTGAGGAACCATGAAAATAAGTGAAAGCATGATTGCTAGCTTGTTGGTGTGTATGAGTGTGTTTGAGTGAGTGTGTGTGTACGTGTGTTTATGTGTGTGTGTGTGTGTGTGTGTGTGTGTGTGGCGTGAGTTAGTGGGTGGGTGAGTTATCAATATGCTGCTTACAGTATTGAATATACGAAAACAAAGATTTTTTTGCACATCAAGATACTGCATATACTGCACTTATTAATTATTCCCTGCAGTGCATTCTTCACTTGAATGAGATGGGCAGGTGGATTTTGCCTTACCAATATGATTGATTATATTCATGCCTGTTAATTGGTGCATGTGATATTATTCGCATGATAATTATGTGTGTAAGACCATACTCAGATAGACCTGAACTCTCACCAATCTGATCAGTTTCGATGTCTGGAGTAGCCCCTCCGCTGGTGCCCGATCTCAAGCCATGTAATCCTTTGATCAGCAGGTACATTGTCATGACCTGTATTGATCGTAGCAATATATTTGCCTGGTCTACCTTGTTTGTTGTGAAGATAACTGACCACATGCTCGATCCGGCTTGCATAAGACACCATGAAGAAGCAATTGTTCAGTTGTCTCGTGGGGATATATCTGCTTCTTTGGATTTCCCTGTGTTATATAAACCAGGATTTTAATACACCAATATTGGCACAGAAAAAAGAAACAGCTTTTGCCAATGAATCAGTTGTATTTAGGCGCAAAGAGATTCATGTATCACCCATTGCAGATCTCAAAGACTTTAATACTTCAATATTGGCGCCCAAGAAAGAAACGGCTTTTGCGAATGAATCAATTGTGTTTTGGAGCAACGATTATCATATATCACCCATTGCAGATCTCAAAGACTTGCTAAAGCCACTGGGTGTAAGGTTTGTGGATAAAAGCCTGTCAGGACATTGTCATTTGACCAACACATGCGCCAACAATCTACGAGTCTTAAATAGAAGCAATGGGATGAACTTGGATCCGATGCTCATTCCGAAATTCTACAAATCCTACATCAATGACCCTGAAATGACATCGGTTGACGCTTTTGTGTGCTTCCATCCGTCTTCTATGTGTGAGCTATTTATGCCGTTCAATAAAAGCTTGTTGGTCATTGCTTCAACACGATATGAGTTGGGGAGATTGAATGCTAAAAGATGGCGCCAGTGGAATACCAATCTTCATTTGATTGCAGGAAAATCTAACAATGTGGTTGGTGCTAATAATCTTTACGATGCTAAATACATTGAATATTTTACAGGTATAAGACCTGTACTTTTGCCAAGTTTCTGTGGTTATATACATGACAAATACAACGTCACAAAGAAAGAGTTTATTCTTGCCTCAGGGCGTCGAGCAGGCTCAGGTAAAATATTTTTGGACCAGTACCGCGCTGCATGCAATAAAGGTAATGTTACTTGCCCTGTGATATCGCCTTTGAGAGAACTTTACAAACACTATAAATACAGTGATCTTGCATCTCATCCAGGGATTGTTCACATACCTTATCAAGTGTCTGTGATGAGTCTATTTGAACAATATCGGATGAATATCCCACTGTTTTTTCCAACACTCGATCTACTAACAGATTGGCAATACAAACATCACGTGATGAACGAGAGAACTTGGGATATGGTACACGGAAAAACACCAAGCAATTCAAGTATACCACCACACGAATCAGAAATTGACATACCTGATCCAAACTGTGAAACTGACCCAATTGCCATTCGGCATTGGATTCAGTATGCTGATTTCTACAACATGCCGCATATAACCCTGTACAACTCCTCTGAAGATCTCATTGATAAGCTTATTGGCGCCAATCTGACGGATATCAGTGCCGGAATGAAGCTGGCGAATGAGGAAGCAAAAACCAATTTACTGGCTAAGTGGACTGATATTCTGAACAAGATCAAGACGAAAAGCTGAAAGCAAACTTTAAAGATCCATGCGGGGATAACTCCAAGTAGCTGACATAGAATATAGAATAATATACATTAAGAGGGAATGTATTGCATGTGATTGAACATAAATAATGGTTTTGGCGGCAGTATGTGTATTAATCCAACGCCTATATTGATTTATAAAACAATTGCCATTGTCATTAACGCTCAAGTTGCATTGTGAGTGACTGGTATGGAGGTATTGGAATATAGATCAAGAAGAAAAGTTGAAAGCAAACATTTAAGATCCATGTCGGGATAACGGGAAGCAGTTGACATGAAATATAAAATTATTTACAGGGAATATGTTCTATGTGACTGTTAAAAGCTAATGGTATTGGTGGCATTATGTGTATTGATCCAATGCCTATATTGATTTCTAAAACAAAGACCAATTAAATGTTCATTAACACTAAGATTGGAGTGAGATCGACTGGTATGGAGGCATTGGATCCTACACGTCCATCCCCACTCCCCTTTCTCTTTCACCTTAACCGTACCCTTTATCGCATTATATCCTGCCTCTTTCACTGTCTTCGTCACACTCCCCCCCTCCACCAACACACAAATATAACCGCACACTCACTTACCTACCCATAAACACATACACACGCCCACACACCCACACACACACACACACACACACACACACACTCACACATGCCGGCATTTGTTGCTGTCCACACATCAAAACGTTGTCATCGTGAGCATTTAGTCATTTTCATCAAGTATAGTGGTAGTAATAGGTCTGGATCAATACTGAGGTAGACATGACTTAAACTGGATTGCCAGCCGTTCTACCGTTAATCGATAAATCCATATATAAACATTTACGCTGCGTGAATGTGTGATAGACAGGTTGTAGTCTTCACAGTTCAAACGAAATTTTCATTTTATATACTGAGAGCTACTTATCTTACAATGATAACATTAACAGGTACGTTTGCTCGGCCTTAAACAAACCTATAAATGTTGATTTATATTCTGATTTCTCCCTCTCCACCTTCTTCTCCCTCTCTCTCTCTCATTCTCTCTCTCTCTCAGTGATCCATGAATGTATTGGCCACGTAACGATAGCAAAGCAATAATGCAAAAGTAATCCTTTTATCTCAATCTCTCTCTCCCTCCCTCTTTCTCTCGCTCTCTTTCTTTCTCGCTCTCCTCTTTCCAGTTATCTCCTCTTTCCCTCTCCGTCTCCCTCTCTCTGTCGTCCTCTCTAGAGAATAATTAGGTGGATCTAATATTGATGATGTGAGGAACAATACTTTTCAGTTCTTAAATAAATGAAAGAAAAATAAGAACTTACTTGCAACAGTATTAACAGGCGACATTACTTGTTTTTCCATCATCGTTTTATCAATCTAATACTGCCTTCCTGACACCCCTAGAGATATCGACTGAGGGAATCGACTTCATTTTAGCGTCAGCATTCATAACAAAGCCTCTCTCCACCATAGACGTAGAGGTGGTCAGATGATATATAGATCAAAGGCTCGACAGAGGTTTATCTGAGGGTACATGGCGTTAGAGAGGGAGTGGACACTGCTTGGTCAGAGGGACTACTTGAAGACGGGACGGACTCGGGGTGTCGTCTGGATACCTTGGTGTTCCTCTGATATGAGAGGCCGATGATAGGTTATGGGTTCAATACTAAACGATATACATATTTTCCAACAGTCTGATAAGTTGAGCTGCTATTTTTGTGGTATATGAAACTATAATTCTTGGCGAGCTCGACTGGAGATATTCACTGCAACGATTCCGTCACCAATGGTTACGACAATAATTGTGATGAGATAAATGATGCTCATGGTGACCAATTGAATGGAAATGATCTTGTTGGCAATGGCGTGTTGCGAACAGCTATATAATAAAGTCACGAAAGGAAACAGTCGCCCATTTCTATAATTTAAAGGCCCCTTAATATCGAATCATAAGCACCCCTTAGCCTGGTTATTTTTTTTATTAAAAAGTAATGCATCAAACACAAAGAGTTGTATAACGATTACTAGCTATTCCACTAGATTAATGGAAATTCCATTTCATGTTATGTTAGTCACCCTAGCTGGGAATGTTCGTATCATACGGATTTCACCATGAAGCACATCTAGGTTAACCGATGAAAGGATGCTGCCAGATAGGATACAATAGATGAATGACCACAGGTTCGGAAGTTGATTGAGTACCTCGTGTATTGAAGTCGTACTCTTGTACAGGCCAGGCCATGCTAAGGCTTGGTAGATGATCCGGACACCTGTGTACATGTTGAGACAGCACTCATTACGCCAAAGCCAAACAATAATCGGTCACCAAAGAGTTTTACAATAGTCAACAGAGTTTGGAGTGAGTTATAGTAACTGTCAGTCCACACACAGCCGTGGATATAATTGTGCATAGATTAACGTAAATTGAAAGCAAAATTGGGGCCTTACGATGACGAATCGCAAAGTGCATCGTTCATTACAAGACCAGGACCATAAGTAATTGAACTCAATCTGCACGTAGACATGTGGCTTAATTCCTGGTGGATTCTCATCAGTTGCGAATTGCATACGATCTTTATTGATGCTTATACATAAACGTTTTGCATTATCGATTACAATGTAACGTGTCCAAGTCCTTAAGCTTTACAGCAGAATTTATATCCTAAACACACTGGCGGCGTCATCAAATTATGTTTTAGTGATATAACTCGAAACATAGCCATTTACTGATTCACACGATACCAGAAGAAGAACGGGCGACAAAGCAGAGTGCCATGAAGCGCGATGATGACATCTGCTGTGTAGATCACCTCATGTCTGTTGACGACGCCTGAATTCTCGTTTCTACTTCAGGCACCCCGGTACACACTTGACGAGACTCGTTTGGGTTTAGAACAATCGGGGACCACAACAAGCGAGCCACCTCAAGATATATGTACGACCGACATGTCACAGCCCAGGCGAAGGTCTCGAGGCAATGACCAAGAAGTTCCTATGGAGGGTGGTGATCTGTGTATAGTCAAAAGCGAAGATGACGCCTTTCCATGTGCCAGCGTCATAATGGCAGCTACTCTAGAACTCAGGAGTCAAGATATGTCTGGAAGCGTTACCCATCCATGTCGGCTAATGGGAAACACATATTCCTATAATGACATTGTAAAAGTTAATTACAGTTCGGCAACTATTTTATATTTGAATCTCCTACCTCCATTTCATACCATTAATCTGGCCGATGAGAGACGCTCCACAGTTGTAAGGATAACTATCACATGCCTAATAAATGGTTATTTTGTTGTTGTTCTAGCTGCTGTACAATCGCCCGCCCAGTAAGAGGAAGCTCTGCATCTGAGATTTTCTTGATTACCTGTTTATGAATATATAACATGTCTTCACGTCATTAGGATATAAGTTATTTCAGCGACATACGGGCAATGGTACATATTTTAGCATGTACGCATACCACCATAGCGTCTATGACCACCATATACAACCACGTAGTGCAGTCAATGAGCATGCATGGTTTCGTTCCATTCCAGCTGGATGACTTATTGTTCAATTATTGTTGTTTCGCATGTCATAGAAAACCTGATCCAACGCCACAGGCACGCAGATGCTATTGAAACAAGCGGCGTGATTGTTGGCCTACATTCAAGACTCATGCTAAATGCTAGGTATCATGGTTACCTTTCTTCTAATGCACGGTTGTGCATGCTGACAGGGGTTCTTACATTGCCTTAAGGCATCATATACCACACTAGTGCTGGTGTGCCGTTAATCCCTATACTTACATTACCTTCCACTTTTGTCCAACCATTCCAAATGAGCCTCGATAGACATGATTAATAGGTTGAGTCTAGTAATATTACACCTTATTTGTGATGTGTTGATTATATTTGCAACTACATAAGCTTCCAGGAAATGGGAAATATTAGAAGGTCATATTGTCATGCTTTGATACAGATTTATATTCATGAGCTGTGAATTAAACAATGGTTCATGCATGTTTTATAAGATCACTCTTCATACACTACGAGGTCCTCTTGTGTCTCCCATATGTCTTCCGTGTACGATATTGCAGATTAAAGCAGTCATTTTCAGCATCAGGCATACAAGTTATATTGGTATGCTAGATATGGCAAATAATTGCGGCATCGGTGATTGTCTTTCGACATTTATCGCCTTTATATATGAATCAACGGAGAGAATTTGCTTATTACCTATCCATCGATGAGTTGAGTTAATATGAGTCCCTTAATATATTAGATGTCCCATGGTGGTTACGAATCTGAAGACACGACTGCTGAGTATTATCAAAGTTCAAATGCCATTAATGATGTCCTCGAAGATTCGTGGTTAACATTTGTACTCTTTAACACGTTAATTTCGACCGTATAGCAAAAAGAGAACACAATCAACAATGAATCCATTGCTGCGTTGGTCTATCACGCACAGAGCAGCGTTATTGGTTTTTGTTTCAGATTTTAACAAACGATTCACGGTTATTCACAATATTTGTTGCGTGGACTCATTGATATCCGATGTAATGTCTGTTGTCAATCTGTTCCACTAAGTAGCCCATATCGTTGAATAGATAAAAGGACATTTTCGGTTATATGCCGCTTCCAAATCCAGACATATTTGATAAACAATGATAAAATATAGGCTACAGCAGTGTATTTGCTTCGATGAAGACGCGCTATGTGCTGCAGTGAGATTAACGCCGAATGTCTACACAGTCGTGTAGCAATGATATTGACTAAATTATTATTGTTTTTTTTCTCAGATTCAGCACTACCTGGTCTAGAAATATGTTACATTGATGGCAAATACAGCATTGTTGGAAATTATTTAAAGAGACCCGGTGGGCACAATAAAGTAGTATTTACTCTAAATGAGTTTTTTGTTGCATCTGGTTGACTGCAAAGTCACAATTCTGGTTTCGCAAAGATAGTAGCTGGTCGGGCAGGAAGCTGTAGTCAATGTGTGGGCAGTCAGCGATAAATGCTTCTAGATACGGGAAATAATGAATCATTTCAGGCTGATTGTTTTACAATCAATATCAACAAAGCTTGTCCAAGCCAGACTCATCCATTGCTGCGAATCGCAAACGTATTAATCATCAGGGCATTTTTTATCACAACGACTGAATCTGAGTTAAGTGACTGCTGGGCAGATTAATCTGCTAAAAAAGTTTTCTCGTTTATTGTATTGGCATCGCCATGACTTTCTTTTGCTTACCGAATGCAATAGACTGATACGTCTAAATAACCTCTATAAAACATTCCTCTAGCATTACATGCGATCAAACATGGCACTGAAAAACAAAATAATTCTTTTTCCTGCTTGAATAAATCATAGCGTCGCGTGTTTTAGCTAGTAGTTACGTCATAAGGTGTGGACATTAACACGGGTATATAGCCAGGATGGGATCATGTGTACATCCATCTTCTGATTACTACATTGGTCGCGTTGGTATTTCCGAGTAAAAAGTGTTTCCCTGTAGTCAATGATTACTCCGGCACTTTTGGCAATTATATAAAATTCATTAAAAGCAACCGACCTCAATGGGTAAATCGCCGATGCAGTTAAGTTGGCCAATCTTAATGCCCATTGCAAGCAAAACTTATGAAATACGCTTGACAGACGGGTCAAAATAACAATCCTACTGACATTTGATATTTGTATCAATTTAAAGTGCAAACACTTCAGCAGGTTAATTAAATATTACACGGAAATGTTGCTGTGATCCGTTATCATGCCATCTACACATGTGACCAATTAGATTTTTGAAATGACAAATATCCATTAACTCAATGAACAGAGCAGATATGTATTTGCTGCATTATAGGCTGTTCAGAGAATAATCAATATTTCATCAAGCCCAGTGAATTGGGAAACGTTAACTGCCTAATTGGAGTTGGGGATGTTTTGACAATGCTAATAATTTCTGTACACAAAGAGTTCCTTGCAATTAGGCGCTCATTTATCCGTCATCATATGTTGATAAGCATCTATTAATGATCGGACCCGAGATAATAATGTAGTTTGGCCCAAGAGCACAGACCAGCAATTAGGTAGTACCTGGGTAATAGGTCAATCATTCGTTGGAACGACTACATCTGTCTGGTCTCACATCAGCTGCCCCAACGCACTGACGACAGGTCCTCGTATAATGTGGTCTAGATGTGGAGACACAACCCGCCCCTTGAGTGTTCTCCTGCAGCGCTATGGCCATAGTGAATCGGGAATCAGAATTAAGAGATTTACACGCAATAATAGTGTTTGTAAAGTGATGCTACTTGGGTTGTCTCGGTCACATGATCTCGAAGATGCAAAGATATCACGTTATGGACATTCTAAGGTAGCATGCATCGGCTAAAACTTGGCTATTAAAGGTTATATCAGTGGAATGACGTCACGCTTTTCGTGATTCTCGTTTTATATACTTACCCTTGCTAAATGATGTTAGTATGCATTACTCTCTTTCGAAGAGATCTACCAACACGTATTATTTGAAGAGGTCATAATAAATCCTCGAGATGGACAGTAAAAAAACTCCATCATATTGTTCATGTGACATGACATAAGGAGACGGCTGTTTATCTACCCATAGCTTGAACTTTGTATTTACGGATGAATATACTTTACAGAACGCGGGGTCAGACGTGTCTCGAAGGAATCAAAGAAATAACTCGAAAGTAGCGTTTTTCCAGCTTCTTCAGCCTGTGAGCGATCCAGTAAGTATGCCATGGTCCGCAGAACCAATAACTCGTCAACCGCGTTAGGATCAACAGATGCCCAAACCTACCCAGCCTCAACCATACACTCCACAATACTCACAACGGCTAGAACAGCCTCAAAGTAGACAGATATCGTCACATCGACAGCAAACGAATCTTACATGGCTTTCTTTTCCTAAGAAACAACCCTTCGCCTTCAGATTGGTCTAACAGAAGCAACTACGTTATCAACGAAGGGAATAGATCACACCTCGTCTACAGCTCACCATCACTTCCTCGTCCACACAAATGACCTGACCACACCATGAAGCTCTCAGTCGTCGATGAATATCACCAGCTTATTACCACAATGAAAATATAACCCAAATTTGTTACTACAATCGCGAAATATCACTATCTCATCACCTCAATCGCCAGATATAACGAGCTTGTCTCCACAATCACCAGGTATTGCCAGCGCATCAGCAAAATTATCACCAGATATCTACAGAACACCACCACAATCACGAGATATCACCAGCTCAACCTCACACAAATAACCATATATTAACAGCTAATCATGACAATTGCCCGATATGAACCAGCGCATCACCGCAATCACAAGATGCCACCAGTTCATCACCATTATCTTCACCCGATATCCGAAGCTCATCTCCGCAGTCATCACGAGATATCACCACCTCATAATCATCGGATATCACCAGCTTGTCTCCGCAATCAACATATTTTACCAGATCGTCTATGTAGTCATCACAAGATATCACTAATTGCCAAAATCCCCTGATATCATCAGAGCGTACACACAATAACCAAATATTACCAGCTAAAAATCGCAGCCACTGAATATCAACAGATTGTATCCACACTCGGCACACATCAGCAGCTCGCCTCGATAATCACCCCCACCACCAAACTTTGGCATTCGGGGAGACCGATTGTACAGATAAACCGCCGAATATAAGTGTACTAATATCTATTTGGAGCAAATAGATATGAGGCTGTTGACAATGGAGGCGTCATTTTCACGTTCATATAGACTCCTGGTAATAAGACTACTTTAGATCAAGGTCAAATACCAGAAATTATAGTCATATATTGAATATGGTATGAAAATACGAAGTCTGTAAAATATGGTATGGGGACACGAAGCCTGTACAAGTTGATATGGGGACACGAAACCTGTACAATATGGTATGGGGACAAGAAGTCTCGGGCTGGGAAAGGTGTTGAAAGATCAAATATTGACACAATGAAAACAAGGAGATGCTCATTCAATAGATTTTTGGTACCACAAATCCTACTGGACAAAGCATGTTTTCCATGGTCAGCGAGAAGCCAGCACCGTTAGAAGCAGAACATGGCGCAAAGAACCAATTCTACAGCGTGCAGGCCTGCTCGAGCTGATCAACCTTATTGATGTTCAAACACAGAACCAAGCATACCTACCTATGGAAAATATCGAAACAACATATGTCAATATGCTTGACAAAGAAGGCTCGAAACATCACGTACCTGCGTGGATGAGAGAAAAGTATCTTAATGCCTTGCCCCACCTGGAGTCCTGTCCTCAAACAAATAGAATGAAGTCAGCTGTTCTCTAATTCCCAGAAGCATGCGAGGAATGCATGGTTTGTTCTGTGATGGTGATGAAGACCAATCACCCTGAAACTCGGGAAGAGCTGCAAGCAGTCAACATAGCAGTCAAGAAGAATGACATTCAAAGTTAATCCATTTCCTTAGCAAGTTGGCTGCAGCAGAAACTCCAAATGAAGATCAGCATCCAGAAGATTGGATGGACACCACACCAGATGCTCCAAATCACAAGAAAGCCCTAGTAGATAGAATGGTTCTACAGCAGAAGATGATCAAGAAACAAGCAGCCATAGTGATAGTCAAACATCTCAGTGAATGCATCAACGACTGGCTGATGTCCCTCAGCCTTGTGTTTGACACATACATGCATGATTCTCTGAAGAGTGCTTCTAGGGATAAACGAAGGCAAGGAAGAGCACCAATCTAGTATCAGATCCGCGATGACACAAACATAAATCACATCACAATAAGTAGGTACCTTTCACATGACAAGACTAAGGCTGACCTACCAACTATCTTGCTGCAAAGACTCAACAAGTACATCACCCAAACTGGTTACCACCTCTTCTTCAGGGCAAACCAGGAGTAACAAGGACTTGCTTTTCCAGGACAATAATCATGAAGAAGCAGACACACTGTTGATCTACCAGGCTGTTCTGGCATCTCAGTGAAACCCACCGGATGCACAGATGGTTTATTCTCCCCAGACACAGATGTCTTAGTGTTAGTCACAGCAAACTATGACCTCATGCCGAAGAACACGACCATGGCCTCTGGGGTTATAGTGATAGAGCCAATATGGGGAGCAATAGGGGGAGACAGAGCAAAGGCTTTGCCAGCCTTCCATGCGTTCACTGGCGCTGACTACACTGAAAGGTTCTCTCGCATATACAAAGCATTCTGGCTGCATGTTAAAATGATGGCACAAAAAGATGTGATCAGTTTTCGGCAGATGCTTTCAACAGAGGCACGGTGACCGAAATTACATTTGCCACTCTGGCTAGCTTCGTGTCTGCAGCCTACTCCCCCAAAGGCATCTGCATCAAGACCATCTCTAAACTGCGATTGCATCTCTTTAGCAAACATATGACAGAAAGTGACAAGCTACCCCCTACCCTTAGAGCTCTGAGACATGTCCTGAGAGTGGGAAGACAGGCCAGCATTGCTGCGTGGGATTCTAAGGTGATTCTCTGCCCTTCCAGCTCCAAAGTCCTTCATTGAGATGGTTAGCTGTCAATGCAAAACAAAGATCAGTACGGGAGTGCGTGTCAGAATGATGAGTACACACAGAACAGGTACGACACTGACGATGATAGTGATGATATGTAAAGACTTCTTGATTGCCTTAAAGATTAAACACATTTCTGTCATGAGGATAATGTCGGTTGGTTCTTAATGGACATTAACTTAGTGAATGTTCATATCTGATCACTTGTAAAACATTCAATAAAACGGACAATTTCAGTCAGTTAATTTTGTGGGTTGATTATTAACCTATTTATTTTGATAGCACTGGATTTTCTTGGTCGTGAATTATAGTATAGCTGTCCAAATAAAAGCTCTAGGTTATTTAGACGGTTTCCTTCATTGAGGTATTCGAAAAACTTTTTTTATATAAATTATGTAAATAGTGATATGTTCCACCAATTGAACTGCGTATAACAGAGATATTTATAGTTGAGTATACTAGCAATCATAAGGAATCCCGATGCCGTCACTGACGTCATCCTGGGATATCCCTATCAGGAATGACCCACCGTGACTGGTGACGTAACTCTCATTGATCGGCGTGTAATGTATTATGTCTTTCGAGGTGACAGGAGGGCGGGGAATCCCATGTGTTCCGATTGTTCCAAACCCACCCGAGTCTCGCCAAGTGTGTCCTGCGTGACCTGCAGTAGAAACGCAGTCAATGCGTTGACAGGTAAAGACATCTACGCACTTGTAACCACAAACAGAGCTGTCGTCCAGGAAAGCGCGTAACTCTAGGAATGCTGTACTTATCTGTTTATTGGAAAGTTGAAAGCCGTATCAGATTTCTCCATGTGTTAATAGCAAGCAAGTTAATCGTCTGAACTATGTTTCCGGTCACTATCAAAGCTAATATAACCGACTTCATGGAGAGCTGCTTACGCGATAACTCCTCGGCTGGGGGTGTGGGGATGTCTTAAAAGGATATGAGGACAACAGAGACATCCCTTGTTGTTTGATATGGAAGCAGCGAAGGTCGCGCGTGAAAAACTCCTTTAAGAAATCTGATGACAAGTAGGTGACTACACATGGAGAAGTGCGAGTCCCAGACGTGCACAACTGATGATAGCGCAGCCCGCGCTCTGTTCAAAGCGCTGTACCCAAATCTTCCTCATATAAAGATGCTAACAAATCTAAAATGTCACACGTAAAGGGACGCATAAGATCATTTTGACGCGGCGCACTGAACATTAGCCACTTATTGAGATCCCTGCGATATTGTTTCTGATGCATGGCAAATTTGCCAAATGTGACCAGTGCTCTGCCGGAAAGTGATCACACCCCGTCTACAGCCCACTTCCACTCATAGACCCCCCTTTCTCGTCCCCACAATTGACCTGACCACACCATGAAGCTCTCAGTCGTCCTCATCGTCATCGTCGTCAGATATCACTTGCTTATTACCACAATCAAACACTTGTCACAACAATCACGATAGGATAACACAACCACGAGATATTACCAGCCCATGTACAAAGTCATCACCAGATATCAACAGCTCATCATCACAATCACCATATATGAACCAGCTCATCACCACGATCACGAGGTGTCACCAGCTAAGCTCCGCAATCATCACCATATATCCCCAGCTCAACAACGCATGTATCACCATATTTCACCAGCTCATCATCACATTCACACTATATAAACCTGCTTATCTCCGCAATCACCAGATGCCGAAGTTCATCACCATTATCAAAAACTCATCAACACAATCACCAGATAACACCAGCTCATCCCCACAATCAACATATAGCGCCAGCTCATCCCCTCAATCACCAGATAGCACCAGGTCATCCCCGCAATCACCAGATATCACCAGCTCATGATCACAATGACCAGACTTCACCAGCATATCACTTATATCCCCACATATCACCAGTTCATCACCACAATCACCTGATATTATACAGCTTATCTTCATCATCAACAGATTGTTTTTGCCTTCACCACAACCATCCTGTCCAGAAAATGTCCCTCAGAGAACCATGACGACGACGATGACGACGCCATGTCAGTGGACTGTCAGTCCGTCGTACGTTCTGGTGGACACCAGGACGCTCTGACGGGATAGTGAGTGATGAATCATATGTGAATGTTTTAATGACATATATGTTTGATTGTATAATAAACAATGCTTTGTCGGACTATGTTCTCCCTCTCGCTACTCTATATTACTTTGATACAATTTAATACCATCCAAAGTGGCGCGTAAACGGTCAAATTGTAACTGGGAGAGTTCGCCAACGTTTAGTCAATGAGTTTTGAATGGGAAATTGGATAGAGACTTCACTCACAGGTCTCGTATAAGCGAGGTCAAGTCATCGTTTATCAACACCTAGATGAAGTAAATTTCCATCAACCATGGCTCAATCAGCACCAATACCATGGACGATACCTAAGAGGGAATGAAGTTTTATTACAATGCGGAGATCACTTTTCTGTCCTGTGAGGAAAAATATTGATTGAGGACTGATGGTGAATATCAAGTTATTTTTTCAGTAAAACATACTGCCATTACCGTTCAACATCGGTCGCGACAAGGAACTATACTATCATAACGCCAGCCAGCGCTTTTAGTTCATAACGCGATTGTTTCGTCTTAGCTATAGTTTCGCTATCAGTTTCACTTGTTGTCGACCAGGAAGAGCAAACGAAATTATCATCGGGAAGTAGGTAATTATAGACAGCAGTCGTTTTCTGTACATTCCTGTATTGTTTTAATCATCCTAGGTTGTGAAAGCCGTGTCGCCGAGGTTGCGCATGCTGTATTCCGCGATCGAGATTCATTTTTATGATTGTTGAGGCCCTGACTGCCCGGGTAGATTCGTCTTAATGAGCTCAAGATATAGCGAGTTATTTAGTCAATTGTATCATCGCCTAACCCGTCAGTTGATGTAAGCATGTCACCAACATGAGCCCACAAAGCTGGTTCCCATTATTAAAGTTTTTTAGGGACACCAAATCAGAGACAACCTTGATCCGGGCAGCAATATTAGTAATGGTATAATGGTGCTCCTCAGGTCAAGGCTGTCTTTGATTTGGTATAATAGTGCTCCTCAGGTCAAGGTTGTCCTTGATTTGGTATAATGGTGCTCCTCAGGTCAAGGTTGTCTTTGATTTCTTTGAGTTGTCTTTGATTTGGTATAAAAGTGCTCCTCAGGTCAAGGTTGTCTTTGATTTGGTAAATGGTGCTCCTCAGGTCAAGGTTGTCTTTGATTTGGTAAAATTGTGCTCCTCAGGTCAAGGTTGTCTTTGATTTGGTATAATGGTGCTCTTCGGGTCAAGATTGTGTTTGATTTGGTATAATGGTGCTCCTCTCAAGGTTGTCTTTGATTTGGTAAAAGGGTTGTCTTTGATTTGCTCCTACATCTTTGATTTGGTATAACTGTCCATTTGGTTAATGGTGCGGGTCAGGGTTGTCTTTGATTTGACCAGTTCATGATATTGACTCGCATTAGGATGGGCAGCCCTTCTGTTGTTATATACATTGCATATTACAGGACCATTGGAAGACTCAAGGTATGTAATTGATTATTATGTCTTCCAACGATAGATGTTTTAGCCAAAATTTTGTAGGTTTTTTTCTGTTTTTTCTCTCCAGCCTAGGTTTTTCGGGCTTTTCTCCAGAACGGTTGGACATATCAACATGAAATTGTAGGGAATGATGGATCAAGTTGGGACACAACTACAGATCCAGTTTGAAGCGCATGCGCAGTGTTGAAGGCTTATGGGATCGATTTTTCATCGATTTTTCCGCCCATTTTCTGTAACTATCTCCTCCATAACTACTGCAGTTACGAATAAATGAAAAACATGCTTGTAACACGCAATTATCGTAGCATTGAATAGAGCTAAAATATACTAGCTTTCACTTTTCGTACTTTGTATAATGACATGTTTATTATGGTACCTATCGCGATTTTTGCTCCAGCCTAAGTTTTTCTGGCTTTTCTCGGAACGGTTGGGCATATCAACATGAAATTTTAGGGAATGATAGATCATGTTGGGACACAACTACTGATCCAGGTTGACGCGCATGCGCAGTGTTGGAGGCTTATGGGATCGATTTTTCGTCGATTTTTCCCCAATTGTCTGTAACTATCTCCTTCATAACTACTGCAGTTACAAACATATGAATTATATGGTTGTAACAAGCAATTATTGTAGCATGGAATAGGCGAAAAAAAATATACTTTGTATAATGACATGTATTTTAGAGTACCTAGGTGATTTTTGCTACGAGTTCTCTCCTCGCTGATATCTCTGAAACGGCTGTATTTACGCACATGAAATTTTGTCAGTGATTAGAAATTGACCTTGTGATAATGATTGTAACAGTATTTTAAGCATTCACAGTAACAGAAAACAGTAAAAAGGACGTTTAGTGTGAATGTTTTCTACTGCTGCAGCTTAGCAGCAGGCTATCTGCAGTTCGTGTCTAAGAAAGCCAAACCTTGCAATCGACCAGAGGCATTCATCGCTTACCTTGGCTGGCTTTAAGGGGTCATGTCAAAACAGGCCAAACCTTACGTAATCGACCAGCGGCATTGTTGTATAGAGATAATATTTGTTTGTGTAATATTGTTGATACCGTATTGCTGGTCGTCCAGGCTTGCCGACCCTAAGTAGGCCAAACCTTACGTAATCGACCAGTGGCGTGTTTGTGCGCTCGGTTTTTTGATGCCAAGCTTCCGAGCGCCGAGCCGCTATCTATTAATAGCAGTCATATACAATAGTGGCTTAGGAGCTGGGCAACGACTGTATATATATGTGTATATTTATAAGTGTGTGGGTGTTTGTATATATTTATATCCTTGATCTTGCGTTTAAATTGAGTCACTCCTGAACGTTCAAAAATGCACTCAAGCATATACACATACGCCATGATTTACGTCGAGCGTTATGATCACAAACCACTTGTCATCTGAATGACTTCACTCAACAGCAGAGCTAGTAACATTACTTCTTGACATTTATTTGCACATAACTCGCCGGGTTACATTGGCTTTGTTTATGATTGACATCCATGAAATCGGGTTTTCCAATCAATCGACCTCCATAGACTCCAACTCTCTCACCAGATTTCATCCTTTTACCAAAATAAAGTTACGCCAATCATCCGCCGTTAACTTGCCATGATTGTCTTTGCCAGGTGAACATCTGTCTTCAACATCATGGCGTCAGAAGAGGCACGTGACTGGAGAACTGGACTGTCAGTTCTAGAGAGACAAAGATACATGTACGAGGGTAAATATGCCAGTGATGTAACCTTAGAGGTAGGCAAGGTCAATCAAGAGAAGATAGCTGCCCACAGATTTGTGCTGGTGTGTGGTTCGCCGGTATTCGAGGCCATGTTGACTGATGGAAGTGAGGGCGATATTGTGGTGCAGGACGTGGAGCCGGAAGTGTTCAACGAAATGCTGAAGTTGGTTTATTGTTTGGAAATGTTATAGCTGTAGGCAAGAATAAGCAAATGTAAAAAGTAAAATAAGGAAATCAGATACAATATTTTTCAAATTCAATTTTGATAACCGTTTTTCTTAAAAATATTGTTTTCTTTGATAGTTAAATGAGATGTTGTGTTCCTTCTGTTCTCAGGTTCCTGTACTGTGAGCAGATCGAACTGAAGGTAGACACTGCTTGGTATGTCTTACAAGCTGCAAGAAAGTATGAAATGTCGCAGCTGGTGGTACAATGCACCGACTATCTGATGGGCACCATTGATATCACCAATGTGTGTCCCTATCTAACTAAGAGTGTTCAATGTGACGAAAATGAACTGTCTGCAGGTTTTATGGAGTTTATTTCTCACAACATAAAACAGGTTCTTGATTCCCCTGAATTTACCCAAGTATCCCACCAAATTCTGAAGAGGATACTGGAATCTGACATAACTTTCGGTGTTTCTCCTCGCGAATTATACACAGCATGTCTTCGCTGGGCCGATGCACACTGTGCTGTTGACGCCAGAGCTCTTACAGATGAGATCAGACGAGCAGTGTTAGGGAGCTGTCTGTATCTGATACGCTTCATCGATATGTCAACCAAAGATTTCATAGAAGTGACACGGGAATCCAAGTTGTTAACTAATGAGGAGCGTTTGCATATCTTTGAATACAAGGCCTACCGTGAACACGGTTACGAGTATGAGAGTAGCATGGTGTTTAATGTGAGGAAACCCAAAGAACACAGGGTGACGAGATTAACGCGAGATTGTGTTGGAACACCCAGTGTGTTCGGACATGGAGTATCGTCTGAACCAAGAGCATTTACATTTGGAGCATTGATTAAAGAAAGAAAGTCTGCTATTGATTTCCAGTGCAGCAGAAGCGTGTGGATCACTGGCGTCGGTCTGTATATTGATGATGGTGTGGTGAACAATGTTGTTGTGAAGCTGATGGATGATAAGGGTAAAGTGCTGGCGGACACTGGCGATGTGGCTGTGAAGTATGACCTCGGTAACACTATAGACGTCCGTTTCCCTGAAAACATTCGCATTCACGGAAACCAATTCTACAGAATAACAGCAGAATATAAGGGTAAACACAATCGATATGGAACAAGTGGGCGAATAACTGTAGAGAATGGCTATCACTTTCAACTTCAAACAGACACCTGGCAATGAGACTACTGTCTATGAAGGTCAAATACCAGAGATAATATTTGCTACCTAGGTCACACAACCGTCAAGAGTAATTGATTATATAATAGTAATCATAGCATGTTAATCCATTTGCCTCTGATGTTTGTCCAACATTGCATGCAGCTCTTATTGCATTATCTCTGGTAAGACACGAATCGCGCTTGAACTTGTCACAATGCATGGAGTAAATAAAACTAGTGTTTGATGTCACAAGTAGTTATTAATATTTGATTCACAATAATATATATGTAATTACTGTATGTGACTAATGTGAGTGGGATGAGTGGCTTGGGACGGGAACAGGTCGTCGTGGTACGCGAAATGATGAATGGAGGATAGAAATAGACAGGAGCTGTCGATGATTTCCTCCATGATATAACGTGCGTTGTCATGGATACGACATGTCATGGAATCGTTATAATCGGCAGACTGATAGCACTTAGGTCTGCTGCAGCAAACGGAGACTTCAATATTCCAATGAGGTTGATTGACAGACATAAGTCGGCCTGAACTGAATCCACACTGTGTGCTTTATCTGAGCTTAGTGACTGCTGGTAAACTGACCCATGTCAATTCATTCGCATTTTTTTGTAATAGCAAAAGTTGTTTATGCTTTGTTGTTATTTACTTAATAAAAAATGTAATTGTTCAATTTGCGTAAAATCGTAATATCTCTCTAATTGCAAGATGTTCACTTGCAACTTAACATTTTATGAGGGGTTGAATGAAACTTGCCTCATGAGGAACATAGCATGGAGACAGCGCTGGGAGGTGGCAGCTGAGGTTCCAGAACCAGAGGTCTAGACGTGAAGCCTCAGAACATCAAGGTTTATTGAGGAGTATAACTCTTTAAAATCTGCCTAAGTGAAACTATTCTAGATTCCCGCCATGTTGCCGTTGTGTTAAATGAACTCCCGGCACAAATGGACAATTTATTGGTCAAATGGATCTAAAGGCATTCCAACGAGTTCTTATGCTGGCGTTCAAATGTGAATATAATAGTGATGTTAGTGTTGAATTGTATTAAAGATAACATAATGTAATATCATTTCGCATGTGTTGCGCCATGACTTCCGCTAACAACAGAGAGATAGCTAAGCAATTAATGTTGAGGAGCCCTTTAATGGGCGAATATATCTCGGAATCCATGGTGAGGGCAATGGCTGTGATGTTGTTATTAAGGTCACTGCAGTCAAATCAGAACCCATCGCCTAAGTTGCAAAGGGATGATTTTAATTATATCTACATCATCTATACAAGTTGGTAGGGGACACAAAGTCTGTACAAGATGGCTCGGGGACACGAAGTGTGTACAAGGTAAATATTGATATGTTTGACAAACTTAACGGCGTATAACAGAGATATTTATACTTGATTAGCATATAAAATGAAGAATGATCTAGAACTTTATTGAACTTGTATCATGTCAACATAGGAATATGTGTTTCCCATAAATCTCCATAGGCTCGACAAGATTCCCATATATGTTGGTTGATGCAAACTTCAACAAAAGTGTAGTCAACTTTTTGTCTTACAGAGGCCAAACTGGTAAGATCAAATTATTGTGTATCTTGTAGGTAATTACAGATACCTAACTTATCAATGCAATTACACGATCTTCCCTTAATAGATGCGAACAAGATATGGGAAACTCCCCTTACTTACCTTGACAATTAGTCTGCGTCCCATGCTCCAGGGGATCCGCTACGCTTCTCGCCCTAGAGTCTGCGACAGGACAAGGTCTAAAACTGGCGCGTCCGAATATTCATTAGACACTTCGTTAATCTTCGTGACCAATCAACGCAAAGGTTGTGACCCGGATTGACCTTAGTTGCGCGCGTCTGGCTCATGAAACTGGTTTGTGATACGCACCCTCGGTTTTATGTGACGTCATGTACATTGTTGTGGTCTGCGTCCAATGAGAACACATTGAATGTCTTCTGGAATTATGGGGCGTCCCAAAAGTTAAAATTGGCACCTCAACAAGCGCTTTAATCGCTTAGCTGCATGATAGTATGTTTAGGCAATAGTCAGTTAAAAAGAACCAGTTGTGTGTCTGCTTCTCTCGCCGACTGTGTGATTAACGATACCACTCAGCGTGAAACAACAAATCGGGGTGTTGTAGTAGAATGTGTGCCCGGCTCATTACAATCACTCGTCCGGTTGGATAAGTTGACTTGGCAAGTCACTTGTCCGACATGACTAATCACTTGTCCCGGCAAGTGGACAACCATTGGTGTCGAACCCTGACCCATTCCAAGCATTGCATCGAGAGCAGTAGCTAACAACGTGTAGCAAAATATTTCCCCGTCCCAGCAGCTACATTCACAAAACAGTCACGACTCATCAAGAGTCTTTTAAACGGAGCGTAACAAAACAAATATGGCGCCGAATCTTCGGAAAATGTGACACTGACCAATGAGACAAAGACTCAAAAGTACCCTAGAGTGACCGAGAGACACGGCTTGTGATTGGAGCATCCCAAATCTGGGATGCTGCACCAGTTCAAGATGGTACCATAGCCTAGACTGTTGGCGAGACTATTGAATATCATTAACATGTAAACAGGGCCCGCAGCCAACTACTTGACATTCATCATAACACGCTTTAGACGCAAATACGTTTTTGTACGAATTATCCATTCTTTAAATCAAGCCGTTCGAGTTACTAGCGATGGCGGTCCTAGGCCTTATCAACATAGTGACAGCGGCTTCGCTGGCCTCTACAACAAGCCACCCACCTCTAGACATGTGTATGGCCAAATTGTCCCATCCCAGGCGTGGTTCTCCATTGAATGACCAGGATATTTCGTATGGAGGATAGGATCTGTGTATAGTCAGCGTTCAGCTGGACAGCAGGACGCTCTATATTGCTTTGATATAATTGAATACCATCCAATGTTGATCTGTTTGACCAATTAAACGGCGTATAACAGATATATTTATGTCTGTTTGACCAATTAAACGGCGTATAACAGATATATTTATGTCTGTTTGACCAATTAAACGGCGTATAACAGATATATTTATGTCTGTTTGACCAATTAAACGGCGTATAACAGATATATTTATGCTTGATAAGGATATTACTTAATCTAGAACTTTATTGAACTTGTATCATGTCAACATAGGAGTATGTGTTTCCAAATCTCCATAGGCTTGACAAGATTCCCGTAAATGTTAGTTGATGCAAACTTCAACAATAGTGTTGTCAACTTCTTGTCTTACAGCGGCCAAATTGGTGAGATCAAATTAACGTGTATATATCAGGTAATAACAGATAGCTGAGATAAGTAGAAAGCATTGTTGCTGGTGTCAAAGACATGTTGACGTTTGCACATACGTATTGGTTCGATTAGATCATGGAATGCTTCGATACTTCGCTGTACCCTGGATAGAGAACGAGTGTGTTAATTGGCATGGTGACTTAACAGCGTCGTCATTATGCAAAAAGCTCATGTGTGTATGTATGTGTTACCATACTGGGGATAATTTGCTCTAGTTAGCATATGTGATCATACACAGTTCATGTAGGAATACATTAACACGCCCTATTGTTGTAGGTTTACATTAACACCCCTTTTGATGTAGGTATACATTAATGACCCCCTTTTGATGTAGGTATAAATTAACACCCTCTTTTGATGTAGGTATAAATTAACACCCCTTTTGATGTAGGTATACATTAACACGCCCTTTTGATGTAGGTATACATTAACACGCCCTTTTGATGTAGGTATAAATTAACACGCCCTTTTGATGTAGGTATACATTGACACGCCCTGTTTGTGTAGGTATACATTAACACGCCCTGTTTATGTAGGTATACATTAACACACCCTGCGTATGTAGGTATACTTTAACACGCGTTGTTTATGTAAGTATACATTAACACGCCCTGTTTATGCCATGGGCCACCACCTATACAGTAACCTGCGCGACGTATGCTTGAGAAGACCATCAACGTCCCAGCCCTACATTCGCCTGAATGTCGCAGCCCACAAACAGGACTATAAAGACGTGGGCTATGATCTGCAAACCCTCACGAAATCCGTATCTCCCAGAGCTGCCTCGTTGGGCTGCAGGCAACCAACCTACCAGGTCTACGGAACCATGACCTGATACTCGTCACCATGCGAATGCATGCTGCCAACGAGAAGGGCTTTAACATCCTTTTAGCCGTTCTCTGGATCCGGCAAGCCCGGTGATCCGCTTGAGACACGGCAAATCACGTATGTAACAGTTAGGGATGATTTCCAAATCATTTCCTACCATCGGGGAGGTCCATCATGCTTGTACTACACGACAATCTACTGATGTATCGATTAGCACCGCATGCCACACGGGCACAACTGCCCCTTGTCACCACCCCAAGCGCAGGCAGCCATCACTCGTGCCGACAGAAGTACCGTTCCCAGCAACGCCTGCCAACAGGGAGAGATTACAAGCGTTCCTGATCAACCACTTCAGGGACAGCACGTTCAACACATGCGAACATCAACCTCTACCCATGATGACAGGCCCCCCCATCAGGCTCATGATCGACAATGACGACGAACCTGTAGCCCATCACACCCTGATCCCAGTCCCTCTTCACTGGCAAGACGACGTGAAAACTGGACTCGACCAGGACGTGAGACTAGGCGTGATTGAACCTGTCCCAATATGGACACCAGTCACATGGTGTCATCGTATGAAAACGGAGAAGCCACGGCCTACGGTTGACTTCCAGTCCCTCAATGCTCACGCCACCCGAGAAACCCATCATACACAATCCCCCTTCCACCAGGTCTGTGCCGTCCCACATGGGAAATGGAAAACCGTCTTCGACGCCTGGAATGGATTCCACAGTGTTGCAATCCACCCTGACGACAGGCACCTCACAACATTCATAACACCATGGGGCCGCTACCGATACTGCACGGCACCCCAAGGCTACATTGCTTCTGGAGAAGGGTACTCCCACAGTTATGATTAGATTGTGTCAGACGTCCCGCAGAAAACGAAGTGCATCGACGATGCCCTGCTGTGGGCCGATACGATCGAAAGCAGCTTTCACCAGGCCGCACAGTGGCTGGACATCTGTGGCAGAAACGGAATCCCTCTGAACCTAGACAAGTTTGTGTTCTGCCAAGAGGAAGTGGAGTTTGCTGGCTTCACAGCGACTATGGACAGTGTGCACCCTTGCGTGAAGTACCTGAGAGCCATAAAGGAATACCCAACGCCTCGCAACCTCACTGACATCCGATCTTGGTTCGGTCTTGTAAACCAGGTGTCTTATGCCCTCAGCATGGATGACCGCATGCTGCCCTACCACCAGCTCCTCAAGCCAGATAACACCTTCACCTGGAACACAAGCCTCGAGGAGGCCTTCCAGGAATCGAAGGACGTGATCAAGGAGATTGAGACTGGGGTGAAAATCTTCGACAAAACAATACCTAATGGTCCACATTCGTGGCGTTCGGAACAGAGTGGCCGATTCAGTTTCCCTCAACCCATCTGGAAAAGTAACCACAGACGTTCCATTTGCCCAACGTTGTTGCCTGTGCTTTCGACCCTCAAGTTGTTCGACACAATTTCTAAGACGGCATACAGCCCCCGGACATCGACCCAAGTCTAGGCCCGGGATGGCAGCCGTCTCTTCCCTCGCTACTCATCAATGCGTCACCTGGGACTTGGTCAGGGAGGCCACAGCCAGTGATGGGGATATGCACCTCCACGCGATGCTCGTCGAGGACAGACTCCCCCAACCTCGCCATGAACTGGCACCACTTCTTCGACCCTACTAACGTGGCGACTTAGACACAACAGACGACATGGTCCTGTACAAAGGCCGTGTCGTGATCCCCCGGGCCTCCGTCAGGAAGTCCTATCTGCGCTCCACTCGGCCCACAAAGGCACGACGTCGATGATCGCGCAAGCCAAGTCATCAGTCATCTGGCCCGGGATCACCAAAGCCATCTACCAGACCCGCACTGACTGCTCGCACTGCCACGACATGTCACCGTCTCAACCCAACGCATCGCCAGCACCCCTCGCCCAACCAACAAACCCGCTCCAATGTGTTTTTGCTGACTACTTCAGCTACAAGGGAACGGCATATCTCCTTATTGTAGACCGCTATTCAAACTGGCCCATCGTCGAGAGAGGCCTGATCGACAGCTTGAGCTCTCCCCAATGAACTCTCCTCGGACGGTGGCCCTGAGTTCACCACCTCGGCCACTCGCCAATTTTCTGCGTACCTGGGGTGTTCACCATCGCCTCTCATTGGTGGCATTTCCCCACAGCAACAGCCTGGCCGAGATTTGGGTCAAAACAGTCAAACCTCTCATCACTGACAATACTGACACCAATGGCACCCTTGACACAGACGCCACTCAACGAGCCATCATGCAGTAACGGAACACCCCCGGAACACAGTTTTAAAATCATTTTTACTTAGTGTCAAAAGCTGTATCAGAATGAACTGGGCATGCGTAATAATATGTCTATTAACTGTAAAGTGAGTAAAAAGGTCACTTGTCTGACAATTATGCATGTTTATTGACATTTCAAGCATAATTAAGGTGGTACAAGGCCAATTTTGTTATCAAACTTTTAAGTAGGTAACCTCCCATTGGCAGCCGTGACTTAAGAACTTCTTTCTTCCCTGAAACAATCAACATGTACACATATTAAGCAAAGTGGTCAGGATAATGTGATAAGTTGCATGCAATAAAGTCAAGATGTATTAATTGCCACCCCTAATCCAGAGATAACAGTTCTATCATTGAACCATAACTGGAGGCAAGAGGTGTGTAGTTCCGATTGATGCATCATCCCACAGAATGTTAGGTAGTGTTATTTGCTGGGACAGCTCTAACTGTATCAGGTGTCTGATTGAATGGTGTAGAACACCTCCAGGTGTCAGAGTGAGGCTGGGTGTGAGGGTGGTGTCATATGAATAGTGTCATATGCATTCTGTATAAACTGGGGACCTGAAATGTTTTACAGACTGAATTTCTGTTGAACACAAGATTTCAACATATCAGTAGGTGTTAGATTGACAAGGACATCTTCTGAAAGATGCTCAGAACAATAAGGGAGATTATTTTAGTGCTACACAGATTGTACATTTAATAATCTGTCAGCAGGGCAATGCTGAGAATAGAAGATATAAATTATTGATAAAGCATCAGATAAAGTTACTTAATCATGAAACATCACATGGCAGTGCATGGCTAATCAACAATTCAGCCTACACAACAATTGTGCAACAATTGTATTTAATATATGACAACTACCATATAAGAGATACTGGGAATGATCTTTCTGTCAAATTTATCCTGAATAATACAATATATTCTTAAGTATATATACCATACATGGAAGTTGTTTCTTTGGACTGGGGAGCTGAATATAACTTCTGAAGGCAAGTTGTAGAGCTTGGGTCTGCCTTGCATCCCATTAGAAGCAGTCTGCATGTGCATTCATATAAAACAAATTATATATCGCTATTAGTTTCTAGTTATAGCAGACTTGTAATGACTTTCATAATATAGCACAGGCCTTTATGGCCTATGGTAGTGCCTATCATATGAAGGTTACTTAAACTAGAATTCATTTATAATGCAAAGAAGCCTTTCTTTGGGTTATACCTTGTCACAAGTTTACAGAAATCAAGTTGTTGTTGTTGTCATCTTTAAGGCTGGGGTCTACATGGCTTGTTGTTCCAGGCTGACTTGTGTCATAGCTGGTACTTGATTGGGCAGGTGGTTCAGTATCTAACAAACAAAAGCACACACATTGTACATCATTTATTGTAAAATTAATATAGTCGACACCTTGCAGACTATGCAATTGATTCAGAAGTGAACAATGATAACAATATTCGTAACACTGCATATTTCTGCCATTGCTTCACATTCATGGATACTCAATACCTTGCACTATTTAACGACAAATCCACCACATATATAGGGAACACATGCATATCAACATTAGACCTGACATACACTACAACAGACATTGCTCACAAATTCCACTGGGTTAACTTACAAGAATATATCAACAGCGACCACATCATTCTACAACTATCGACTCACCGTGGAAACAACAACCAACAACAAAGCACACCTTATCAAGACTATGAAAACACAAACCGGCACAAATACAAACAACTCTCACAACAACATATCACCCCAACACTCATACACACAGACCCTATCACAACATACAACAATCTACAAACAGCCATACATAACATATTAAAAGACACCACATCAACAATCACTCCAAACCCAAAACAAAAAAGAAACTCATGGCGGACTAGAGAATGCTCAAACTCTATAGCAACAAGAAATAAACTAAGAAACAAAGCACAGCACACTCCCACAAGACCTTATCAACTACAGACACCAACAATCAATAACTACAAAAATTTAAAAAAACAAAGCAAATAAACTTTTGGCAAAACAACTGTAACAAAATGAACACACCCAACCTTAAATTTTTTTGACAAACCGTTTCAAAACTCAAAGGCACTATCACCACACACACAATCTTTCATTACTCAATGCACTACCAATTTATTACAGAAAACAAAGAAAAAGCTTATCTTGTAGCATCGCACATGCAGAACACAAGCAGCAACACACAAACTCACTCTGGAAAACCCATCTGAACACCAACCCACCTGAACACCAACTACACCCACTAAATGAATGACTCACAATACAAGAACTTAATAACCAACCAAAAAACTAAACATATACAGCCCCAGGCCCAGACCACATCAGCTACTCCTGCATTAAAAGGATGTCACTCTCAGCCAAAGAAACAACATAACAATTACTCAACCAACTTTGGCAACATAGAAAATACTCCACACAATTGAAACAAAGCACTATCATCCCACTACTAAAACCACACCCGACCACCTCCTACAGACCTACAGCACTAACATCATGCATACGCAAAACAATAATCAACAATAGACTCATGTGGTACCTCAACAAACACAATATCATAAGCAACAAACAATCAGGTTTCAGATGATATAGCACTATGACAGACAGGAAAACCCACAACAACACTAGACAAAAAAATGCAACAATAACGGGGCAAAACATTTTCACCAAGCAAAACAAAGGCCATCAACTTTGGCAACTCCTACAAAATAGAGCAACATCAATACAAGTTACACAACACCTACTACAGAACGTAAACAAACACAAATTCTCGGTAATTATATTCAACCTACATAGGACATGGAATCAACACATAGAATATATTATTACAAAAGCTCACAAATACATAAACCTCATGAAACACATAATGCTAAAACAGGATGAGGAAACAAACATAAGCAACCGATCATATACAATGCAAATATCAAGCTACTCTTCAATTACACAGCCCCAGCTCTCATAACAGCTGATCAAAACCAAATTCACGAACTCCTCATCTTACAAAACACATCACAACGAATCATTAACAAATCCATAAAACACACATCAACAGCAGCAGCCATGCAAGTAAACCATGGTAACTAACCAGTACATCTACAATTATTGGAAACTTAAATACAAAACAAAAGTACAAGCCCACTCTTTTCAGTCACTAACCAACATAGCACACTCACCAAAAAAAAAAACCCACATCAAAAACAGACACAAGAGTTCAACACTTAACAGCCAACACTACCCATAATCACCCCCATCAACCCTAGTCCACAATGGCACACACCACAGCCCAATACAAATACCACATTAGAAGACAAAACTAATAAAGACAACCCCACACTTAACAAAACAGAAGCACAACAGCTCAAAGACAACCTACTACCCAACATTATACACATATGCACAGATGGATCAAAACAAAAAGAACTGACAGGGGTTGCATTTACAATCCCACAATAAAAACTCCACAAAGCCTTCAGAATACCTAACAACTACTCAACCTTTAGGCAGAAGCACAAGCAATATCAGTAGCATTACATCAGTACACACATCCAGAAAATAGTAACATTGCCATCTTCAAAGACTCATTGTAAGCAATAGAAAACAATAACGAAAACCCATACATTCAAGATATCAATTATCATCCATAGTAATAAACAGCTCTAAGTTCATAACATCAATGTCATTTTCATCTGGATCCCTCCTCATTGTGGAATACCTGGTGTGGTGACGTACGTCACCGCTGTGGTCCAATGACCTTAACGTGACGGCGATGCATTGAAGCGTATGACACCTCTGAGGAGCTTGGCCCTTAACGTGTCAGCGTGGGTAAATCACGTCCTCCGGAACCGCCCTGGCCTTTAAGGCGGCGAGGCAAAATACAAGTGACCAGTCACTTGTAGCCGAGCCGCCCATAAGTAACGTACACCAAGCTAGCTCAGTCCAGCAAGAAGAAGCTAAGCGAAGTATACCAAGTCTGCTAAGAAGAAGATCAAGCAAGTAACGACCGCCCTACGACAGCTGAAGGTAAGCGGGCTTAGGAAATCACTATACTGGTAACATAAAAGCGGACACACTAGCAAAACAATCACTCATTTAATCTAACAATAACATACATTAGTTATTACACCTGACATATTCTAATTATTCACATACATTGACATAGCATATAAACGGGATCGGGTCAACTCGTCCACAAACCAACTCGTCCCCAGACCAACTCGTCCACAAACCAACTCGTCCTCAGACCAACTCGTCCCCAAGTTCTAAGATTAATACCGGACTTGCGTGTGATTCAATTATGTACAATAACATTGAGTTTAAACATAAACAACATAAATTTCTATTATTTTGACAACCTATGTTGTCCTCCTAGACAGCTTAACTATTCTCGGTGCCGACGCACCATGCCTAGCCTCCTAGCTCGCCCGTCACAAGCGGCCAGAGCGCGGCGGCCTGGGCGTGGCATACGGGGGTTGCGCTTGGGTAGGGTAGGGGAGGGGAGGGTAGCATCGGGTCGGGCAGCGTCGAGTAGGGCAGCGGCAGCGTAGGGTCGGGTAGGGTAGCGTCGGGTAGGGTAGCGTCGGGTAGGGCAGCATCGGGAAGGTGAGGGTAGGGTAGCGTCGGGTAGGGTAGCGTCGGGTCGGGTAGGGTGGGGTAGGGTAGGGTAGGGTATGGTATGGTGCGGCCAGAACACGGCGGCCCGGGCGTGGCATACGGTGGTTGCGCTTGGGTAGGGTAAGGTAGAGTAGCGTCGGGTAGCGTAGGGTAGGGGAGGGGAGGGTAGCCTAGCATCGGGTCGGGCAGCGTCGGGTAGGGCAGCGGCAGCATAGGGTCAACCAACTCGTACCCAGACCAACTCGTACTCAAGTTCTGTAGGCTAGCATCGGGTCGGGCGGCGTCGGGTAGGGCAGCGGCAGCGTAGGGTCGGGTAGGGTAGCGTCGGGTCGGGTAGGGTAGGGTGGGGTAGGGTAGGGTATGGTAGCATCGGGAAGGGGAGGGTAGGCTAGCATCGGGTCGGGCAGCGTCGGGTAGGGCAGCGGCACCATAGGGTCAACCAACTCGTACCCAGACCAACTCGTAGGGTAGAGTAGGGGAGAGTAGAATCGGGAAGGGAAGCGTCGGGTGTGATAGTAAGCTATATCTACCGCTCAATATCATGTCTGTTCAATTGTGTATGTTCAAATAACGTAGGTACAAATATACATACATACGTAAGCAAGTACGTATGTATGTATGTTTGTACCTACGTTATGTATGTATGTATGTATGTATGTATGTATGTATGTATGTATGTATGTATGTATGTATGTATGTATGTATGTATGTATGTATGTATGTATGTATGTATGTATGTATGTATGTATGTATGTATGTATGTATGTATGTATGTATGTATGTATGTATGTATGTATGTATGTATGTATGTATGTATGTATGTATGTATGTATGTATGTGCGTACGTATGCATGCATTATGTGATATTATGGAAAATAAGTAGTCCAATTGTAACAAGGATAAAATGGAAAACATGACAGTAGAGATTCTGTAGATACTGACTAAGAATGCTCTTTTGGGGTTGGATCAATCATTAAAATCTATATTTACGGGACCAAATCGACGATATCTTTTTTATCTTGAGATTCATCACTGTGAATGACGTAGAGTGTTAGTGGTCATAAACATTTTGATCATTGCTAACTAATTGAGGGGTTAGCAAATAACTTATTCCATGTCTTTAGTTATGTGGTAGTAAATAACTGTTGTCCAATATCATAGACATAATTATTAAATTGTAATATTACTAGTAATAGATTAATTAGTTTATCATCCCTCCAAATCTAGAGAGAGCATTCGTCAGGAATAAAATGTCAGAAAAAATTCTATCAGTTATATACTGTACTATGTTACTGTGATCGTGTGGAATATTGCTCTGGACTTGGGGATGGCGAGAAATGCGCTTATTTGACAATATAACCAAAAATTTGGATATAATCTCTATTTTCAGAACTTGGTACGCTGTACATGCCTTTGATGTTGCTGTATTTATAGTAGAAAATGGGGGCTGGACATAGTTGGTAATGTGATGCTTGTGATCGCACATCGTGAGATTTACTGAAAGGACGTGAAAGGACTCGACGTTGAATCATTGGAGGGTGATGGTGACGTTAATTACTTTCCAATTTTGATTGGGGCTCATTGACTAGATCGGGTTAACTCTGAAGGACCCGAGTGACCTGTAAAATGAAAGCATTGCTTGGTGTGGGTGAATGTGCAAAGCTCCGTCTATGGTGATTGCATGCTATCAGAAACCACTGAAACTTCTGGAAGATATTTAATATATAAAAGCAACATATATACAACTTACACAACACCAGACGGACAGGGTTATATTCAAATTTAATACACCTAATACACAAGCTAGACAGGGCTATATACTCTGCTACATCCCTGGAGAAGCTGTGAACCTATCCTCGCTGTTGCCGACGCAATTTTCCTTCAGACACCTAAGATACACGAATCGGTACCAGCTTTGCTTCTTGATGAAGCTGACGGAGTAGCGCATAGAAATGCATACCGGATCTACCCGCTCGGGCATTTACCCTCCGATGCCAACCCTCGACATCATTATTCGTCCTCGTGGCCCTCATGAAGCTTGACCAGCTTGAGACATCCCACAGGAGTCTAGGATCTGTGGTCTTCTCAGACAGCTTTCTGTATGCTGGAATTGTGTTCTGCTGGCAAGAATGGTAGCGCTAGTATCCTCCATGCCAGCCTGTTCACGCCACCTCCTGCCCTATAGGCCGCGCTCAACCCCAGCTCCTGTGCTTTCCTGAAGACGGCCTGAGCCCAGTGAAATGCGCAGCCGTGCACCGCTACACGCGGGAATACAGCCCGCAAATATATCATTGATATACAATACTGCATTAATGCCAAAACATGTAGATTAATTGTTTAAATTTAGCGCAGTTTACCTTTAACAGCCATGCGGTACTGGGTCTGGGTGATGCCTGTGTCACAAACTCTATGCTGCCAGAGACCACAGCCTTCACACTCCAGAGCTTGCTGACGCGGGCGGACTTCTTGTCCACAGCTGATACAAGTATACATCGTAGTAGTTGTTGTGCTGAGTTGCAGTAAGTGCCACCTTTTATGCCGACTGCTAGAACTACTCCGGATCTACCCAAAACGGCTACATCTTTGATGTGTACTCATAAATGAACTCACTGAGCGACTCAAGACGTCGAGAAAGAACAAAATAACTGTCGCGCGTTCCGCATTCACGTCGCACGATCAGGGCGCCTGCGCGCGTCTTTAAAGCTATCGCCAACGTTGCGCCTTTTGTGCTTGAACTTGTACTTTGATATAAGTGTGGCAAATAATTCCAGAAACAGGCGTAATGGAACCCAAAAAATCATGTTCCCTTACATCATAGTACACATTTTTATGCATGGTTTTATAATGGCGACTCTGAAATGATTTCCTGCATACATATGTTCAGTTAGGATGATCTTTCACTTTTAAAAAAACACACCAGCATTCTCATATACGTGCTAATATCAGTTAATTAAATGGGAATCAATCTGATGAGTCGATGAATGTCCAAGCTAGGCGCAAATAATGTCATATAGCGAGCAGCGTGCGCTATGTCATTCTGTCTTACCATCGTTTAATTATTCATACATATTGCACTTAAGAACAGTGTCATGCATCCAAGATCCCATACAATGCGAATTTTCTGAACAAGCTGACTGTATGTATTTTCACGCACTCCTATGTAGTAGCATATATTGCCGATCATATTGTTAAATTGAATTTTATACAGAACCCCTCTGTTATATTATTGAATAATTCCGCCCGTTTTTATTCAAGTGTTTCTGTATCCCCAGACACAAGATTATAGTTATATATATATATATATATATATATATATATATATATATATATATATATATATATATATATATATATATATATATATATATATATATATATATATATATATACATACACATCTGTGTACGAGTTGGTCTGGGTGCCGCTACCCTACCCTACGCTGCCCTACCCGACGCTACCCTACCCGACGCTACCCTACCCTCACCTTCCCGATACTACCCTACCCGACGCTACCCGACGCTACTCTACCTTACCCTACCCAAGCGCAACCAACGTATGCCACGCTCAGGCCGCCGCGCTCTGGCCGCTTGTGACGGGCGAGCTAGGAGGCTAGGCATGGTGCGTCGGCACCGAGAGTAGTTAAGCTGTTTAGGAGGACAACATTGCTTGCCAAAATAATGGAAATTTATGTTGATTATGTTTAAACTTAACGTTATTGTTCATAATTGAATCACACGCAAGTCCGGTATTAATCTTAGAACTTGGGTACGAGTTGGTCTTAAAACTTGGGTACGAGTTGGTTGACCCTATGGTGCCACTGCCCTACCCGACGCTGCCCGACCCAATGCTACCCTACCCTCACCTTCCCGATGCTGCCCTACCCGACGCTACCCTACCCGACGCTACCCTACCCTCACCTTCCCGATTCTACCCTACCCGACGCTACCCTACCCGACGCTACCCTACCCTCACCTTCCCGATTCTACCCTACCCGACGCTACCCTACCCGACCCTACGCTGCCGCTGCCCTACTTGACGCTACCCTCCCCTCCCCTACCCTACCCAACGCTACCCGACGCTACTCTACCTTACCCTACCCAAGCGCAACCACCGTATGCCACGCCCAGGCCGCCGCGCTCTGGCCGCTTGTGACTGGCGAGCTAGGAGGCTAGGCATGGTGCGTCGGCACCGAGAGTAGTTAAGCTGTTTAGGATGACCACATTGCTTGTAAAAATAATGGAAATTTATGTTGATTATGTTTAAACTCAACGATATAGTACATAAGTGAATCACACGCAAGTCCGGTATTAATCTTAAAACTTGGGGACGAGTTGGTCTGGGTACGAGTTGGTTTGGGGACGAGTTGGTCTGGGTACGAGTTGGTTTGGGGACGAGTTGGCCCTAACTCCATATAAACACCAACAATTACACATTCATCATTCATAGGCAAATGGCAAACTACATGGGACGAACATGCACATCTTCTATACCACTACATACAACACTTTACCACACTATAAAACAGTACACAAAGATAGCCACACCGAAGCTATATACACCAACGTATGCCAATGCAACCCACCACCACCACTATCATTTATCGACCATCCAGACAGACACGCATCTGCACTGTCCCCACTGCCAAGTGTCTGAGACAATACACCACACTTCATTCAATGCCAACACTACAACACACAAATGCAGCAGCTACTGACACTACTAAATAAACAGTATATACAACACACTACTCACCACATTCTAAAAGAAAGTGCAATCCACACACACCTTACAAAATACATCCATGACAAGTTTCCTCCGCAATTTCTCAATTCTAGCATCAACATCATTTACGTCATAACGGGAATAATCTCATCATAAAGTGCAAAAACATAGCCAACCCAACAGCATACATACGACTCCCTCTCAGCCTAGCTACTACACCCCCACACCCAACTCCACCCCACGATTTGCGTCAGGTCCAAACTTTGGTCAAGTTCATTTTAAGTCAAGTCCGATTTGGGTCCAGTCCAATTCTAGTCAAGCCTGTATTATATTCCACTGTCATTTCATAAACATCACAACCACCATATATCACAAGCTAAACATCACAATCACCTTAAATAACCAGCTTGTCTCCTTAACCACCATATATCTCCACAGTTATTGTCAAATATCTCGAGCTCATAACCACAACGACTACGTATCACTAACTCGTCCCAACAATCACCATATAACATCAGCTCTTCCCCACAATCAGCACATATTCGCAATAATCACATATATAAAAATATCATCACCATATCCATCGCCAGATATCACCAGCAAATACCCACACTCACCGGATAACATCAGCTGATTCCCACAATCACCATATAAAACCAACTAATCCCCACAATCACCGGATTTCACCAGCTCAACCCCACAATCATCAGACATTACATTACCAGCTAAACCCCACGATTACCAGATACCAACAGCCCTATCCATTAATCACCGGATACCAACGGTTCATGTCCACAATCACCAGATACAATTAGCTCATCCCCACAATCACCAGGTATCATCCCCTCAATCACAAGAAATCGTCAGCTCATCTCAACAATCACCAGATATCATCAGATCATCCCAGCAATCACCTGATATCTTTGTCCCATTGCTACAATCGCCGGATATCACCGGTTCATCCCCACAGTCACCGAATATCAGCGGTTTATACACACGATTACCAGATTTCATCATCCAATCCCAAAAATAACCAGAAAACACCGGTTTAACCCCAAAATCACCAGATACCATCAGCTCATCCTCAAAATAACCGGTTAAAATTACCGGTTCATCCCCACAATCACCTTATATCACTAGCTCATCCCCACAATCACCAGACAACATCAGCTCATCATCACAAGCACTAGATAATTTCATCACATCCCAACAATCACCGGATATCACCAGCTCATCCCCATAATCACTGGGTATCACCAGCTAATCCCCACAATCACCAGATATTATTAGCTCAAACGAACAATCACCGGACCGATTTAGCTTATCCCCACAATCACCTTATTTTATCGGCTCAACCCAACAACCACCAGATATAATCTTCTCATAATCACCCAATATATTTAGCTCACCCATACAATTACCCTATATCATCTTCTCATCCCAACAATCAGCAGATATTTTCATATCAACCCCACAATCACCAGATGTCATAAGTTCATCCTCACAATCACCGGATATATTAAGCTCATCCCCACAATCACCGGATATATGAAGCGCATCCCCAGAATCGCCGGATATCATCTTCTCACCCCCACAATCGCCAGATATTTTCTGCTCAACCCAACAATCACCAGTTATTATCCTCTCATAATCACCGAATATATTTAGCTCACCCCCACAATCACCCTATATCATCTTCTCACCACAACAATCAGCAGATATTTTCATATCAACCCCACAATCACGAGAGATATCATCATCTCATCCCCAAAATTACCAGATATTATCAGCTCATATCCACAATCGCCAGATATTAACAGCTCATCCCCACTATCACCGGATATATTAAGCTTATCCCCAGAATCGGCGGATATCACCATCACCAGCTCATCACCAGATATCATCTTCTCACCCCCACAATCACTAGATATTTTCTGCTCACCCCCACAATCTTATTCCAACAATCACCATATATCATCTGCTCGTCACTGCAATCACCGGATATATTTAGCTCAGCTTCTATGATGCATGGCTCATGTACATTCATACTTTGGACGGTGCTTAGGAAATAAAGGGAGTCACTGTGTATTATGATGTTGCGATCTCTTTTAGGTCTAATTGAAGCTAAATAACCTACTCTGGCGAAAAACACCCGATGATGAAAATCGGTTAATATTTTCAGTTTAACACAGGCCTAAGTGAAACTTACCCTCAACCTTTGACCTTCCACATCGGCCTTGACAAGGAACTAGACTATCATAACGCCAGCCAGCGCATTTAGGTCATAACGCGATTTTTTCGGTCGTAGCGTTAGTTTCGCTTTCAGATTCGTTTGATTTTGCTGACGAAGTGCAAACGTAAACAACGAGAAGCGGTTTTGACCAGTGATTCCTTCATTGTACAGGTGATTATATGCAGCAGTCGTTTTCTATATTGATGAATTAAATTAGATTGCGAAGGCTGTGTCTTCAATGTTGTGCATGCTGTATACTGCGATCTAGTATCACTGTAATGATTGTTGTGGCCCTGAGAAGCTTCCCTGTAATGAGGTCAAGACAACGAGTTACTGAGTCTATTAGATCATCGCTTACAAGTCAGTTGATGAAAGCATGTCAACCCCATGGGCTTACAAAACTGGTCCCAAATTAATAAAATATATTTGTGGGACTTTGAATCGAATTCAATATAAACTTTGACCCATGGAGCACCAGTTTAGAAGGGTCGTGCAAACCATACAGGGGTTCAGCTCTTCTTGTATGATGTGCATTGCGTATTTCACGCTCATTGAAAGATTCATTGTCTACAACAGACTATTATATTCTAGGCCAATTCTGGTTAATTGGGTCAATTCAGGTGGTACGAATGCACACCCAAGCATAAGTACATACGTCATGATTTACGTCAAGCGTTATGATCACGTAACTCATGAATGAATGAGTTGAATGTCGCTATCAGAAGGATTATCTCCCCGGGGTATAGAGGTAGAATATATGTGCCGCGCGACGGGATATGTTTTTGGGCCTCATACTTGTACGACGGGGTATGTTTTTCAGCTTCAATGTGTACGACGGGTTAAACATTCGCATAATACCTTGTACGACGGGGTATGCTTTTGGCCATTTTGACCTTGTACGACGGGTACGGGTTTTCGAGGTCCCACGGCACACCCCTATCCAGAATAAGGCCAAGTGCCCGCCCCCACCCCCCCCCCCCAGGGATTATCTTGTATGTTTGAGTAAAGTGCAGAGCTAGCTAACGTACTTCTGGACATATATTTGTACACAAGATGGCTGTTCCAATCAGTTGACCTCAATAGACCCTAACTCCCTCACCAGGATTCATGATTATTTAGTTTCATTGCCAGGTGAACAACTGTTGGTAACATCATGGCGTCAGAAGAGGCACGTGACTGGAGAACTGGATTGTCACTACAAGAGAGACAAAGATACATGTATGAGGGCAAATATGCCTGTGATGTGACCTTAAAGGTCGGAAAGGACAATCCAGAGAAGATAGCCGCACACAGGTTTGTGCTGGTGTGTGGGTCGCCGGTATTTGAGACAATGTTGACGGAAGGACGCGAGGGCGATATCGTAGTGGACGATGTGGACCCGGAAGTGTTCAACGCAGTACTGAAGTTAGTTTATTGTTTAGAGATGTTAATCCTGTAGAAAAGATTAATCAAATACATAAGGTAATTATATTATAAATCGTAATATATATATGTTTCGCCTATATAAAATTGTTTACGCATTTCAAAAATTATGCTTGAAGATATGTTTTCTATTTTGGTAAATTGAGATGTTGTGTTCTTCTGTTCTCAGATTCCTGTACTGTGAGCAGATAGAACTGAAGGCAGATACCGCTATGGATGTCTTACACGCCGCTAGGAAATATGACGTGTCTCAGCTGGTGAAAAAATGCTCCGACTATCTGATGGGCACCGTTGATGTCCATAGTGTGTGTCTCTACCTTACAAAGAGTGTCCAATATGACGAGAAGGAACTGTCTGCTGGCTGTGTGGACTTCATATATCCCGCAACGCTAAGCAGGTTCTTGATTCCACTGAATTCACTGCTATATCTCATCAAAGTCTGAAGAGGATACTGGAATCTGACGTGAATAACTGTGTTTCACCGCGAGGTGTATACACAGCGTGTTTGTGCTGGGCGGATGCCCAGTGTGCCGTTGAAGCCAAACCTCTCACAGATGACAACAGACGAGCAGTGTTAGGGAGCTGTCTGTATCTGATACGCTTCCCTGATATGTCCAACAAAGAGTTCACAGAAGTGACGCGAGGATCCAAGTTGCTAACTAACGACGAGCGTTTGCAGATCTTGGAATACATGACTCATCGTGAACACGGTTACGAGTATGAGGGGCCCATGGTGTTTAATGTGGAGAAGCAAACCAAGAGAAGGATACAAGGGAGGCACGTTGTTGAATGTAGAGAAGTCAGGAAAAGAATACAGGGTGAACAGATTCCAGAGAAGTAAATTAAAGGGTAAATGGAGGGGAGCAGAAACTTCTGCCATTGATTTCCAGTGCAGCAGGAGTGTGTGGATCGCTGGTATCGGTGTGTATGCTGGTTATGGTGAGGATACCACTGTTGTTGTGAAGCTGATGGATGATGAGGGAGAAGTGCTGGCGGACACCGGCAATGTGGTTATAAAGGAAACCGGCAATGTGGTTATAAAGCCAACAACATTCAGCTTCACTAACGACACTCGCTACGTCCGTTTCCCTGCACGCGTTCGCATTCCCGCAGGCGAATTCTACAGAATAACAGCGGAATGTAAGGGCATACATCATCGATATGGCGACGTCGGACAGGAGACTGTTGAGGTTGGCGGTGTCACATTCACGTTCAGTCAGACACCTGGCAATCAGACTACTGTATATGAAGGTCAAATACCAGCGATAATATTCTCTACTTAGGCTGCTCCTCTGTTGTTGACTATATGTAAGATATCATAGCGTGTTCATCGATTCTCCTCTCATGTTTGTATTCAGAGCAGCTGTAATTACATTATCTCTGTTTAACATGAATCATGCTTTACATTGACAAAAAGTGCAAGGAGTGAATAAATCCAATGGCTAACGAAGCAAAAAAATGCTAATGTTTTTTTAATAATTAACTATGTGTAATTCATCATGCATTTGTTCTACACCTGACACACGTGAGTAGGATGGGTCGGTCGGGGAAGGGAACTAGCTCCAGTGAAGTCGTCGTGGTACGTGAAATGATGAATCGATTGATAGAAATAGACAGGAGCTGTCGATGATTTCCTCCATGATATAACGTGCGTTGTCATGGATATGACATGATGTGGAATCGCTATGATAGGTCGACTACCGAAAACGGAGTGACTTCAAAAATGCCATGAGCTTGATTGACATACATAAGTCGGTCTGAGCTGAATTCGCACTGAGTACATCATCACTAGCAACTTAACATATTGTGAGAGGGTGAATGAAACTCATGAGGAACATAGCATGGAGACAGCGCTGGGAGGTGGCATCTGAGGTTCCAGAACCATATCGCCTGGACGTGAAGCCTCAGAACAACAAGGTTTCTTAAGAAGCTTAATTCCTTTGTCATGCAGGTGAACTAACAAGCGATAAAGTGAAACTATAATTGGTTCGCGCCATGTTGCCCTTGTGTTGAATGAAAAATGGCTCAAACGGACAATGAAATCGTCGAAATTGATCTTAAAAGCCCAGCCCATCGATTGCTGGCGATTAAATGTGAATATTCAAGCAACATTTTATCATTTCATTTCGCACGTGTTGCGTCATGACTTTCATTAACAACAGAGGATAACAATAGCAAGTTTTGTTTGGCAGACTTTATTGGGAAAACACATCTCCGAATCCAAGCTGATTTTAACGACTGTGATACTCATATAAAGGGTCATTGTAGTGGAACAATGAAGTATCACCAAGGTTCCGAGGGGATACATCTACTTCTTCTGTACAAGATGGTAGTAGGACATGAAGTATGTACAAGATGGAATGGGGTCATGATGTATGTTCAAAATGGTATGAATACATGAAGTCTGTACAAGATGGTGTGGGGACACGACGTTTGCGCTACATTGTTTAGTAAAACGAAGTCTGTGCTATATGGTATGGTGACACGATTCGTACAGGATGGTACGGCATACAAAGTCTGTACAGGATTGTATGGGGACACATATTCTGTACAAGATAGTATGGGAATACGAAGTCGGTACATGAAGGTATGGGGACACAAAGTCTGTACAAGATGGTACGGAACACGCAGTCTGTACAAGTCTGTATGGGGACATGAAGATTGTGCAAGATGGCGTGGGGACACGAAGTCTGTACAGGATGACGCGGCGTACGAATTCTGTACAAGATTGTATGGGAATTCTGAACAAGATTGTATGCGAATTCTGTACAGGATGGTATGTGGACACGAAGTCTTTGTATGATGGTATGGGTACACGAAGTCTGTGCCAGACGGTATGGGACACAAAGTCTGTACCAGTGTACGGTGGTCCACGGAAGGTAACTGATTGAAGAAGGGTAATTAACTGATCACAAACACCAGATGTAAAGTCGAGCTTTCAAAGCGTCACCAACCACACAGGGGCTTGCTGTACTACAGATGGGTGGTCATAACGCTCGCGGTAAATCATGACGGTAGTCCAGCGTTGACCTCCGCTGCTCTACCACAGCAGCTCCCTTTCCATTTTACTGTGACCGCCATTTATTCTATATATATATATATATATATATATATATATATATATATATATATATATATATATATATATATATATATATATATATATATATATATATATATATATATATATATATATATATATATACCCCACAAACTTTATATATAATCAACATCTGTGAGGTATATGTACTCAATCTTAGTGGACCGAATTTTCGTTTCTTATGTATGAACCATATTTAGGGTATATGGGACTAGAAGCTTAGTGATCAATATTTTATACTTGTTTTTATCCATATGCCCCAGTAAATTACAATGTTAGGTTCTAAGAAGATGTTAAAAATATTGTTTAAGATTTTTCAACTAAGACTTTTGTATTTGTTCTAATGATATATATATATAATTTTGACTTCCAAGTTCGGATCATCGGATAGGGTTGTAAAGCCCCTGTGACCTACCTTGGATAGCATAATAACCCCAATGTATCACACAATTGAATATACTTCTTCCAGTTACTAACACAACCATTTACAAGCGTTGTAAGACCGTCGATCATGGTTGTATCGCAATTTACATCAGCTAATTCTATTTGAATGTAATAATGTATTCTCCTCAATTTGGCCTCAACTCAAGTGGATCGCCATTGTTTGTGCCATTGTTAGAAACAGCTCGTCTTGAAGGAGGTATGAGCTCTATCCTGTGCCTTCCAGAGCAGTTTGTCTTAATTGTACTTAATTATAAAGTTAATAAGCGCCCAACGGCGGAATTACGCAGTTATTAAAATAAGAGCAATTGAAGGGAATGGAGAACATAGCCAGCGAGTTAGAGGCAACCTGGGGCCGTATCCATAAAGAAACTTAAGTCTCCTAGAATGCTCAACTCTGAGTCAGCTAGGTAGCTGACTTAAGTTCGCAAGCTCAGACTTAAAAATGGCAGTCCAACGGTAATGTTTCGAGAAAATTGCTTTCACAGATCTAAGTAAGAACATGTATGTTATTAAAATGAACGAAAACATAATCAGACGTTCGTTATTTATGACACACCAAATTTTATCAGGATATTTAAATTATTTACACAGCAAGTTGTTTTCGTAAAAACGAAGCGGGGAATTCTTCACAAACAATCGGGTCGCTGTTGTTTCCTAGAAAGCGAGGCAGCTTGCAGTAGTCTAGCTCCGAATTAGGAGTGTTTTGTGAGATAATCTTAGTGGATGGGAGTTTCCTAGTGAATAGAATATCCATTCACGATTGGTCATGTGACAGATAAATTTCTTAAACTTCATTAATCAAAACAACGGCGCCAAGATTCACATTTCGTATTATTGAATATAAGGAAAGCAGGTGCCAAGCCTACAAGTCTATGAATCCACTTCATGTTAAAATGGCAGATATTGAAAGTGCCCCAAAAGCACACCAACGACAAGGATTATTCCGTTTTATACGTCAAAGACAAACACGTCATAGACTAATGACGCACAGTGACCCAGTAACGCGCGACTGTCAAACAACAAAACTCAACGATTGTTTGTATTTATCGCGGAATAATAATGTTATTAGTAAATAGTACAAGCATGGTCGATGGAATTATTTCCCAATCGTGTGGATTAGCCGTGATTATATTGCCGATTATAAGACCTAGTACGTGTGCAAATCGTCTCCATAAGAAACGATGGTTCATCGTGCCGCTGGCGTTGTGGTCATGTTCAAGGATAACACTCATTACAATGCCGTAGATTGGAGTGCTGAAACTCGTATATTGAAATCACCGTATATATACTTATACCTGAATATGTACACCGTGAATTATACTTGATAAACCATATAATATTGTACAGTCGGATTGAATAAAGGTGAGTGACATATTCATAAAAAAACCAGGTTTAAAGGCTATTTCTTGGTCTTTTTTACTTTGTTTTGACAAGCGATAAGTAGGTCTTGACTATGTATTAGCTGACTCATATTATACGAAAAATAGTCAGACTTGACCACTTCCATGTTCCTTGGGTCTATTAATCGACCATTCTTTGCCACTTTATTCCATGTTCTGTTTAATGAACACAGAGACAAACTATGAACGCGAAGGCATATGAGTGAAATTATAGCCACTAATCGTTTTTGGCGGTTTGCCAGCCTTGAGCTGGCGGAATCAGCTGAGTTCGCTAACCATTTGTTTTGTGGATACGCCTGAGTTCGCGGACTCAGCTAAGCTCGCCAACTCAAGTAAAGACAACTCAAGTTAAGATTCTTTATGGATACGCCCCTGCCCTGGGTTGCAGGATTTTAGCAGCAAAGTACGTCCAAACGACGGTTTTGTCAAGAACCACAGTAGGACCAACAAAGGCTACCATGGCGACAAAGTGTTGACGATTAGCGAGACCCGCTCCACCAAAATAAGTCGCACCATCACAACCGGCTTAAATTGTGACGAATCTCTATGACTTACATCTACGGGACCGACGTGAAATCTGTGGGGGCCAAGGTTGTAACTAAGGCAATTAACGATGAAAGTGACATTTCTAAACAAAACGCAATGCATTCGGTCAGCCAGATCCGTTTTGTCGAGGCCTATTTGGGGACTGCAGTGCTCGCATGTAACTGACTGGTGGCATCGGGCAGTTCAGTAGCAGACACAACATCAAATTTTATTATGTTGAAATGAACAAGTCCATGCTCTACACCCACCCACTGTCTCGCTTTCGGGATGTATTATGGTGTGTGAATTGAGTGCATATTATAGAAAACACACTTTTATATGCAAATTAATCGAGCGAAGCTCGAAACTAACACCAGCCCGCTCGTAAATGACTGGTGAAAACGATGGAAGCCCGGTCGATCGGTGATATTTTTATAAACTCAGACGTCGTGCAGTGTTTCTCCTCTTCCAAAAATCAAAATGTTAAATACAGTGGTCTCTAGTTTCTAGTCATCCTGCGTATCCGACCAGCGGCTCTTTTTCGAGCGGAATCTGTCACCTCTACCTCTCCTATAAGGCCACTACAAATGCCGGTCATTATACCAGAGTTTATTATAAGGACATTGTTATCAGGCCACCAAACATGAGAAATAAGACACCAGCACTGACGGAAAAGTTGTTCTTGTCACACAATCCTTATATAGGGAACACACTCAAATTAGGTCAGCTATAGGCCAGTCAGTCACACGGCGGTTGGAAAAGATTGGGAACCGCCGCGCTGCGCATAACTGCTCAATTCTTCCTGACCCTTCTAAGTCACACAACAATGATAGTGAGGAATTTGAACATTGGCTACTGAGGACGCAGGCTAATCCAAATTTTAAAAAAATGGCGTCTACGCAAATTGGCTCTGTGGTTCTTTCCATCATATAGACAGATTTTGCTCAGGATGCCAGCTGAAGGTGTTTGGAATGGTAATGGTAATATTGGGGTTCACGTCACTTTCAACAACGAGGAGATATCGTGACGGTGATGGATGCGGATGATTCTGATGCATGGACACTTGGCAACAACCCGGGTTGCGAAACAAGAACCGCTGGTACATCCCCTTTCAGAGATGGGACTGCCATTTAATGTTATCATCCGCGTCACGCATAGCCAGTCAGCTTGTCACACCTTGGGATCGACCATCAACCTGTGGTTCGATACTTGATAGGCGGCGCAGCTAACCACTGCGCAGCGAGAACTGGCAAAGTAAAGGGGTTGGAAAACAAACGGCGCTGAGTACTAGTGGGAAACGTAAGATAGGATTAACTGATTAAGAGAGGATGTGTTGTGTCAGAATCACTTATAAAGCTTGATGCGACGGGCGTGCCAATGAACGCATAGAAACATGGAAGCTTGATATCGGGAACCAAATGCCGCTTGTTGGGCCGACCTGGTTATATCAGTATATGCGAGCCGGTGGAGAATTGTCACCAAACGTTTCGTCAGACTTTCAAACGCAATGCGCCAATAACTTTATCGTTAGCCACACCAACTACCATTGGTTATGTGATACCATTGGATGGCCATTAATGAGTGGTGTCCCTATTGAGCACTTCGAGAGACAACATACACAATTTAGTTTGAAAAGTTAGTCTGCTGTAAGCAGTAAACAAAAGTATATAGCCATCAATACTCCGCATGGAAGCTTCAATGATGCATTTCACCACTGGTCACTGCCCAACTACAGATCAGCCACTCACCGTGTACTACTACCACCTCATGTACCATCATGCACACACATGGGTTTAAATAACATAATTTCCAACTGCTGAAGCATAATCCAGCTGTGGTTGTGATTATATGGATATATGACAAATCGCAAAAAATTATCAGCACTGCTTCTAATGGCTCTACCACGTAGTTGGACTAAAACACTCAGTTACCTAGCCCTGAACCAGACCAAACTACCATACTGCTGTCTCTCCTACTGCAGAACATTAGGGCCAAATGAAGGTTAGTAACAGGAAACTTCTTGCGGACATAAGGGAGAGAGGATGTGAAGGGGCGACAAGTTCTCAATCTGCTTAATCACGAAGTGAGTTGTCCATAACGATTTTTTTACACAAATCTTAAGAAAGTCTATGCGGTTGCAATACCAGAGAAGAGAGAAGATATTGACATTAAAAAGTGTCAAAATATGCAGTGACTAATTCAGATTGTGCTTAAGCTGTCTCTGGGAAACCTGGAGGTAATAAAACCCACCTATATGACCATGGTAGGTACACCTTACCCTTTAGATATGTACAAGAGACACAACAAATATAGCTTGAATATCAGTCTTGAAAGCTGCTGATTCATTTTAATGTTTTTATGCAATTACCATGTCTACTCAATATATTCCTTATCATCAATAATGTTAAACACTTTGATGTATGATGTAATGAATCCTGTGTCAAGCTCAACTATATACCGAGAATGATGTTCATTGGCTCTAGCAGTCACGGTTGATATCATGCTACAGGGCATGTTAGTCATTAAAGCAGAAATGATGGAGCATAACAAGTCTATGAATACAGAGCTCTTTTGTTACAATTGATATGTTGCATTGCCTTATCAATATATCATTTTACCTTGATGGCAGTCAAGATATAGATGTATATGGAAAAATCGCCAGATACATTCTTGATCATTTCTGTATTAGTTACTGAGTAGTCGTGGATGCATCATATATGGTATATAAAATGAGATACATGTCACATACCTCCTGCAACTAGTTCGACCTTACCTCACTCTCATGAAGCTAGCTAGTTATCTAGGCAATGCATACTGACACGTAACAAGCACAGGGATTTGCATTGGCCTCACGAAACTGGCGTATGGATCAGTGCTGTACGGTTACTGATTATTCTTAAACGCTCGGCTGCACATTGAAAGACGCTGAAAGGCTTCAGTGTTTGCTCGAGATAACATTCAGATACCCCAAAGCATTTTTATTATTCCATTTCTCCTGACCGAGTTAAATGTAGTGCCGTAACTGCCCAAACCCCTTCCTCATCCTTCACCAACGTAGCTCCAGTGGAACGGTAATATAAATAAATACTCTTCAGTCACTTCACAGCAGGCGACAATCATTATACGCAGCGGTAACTGTCCCGGTAAAGGTTTATTGCATTCTTCCCCATTTCCCTTCATATGATTATGACTCACAGTTGCTTGTCCGGTAGAAATCGCCATCGGTAGCCAACATTACTATTAAATCCGCGTTGTAGCATTCTGTGTATCATGAATTCTACTGCATTTCTTAACAGATACGGGATGGAGAGAAGAGATGAGTTTCCTTACAACTACAGGTCAAAGAGTTCATTGGGATGATCCAATAACCAGAGTGGATAGGTTCAAGGGAATGACCATACAAAAGTATTGTAAGTATGTCAAGTTTCACTCACACGTGCAAAATGGCTGTAAATCCTGCAAATGACTGCGAAAGTCCAATATACTCTGTATATCAGTTTAATTCCATATCAACGAATTTCAAAATACGTGTTATACTCAGGCTCGCCCGCCTTTGACAAAATGAAAACTCCCAAGTTGACGACGCGGAACGTTACCATTGCACCGAACGGTCCGAAGCTGTGGCGTTGGAAGATTTCTCAGGGAACATAAGTTGATTACATACTGATAGTGTCTTTAAATTGACGGTGCCGCTTCATTCTTGGTCCCACAAAAGAGATAATCATACCGATATATTCAGATGTATTAACTTGCGACTACCAAACGGCCTTGTCCAAGCGAGATCGGCGCGCGTGTGGCCGACCTAACGAAACGGACTAAAATGGCCTTTTAAATTCGGATAGATTTGTCTGTCCAACAACAGAACAAGCTGATACCCACTGGTACTGATACCCATATATAGAATACAATGTTAAGTTTCCCGCATTAAAACTTGCCGCCGCAAACTGCGTTTTGATCAATAATAAACTCATATAAGTCTAGGATACTCACCACTTAACTTTCAAGCCTTCACCAGAGCACATGTGATAAACCGGATGTTATTCCGCGCGTTCACGCCTCCACACGAAAGCTCTCGCAGAGATTGTTTTCACAGTCATCCACGAGGTGGCAGCAGCGCATTGATGCAATATTGCGCATCAACGTCGATTTCGAAATAAAACATCCTTATGAGAAAAGCAACTCACTAACATGCCACAACAAGAAGTCAATGGGTTCAAGCTACCCGAGCTCATTGCTCCTTAACTCACACATCTCCTTGCAGTGCAATGACACACGATGTGTCGCCAATCCTAATCACATAGATGTTACCATACCCAGTGTACTGGTAGTGCTGGTCGCAAAGTTGCTTCGAGCTGATATGTCTGGTCTGGTCGTGTTGCCGCTGTTTTTGCCCATAGACTGCGGATGAATACACCAATGACATTATCAGAATCTACTATCAGATCTTCCCAACTGTTTTGTGAAGCTCCACTGTGGCAGCTGCATGGTGAGGAATCCCCTCTCCGTCTTTTCTGTGTGCCAGCTGCATGGTGAGGAATCCCCTCGCCGACTGGTCTGTGTGGGTGCAGCATGGTGAGGAAACCCCCTCTCTGTCTGGTCTGTGTTGCAGCCAATTATCGATTGTTAAAAAAAGTTCAATTTTTTTTGGTGGCTCGAATCAATAGCAAACTTCCATATTTGACATGTTATATCAAAACATGCATCATTGCCAAGCGCTCTTAGATCAAATAGCAGATAAATTGTTGTCACGAACTACGTCAACCGCATCCTAAGAGTTTATGGTTATGAACGCATTAAAGTTATAGCAAAATCCCCATAGGAAGTTGACGCGGCGTATAATGGTCAGCTGTCAGCGTACGCTGTCATCATACCCCTCCCCCTCCAATCACAACCCCCTGGCTAATGATATATGTAACACGGACCTTGAATCTGCACAGCTTTCTTTTTATTCGCAGCTGTTTCCTTTATTTAATTGTTTGTTATATATTAAGTCCTTCACTCTCGTGTGTCGTCATCGTCGTTGAAGTCGTAGTGGTCGTAGTTGTAGTGCATTGATGTTCCCTTATATTGAAATATGGAAGGGCTTACCGTTATAATGATCATTTATAACGATATATGAAAGGACTTACCGTAATGATGATCGGTTGCGTGTCAGTTTGCCCCCGCTGGGACATTTCGCCCTTGCCTATAGTTAATAATCCTCTATTTATTTCGTGTTCGTGTTGAATAAAGAGCCCGTGTCGTATTGAGTTATATGTATTTTTGTGTGCGCTTTAAGTTCGTATTCCTCTATTTACTTCGTATTCTCGTTTTATTTTACTAAATTTTAAGAAGTGATCAATTATAACTTATGCTGCCATACATAAAATAAACGACACATTCTTCTGGTGCTCGGTTTCTGTATCTGTACGCGTTTTGTTCGAGAAGCATATCGTCCCGACTCGACGGCCGGGCCAAATGTGCTGGCCGCCGTCCAAACGCGGGGGCGAACTGACCTGGGGGCGAACTGATCCGATACCATGATGATCCCGTATAATGATGTATGAAAAGGATTACCGTTATGATGAATGCGCATAATGATATTATATACTATAATAAGTTTTTATCAAAATGTTCCAAACTTATATAGCTTCCCTCTCCAAAGTGTAAGGGAGGATACGCACGCGTAGCTGGATGAGAGACGTGTGCCAGAGCGGGAGGAGTACGAGTACGTCTTGCTGGATCTGGCTGACGTGTTAACGCGAGGTCGACGTGGATGATCTCGACGAGCTACATGACACAAAGCGGTATGCTCGCTGAAAACAAGTTAAAGTGTCAGGAGAAAAGATGTCATGTCATAGTTATGATGAAAATGAATTACTTTAAGCTTAAAGGGGATATTAGGATGTGAGCACCTGTAACGTGATCCGCCACAAAGGGCTTGGGCTGCTGCCTCACCTGCATCATCTTCATCATCATCATCATCATCATCATCATCATCATCATCATCATCATCAACACCACGGTGATGATTCCATCGTTTTTGTTACCTGGAATTTGGAAGTCAAAAATGATCAGAAAAAAAGGTTGTTTTTCACATGTTAGTGATAAGATGGTAGCATCTTACATTGAATAATGTACCTAGCTTATTAATTTGGCGAAGATGGGCATATTTTGGAAGATATTAATTAATTAATCAGTGACATTGGGGTATTTGCTACCTGAATTTATTTCTTTAACATGCTGGTTATCGGAGCTAGAAAATAGTAAAAACTTTGGCACGAATGCCCTAAGGAACACATCAAAAGACACCACCAGCGATTTCAGCGTTTTAAAAAAGCCCATTTTAAGGCTGTCTGCCAAATGCCTTTATTGTCATACACTTAACGTTGAAACAACTTTTGGTTTTACCGAATTTAACCGGAACATAGTTTCACCCTTTTTTTGATATTTATAAAGTAAATTTTGATATATGGAGAATTAATGGGCATTTCCAGGTTAGTATACACAATTGCATAGGCTTACATTTGGTGAGAAGTTTTTTATTTGCATTTTGCGTATTTTTTGATGTACCATCTAAGGTAGCAACTACCCCAATTTTCATATATATCTTAACAGAAAAGTACTGCTTGAAGGCAATAAGTCGTTATAAATACCACGAATCTGCATCTTTTTTAATATGAGAACGAAGTTTCTGACTAGTCTGTTCAGTCATTCTTGCGTAAAAGCTAACCCTAGCTAACCCTAACACAACACATCACGTGGTATCAATTTCGATATTTCAAATTACTTACCAAAGAGAAGGTCACGAAACACAAGTGTATATAAGTATTGATAAAGATCGATACTTTTATTATTCCATTTCAATAAATATTCGGGTTTTTCCTATCTTAAAACGAGTACCATCGAATCGTTTTGAGATCCGACAATGGCAATGGCGACATCTTACTTCTAACCTTCAAAT
>CM067347.1:12636303-12648803 GCA_034190875.2 Urechis unicinctus
AATGTGTATCACCAATGCTCAATCTTTTGGTGACGTTCACGAGTAATTAGCTGGTAGATACTAAAAGCAAATAGCGCTATCAATGCGAGATTAGCGTGATCATTCTTTCATAGTCGCGTGCTGCCCATGATTGGTTGTCGGTTACCAATTACATTAATTATTCATTAGGTTACTAGCGGACGACAGGCTGCCGCTCGATCTCCTTGCGAATCAGCTTCTGCGCAGGCTAAGATTCGCATCTGCCCCAAATGCTTTGGGGCAAATTCGGGCTATTGTGCAAGGAAATATTGATACGAATTATCAACTCATAAATATCAACAGGCTTCCGCTTGGTGCAGCCAACCTCAAAGGTGGCAGCATCCAACAAAATCCAGAGGCGAGATTTTGGTATGGGAAAAAACAACTCGCCTGCACGACGACTGAATTGGGTATCGCCCGAGCCCAATTTTACTCGCCATTGGCAGGCGGGCGGGTGCTTATTTGAACCCCCAAAAAAAATATATATAGATAGAGAGAGAGATATATAGAGATAGATATATATATATATATATATAGAGATATAGAGATAGAGAGATATAGATAGAGATATAGAGATATATATAGAGAGAAAGAGAGAGATATAGAGATAGATATAGATTATATAGAGAGATATATAGATATATATATATATAGATAGTTATACATAAATATATATATATATATAATATATATTGACATATATATGAATATATATAAGATATATATGTGTCTATATATATATATATATATATATATATATATATACTATGATATATATATATAGTGTATATATATATGTATATATATATATATATATATATATATATATATATATATATATATATATATATATATATATATATATATATATATATATATATATATATATATATATATATATGCATATTACATTTAATGCCGATTTTGCCGCTATTTTTCTCAGACAACTGACGGCTGAAGCAGACGAACCGAAGACAGAGGAGAAGCTGCTTGTAGAGAAGAGGCAGCCATATCAGAGTGTAAATAATAGAATATCCATGGGCTACGCCATCAGTGCCTGACAGGGGTGTCAGCATTCACGGTGTTCTTCATGTCCATGTAGTTCCAGCCTGCAGTTTGCAGTAATATTGCTGGGAAATAGAATGGATGGATTGTTCTTCATCGCTCTGTGTGATATAGATGCAAAGGATATACAATATCACCATTTGTTACGAGGTGTTCTACCACCATACCTCCGTTCCCACCACCGCAACCAATGTATAGCGCCTTTACCATCGACGGAGCCACACAGGCCATAAACTGTCATGTCATTATTTTTGTTATGACGATGAAGAAATGGTAAAGAAGTTCTTAATGCAAATTTATTTGATTCTAAAATGGGAACATCTTGACTTTTTGTGAGTAGAGCCAGCTTAGATCGATTACCGTTAGTTACTTTAAGCGAATGGGTCCGTGACTAAAGGAGTGAGTGAGCGAGGAATTGGGTAAGTAAGTGAAAGCATGATTGCTAAGGTGTGTGAGTGAGTGTGTGTGTGTGTATGTGTGCGCGCGTGCATGTGTTAGTGTGTGTGAGTAAGTGTGTGTGTATGCGTGAGCGTCATTAGTCAGTGGGTGGGTGTGTAATGGATAAGCTGATTACTGCATTGGATATACGAAACAAATGATTATTTTGCGCATCAAAGTACTGCATATACTGCACTGATAACTTAAGCCCTGCAGCGCTTTCAGTCATTGCCATTGGCAGGTGGATGCGTTTTCGACCTTCACAATATGATTAATTGTATCTATGCCTGGTAGTTAGTGGATGTGATATTATTCGTAGGTTTATTATGTATGTACGACCATAGTCGGATAGAAGAATGACCTGGACCCTAACCAATCCGATCAATTTGGTTGTTAGGAGTAGCATCTCCACCTGTGCCCGATCTCAAGCCAAGCACTCCTTAAATCACAAGGTATATTGACATAGACTGTATGGATCGTTTCAATATGTTAGCCTGGTCTACCTCGTTCTCTATGTGGATTACTGATCACATGCTCGATCCGGCTTGCATCAGCACCATGAAGAAGCCATTTTTCAGTTGTCTGGTGGGGTTATCTCTTCTACTTTTGATTTTCCTGCGTTATATATTCAAGGATTTTAATACACCAATATTGACACGGAAAAAAGAAACGGCTCTCGTGAATAAATCAGTTGTGTTTTGGAGCAACGATTTCCATATATCACCCATTGCAGATCTCAAAGACTTGCTAAAGCCACTGGGTGTAAGGTTTGTGGATAAAAGCCTGTCAGGACATTGTCGCTTGACCAACACATGTGCCAACAATCTACGAGTCATAAATAGAAGCAATGGGATAAACTTGGATCCCAAGCTCATTCCGGAATTCTACAAATCCTACATCAATGACCCTGAAATGACATCCGTTGACGCTTTTGTGTGCTTCCATCCGTCTTCAATGTGTGAGCTATTTATGCCCTTCAATAAAAGCTTGTTGGTCATTGCTTCAACACGATATGAGATGGGGAGATTGAATGCTAAAAGATGGCGCCAGTGGAATACCAATCTCCTTTTGATAGCAGGAAAATCTAACAATGTGGTTGGTGCTAATAATCTTTACGATGCTAAATACATTGAATATTTCACAGGTATAAAACCTGTTCTCTTACCAAGTTTCTGTGGTTACATAAATGACAAATACAAAGCCACAAAGCAAGAGTTTATTCTTGCCTCAGGGCGTCGTCCAGGCTCGGGTAAAACATTTCTGGACCAGTACCGCACTGCATGCAAAAAAGGTAATGTTACTTGCCAAGTGATATCGCCTTTGAGAGAACTTTACAAACACTATAAATACAGTGATCTTGCGTCTCATCCAGGGATTGTTCACATACCCTACCAAGTGTCTGTGATGAGTCTGTTTGAACAATATCGGATGAATATCCCATTGTTTTTTCCAACACTCGATCTTCTGACGGATTGGCAATATGAGCATCACGTGATGAACGAGAGAACTTGGGATATGGTACACGGCAAAACACCTAGCAATTCAAGTATACCACCTCATCAATCGCAAGCTGACACACCTGATCCAAACTGCGAAACTGACCCAGTTGCCATTCGGCATTGGATACAGTATGCTGATTTCTACAACATGCCGCATATAACCCTGTACAACTCCGCTGAAGATCTCATTGATAAGCTTAATGGCGCCAATCTGACGAATATTAGTGCACGAATGAAGCTGGCTAATAGAGAAACAAAAACCAATTTGCTTGCTAAGTGGACTGATATTCTGAACAAGATCAAGACGAAAAGTTAAAAGCAAATTTTAAAGATCCATGTGGGGATAACTCCATGTAGCTGACATAGAATATAGAATAATATACATTAAGAGGGAATGTATTGCATGTGATTGAACATAAATAATGGTTTTGGCGGAAGTATGTGTATAAATCCAACGCCTATATTGATTTATAAAACAAAGGCCATTTAAATTGTCATTAACACTAAGGTTGGATTGTGAGTGACTGGTATGGAGGTATTGGAATATAGCCAATAGGGCAATTGTCACTCTACGTCTCCAGCTCTTCTCTCTCTGCACTTTCATCTCTTTATATTCCCCTTCCGTCGTTGAGCCCTTCTCTGTCTCTTCCCATCTCTCTTTCTCTATCCTATACGTATATCTCCAATCTTCTCTCTCTTTTACCTTAACCATACCCTTTATCTCTTTATGCCCTGCCTCTTTCGTTACCTTCGTTAATACACACCTATCGAAAACATACGTGCATACACCCATACACACACCCACGCACACAACAACGCACACACTCACACACACACACACACACACACACACACACACACACACACACACACACACACACACACACACACACACACACACACACACACACACACACACACACGCACGTGCTGGACGTCTTGTTGATCACTCAAAACTTTCATCATGACCATTTCAAGCATTTCCCCATGAAGTAGAGACATAGTAATAGGTTCGGATCAATACCGAAGTAGACATGACTAAAACTGGATTGCCCGCCGTTCTACCGTGAATCGATATATCCATATATACATTTTTACGCTGTGGGAATGTGCGATACTCGTTTCTACTGGTTGTAGTCTTCACAGTTCAAACAATATTTTCATTTTATATACTGAGAGCTACCTATCTTATAGTGAAAACAACAACAGTTTGCTTGCCTTCAACAAGCATATAAATGTTGACGAAAGAGAGATGTCTTCTTTTGATTGGTAGACGATCAATATTAGCCTCTCTTTGTGTCATTGTCAATTGTCATGAATAAATGTATTGATTTGACACATTGCGCAGCCAAACTAATTCAATGATTATTTGAAACCATTGCTATTTAGATTACTCTCCCCCCCCCTCTCTCTCTCTCTCTCTCTCTCTCTCTCTCTCTCTCTCTCTATCTCTCTCTCGCGCGCTCTCTAACTTTAAACAGAGAGGGAGATATAGATATAGAGAAAATATATAGATAGAGAGGGAGAGATAGAGAAATAGAGATAGATAGAGAAGATATATACAGAAATATATATAGATAGATAGAGGGATTTAGAGATAGAGACAGAGAGAGAAATATATAGAGAGATAGAGACATAGAGAGAAAGATATATATATATCTATATATAGATATATAGATATCTCTATATATATATATAGTTCTATAGATATATATATATATATATATATATATATATATATATATATATATATATATATATATATATATATATATATGATGATAGGCCGAGGATTGGTTCTTAGTTGAATACTAAATGATATTTGGTTCAAGCTCTCTAATATTCTAACAGCCTTGTATGTAAAGCTGCCTCTTTAATATGAAGCTAAAATTTTTGATTTTTATGTATTGAAATAGGCTGCGCCAAGACCGGCCAAACTTTGGTCGACAAAACGCTTACACGTATTTCAACTAAGGATCAAACCGTACGGAATCAATATAAATTCATCCATGAAAATGTAATTCATTCATAATAGATGTTAGCACCGACAATAACGTTCCCATGCATTTGACATGGAGCCTTGGACCGATTGATCTACGGCAGCTCCCTCTTCCTGCTCATCAATCCTGTGACGACCCCTTATTCTGACCCCGTATTAAACAATGAATTGTTTCCTTTATAGTCTACTACACATACGGGGGAGTTTTCCAGAAGCCATAGATTTTCCCCGATTGTAGAGCCCGATGATAGGTCATCAGTTCCATTCCTGGCTAGCTCGACAGAAAATATTCGCAGCGACGATTCCGTTAACAGTGGTTACGACAATCATTGTGATGAGACAATTGATGCTCATGGTGACCAATTCAATGCAAATGATCTTGTAAACAATGGCGTGTTTAGAACAACAGTCGTCAATTTCCATAGTTTAAAGGCCCCTAATAAGTAGTCATTGACAATTAAACGCCTCCTTAACCTGTCTTCTTATTAAAAGCAGCCAGTAATGTATCAAACATAAAGAGTTGTATAACGATTACTTCGAAGCCATCTCACAAGATTAATGGAAATTCCATTTCATGTTATGTAGGTCACCCTAGCTGGGAATCATACGGATTTAACTATGAGGCACATCTAGCTGAACTGAGGAGAGTATGCAGGGATACAATCGAAGGATGACCACAGGTTCGGAAGTTGATTGAGTACCTCTTGTATTGAAGTCTTACTCTTGTACAGGCCAGGCCATGCTAAGGCTTTGTAGATAATCCAGACACAAGTGGACATGTTGAGACAGCACTCATAACGCCAAACAATAATCGGTCGACAAAGAGTAATACAGTCGCCCACAGAGAATGGTGTGATTTACGGTAGCTATCAGTTTTTACACTGCCATTGATATGATAACGCAAAGATTGACGTAAACTGAAAGCAAAGTTGGGGCATTAGGAAGATGAGACGCATAAAGAATTCATCCAAAGTGTATCGTTCATCACTAGGCCAAGACCACAATGGAAGTAGACATGTTGCTTGATCCCTGAAGAATCCCGTCAGATGCCGATCGTTATTGATGCCTATACATGATGGTTATACATCTTCGCTGCTATACAATCTATTACAATGTTGCGTGTCCATGTCTCAATGATTTACACCCGAATTTACGTCCTCAAGACAAAGGCGTCGTCATCAATATTTGCTTTAATGATGCAACTCGAAATATAGTCGCTTAATGATTCACACGATACCAGAAGAACGGGCGATAATGCGGAGTGCCATAAAGCGCGATGGTGTCATCTGCTGGTAGATCAGCTCATACCTGTTGTCAACGCATTGACTGCATTTCTACTTAAGGCCATGCCGGCCCAGTTGACGAAACTCATGTGGGTTTGGAACAATCGGAATACAAGTCAACTCGCCTACACGTGATTGCCCGCCGTCCTGTCGCCACAGATAACGTCATAGACTAAACACTGATCGCTGAGAGATGCGTCACAAGTCACGGTATGTCATAGGAATGTTCCCGTGTGACGTCAGTGAAGATTTCCTTCCAATGGCTATTTTATCATTACAGTACATATGTCAAAGAGAAGTTGCGTGTATGGGGACAACACAACAAGCGAGTCCCTCCAGACATGTGTATGACCAAGTTGTCCCACCACAGGTGAGGTTCTCGAGTAAGTGATCAGCAAATACCTGTAGAGTATAGTTCCATGTGTATAATCCATAGAGAATATGACGCCTTGCCATGCGCCACTGTCACAGTGACTGCTACTCTAGAACTTAGGAGTCGCCATATATCGCCTGTAAGTGATACCCATCTCAGTTGGCTCATGTGAAACACATATTCCTATGTTGAAATTGTACAAGTTAATTAGAGTTTGACCACTATTTAATGTATGAATCTCCTACCTCCATTTATTACCGCCAATTTCGCCGATGAAAGACGCTCTACAGATGTAAGGATTACTATCACACGCCTAACAAAGAGTCAAACATATTTCTAGCTGTTGTATAATCACCCAGTAAGAGGAGGCTTTGCATCTGAGATTCTCGTGATTACCTTTTAATGACCCGTGATGTTTTTGTATCAGACGTTGCATATTGTGTCAGACAATCGGAGGTTGACATACAATATATGTAAACAAACCTGCTCTACATATATATTCGCTTGAAATAAATTTTAATTAAAACTTGTTTCATTGGTCGATAGTGCTAATTCATTCTTGCTGTTATCAAACCTCTAAATCTTTGAAACACTGAAGAACAAAAACAAAGAAGTATCAAATACCCTTTAAGTAATTTATGTTGATTATGCATGACCTGAATCATTAAGAAAAACACATTATGTAAACATGACCGCGGGAGCTCCTTCGGGTAAATTATCAACATTTAAATGAAAGATATATTGTTTGATTTATATGCGATATAATCGAAAACAATTATTACATAACCGATGGAAAAAATTTCAAAAGAATTCAACTCATAATTTAATGAACTGAAAGGCTACTTCTAAGTGGTAAAATTAACAGTATGCGCAGGTTGCATTGCATTTTCCTACATCAAATAGTCATTGACTTAATCTAAGAAAATATGTTGAATAAATATCGAATGATATTACTATTGCACTATGATATGCCCACTTTCTGTTGATGGAACCACAGTCCTATGATAATTAGTCCTATGATATAAGCAGTTCAATGATATAAACGTAGACCTGTTGGATAAAACAGCCTAGTGACTCAAAGATTTGCCTCGTATGGTGAGAAATGAACTCCACTCATTCGGCTGCCATGGTTTGGTAGTCGACGATTATGCTGTTAGTGAGGTATTGACACGCGTTTTTTTCGTCAATTGAGTTCTTGATAAATTGTACATATTAAACATCGAGTTGACTGACTTTGTAGCGCCTAGCCACCTGTGAGATATGCCACACGAAGGTCGGCTACTTCACAGTACCTGAATTTGAGGAAGTCAAATAGTAATTTACAGTCTTCATGAATGGGCAAGCATTTAAATCATAAAACGTTTGTACATCTATTTTTTATATTCACATTGATTAACCGTGAATACTGTGATGACTCTTCATCATCGTCATCATCATCATCATCATCATCATCATCATCACGGTGATGATTCCATCGTTTTTGTTACCTGGAATTTGGAAGTCAAAAATGATCAGAAAAAAAGGTTGTTTTTCATATGTTAGTGATTAGATGGTAGCATCTTACATTGAATAATGTACCTAGCTTATTAATTTGGCGAAGATGGGCATATTTTGGAAGATATTAATTAATTAATCAGTGACATTGGGGTATTTGCTACCTGAATTTATTTCTTTAACATGCTGGTTATCGGAGCTAGAAAATAGTAAAAACTTTGGCACGAATGCACTAAGGAACACATCAAAAGACACCACCAGCGATTTCAGCGTTTTAAAAAAGCCCATTTTAAGGCTGTCTGCCAAATGCCTTTATTGTCATACACTTAATGTTGAAACAACTTTTGGTTTTACCGAATTTAACCGGAACATAGTTTCACCCTTTTTTTGATATTTATAAAGTAAATTTTGATATATGGAGAATTAATGGGTATTTCCAGGTTAGCATACACAATTGCATAGGCTTACATTTGGTTAGAAGTGTTTTATTTGCATTTTGCGTATTTTTTGATGTACCATCTAAGGTAGCAACTACCCCAATTTTCATATATATCTTAACAGAAAAGTACTGCTTGAAGGCAATAAGTCGTTATAAATACCACGAATTTGCATCTTTTTTAATATGAGAACGAAGTTTCTGACTAGTCTGTTCAGTCATTCTTGCGTAAAAGCTAACCCTAGCTAACCCTAACACAACACATCACGTGGTATCAATTTCGATATTTCAAATTACTTACCAAAGAGAAGGTCACGAAACACAAGTGTATATAAGTATTGATAAAGATCGATACTTTTATTATTCCATTTTAATAAATATTCGGGTTTTTCCTATCTTAAAACGAGTACCATCGAATCGTTTTGAGATCCGACAATGGCAATGGCGACATCTTACTTCTAACCTTCAAATTCAGTAGAGATCGCCAGTTAAAACCACGTTTAAAATGGTTAAAGGAAATGTCGTTCCAGAGGTAGTGAATTGAATTACCATCAACAACCTCTACAGAGAATGATTGGCTCCTGCCTGAATTGAAACGGCTCTCCTGTCATTCACGTTTGTTAGGGGCCGAAACGCCCGGGACTAAACTTATTGACTGCGAAACGGCTCGATGTCACCCGGGCGATTCACGCGGGCGGACAGCTGATGCCAATGCCGATGGTGTTTATTCAAGAAAGCGACTAACAGGAGGCATATCGGGTAAGTTTTAAATCAATTTGAAGAGTTGTGCTAGTTATGCAAACTTAGTAATCTTTTCAAGAAACATTCAGTGGTAACATATTGGGAGACCCAGTGGGCGATAGTTAAGTAAATTTGTTTGTCGGAGACGTAAACAACAGCTGACATATTATCTACGTAGGTCTATCATCTATGTATGTACAAGGAGATGTAAATGATTGGATGAAGTGTACCCTGTTTGACAGTGGCAAGATCTAATCACAGACAGAAGACACTGGATATACCGGGGAAGGGGGGTGGGGGGACTCTCCATAGTGATCAGGGAAATAGCTCTGTATATTAATAAACAACATAATCTACATTATCCCAAATATATTTTAAGTGTTTGTTTTGCCTTTCCACCTGTTGCTATCATAATTTGTTTATCAGAATAGTGTGCATAAGTGTTGTATAACTGTTATATGCATGCATGCGTGTATGTATGTATGTGTAACGCCCCAGGGGGTAAGCCAAAACCCTGGGCGTTGCTGAGTTTTGCAGCAACTACTATGCAACTGGAAGGAAATAACGGAGATGGGTGGGCAATTAACAAGTATCGGATTTATTGTCCAGAGACAGCCATGGACCAACATTTATGATCATACATACAATTATAACTAGCAATTACAAATACGTCAAATGGCGCGAAACAGAGTTTCGTCGACCACAACAAATCCGGTGTCTATGCTCCGTGAATCACACTGAGAGATCCATACTTCTGCATTAGCCACACAACAATACTAACATGCAAAATAGTGAAACTCACGATAATATTAGTCTCAAACAAAAGCGTCTATATTCTTCAAAGCCAAGTTCACGAGTGACTAGCAGACGCTCTCTCGTTTTTAAACTGGCGCGATCCAATGAAAACAAAAACTAAAATCACTACACATAGCAAACCAAATAACGGAGGTGTACAACAATAATTAATATACAGATTGTTACATAACGGTACATGGTAGCAAGCGCATAAACACAGTAAACATTAGAATAGAACACATTTATATCCACTAAGGAAAACAGAATAAAACGGGACTACACCGCGATGCGGAGGCAGTCCACGAAAGTCGCTATGCGGCTCGAACAAGTAAACAGTAATTCTGGAGGGGCAACTCGACTCGGGGGGTGCAACCCCCACCCCTTTTTTACAATACCCCCTCCCTAACAAAAACAATGTTTGTCCTCAAACAGGTCGATGAAAAACAAATATAACATGCTTGTTGAATATCTACAGATCTGTGATCCAATCCATATTGGAAATCACCAATTACGACTTTAACACGGTTAAAACAAGCAAAACTAAAGTAACAAAGACATGATAAAACAACTAAAACTTTGCAGAAAACATGAAACAACACAAACCCACAAAAATGAGTTGTATCAAGTGGCACATTCCAATAAGGAATTCGCTAGACAGACTACATGCATTTATAAAAGTAGATACATTATGATATAGTTGATGGCTGACTTGAGGAGGATCCTGGGCTTCTACAAGAGAGACGCTTGCTGTGGGTAAGGACGGCAGGCAGTCTAGCAGGTCAGGGGCCCTGTTCCTTGGTCTCCAATCCAGCATCTGGCAGTGTCTGTATCCGTCTGGGGTTGCATCGGCATGAGCGGTGTCTGTCGAGGAAGGGTGGTCTGATCTCAGGAACTGAGAACAGGAATGTGAGAGGGGAGGGAAATCCCTAATCCCAGCCAAATCTCTTGGGGAGGCCTGATCACTCTATTTGAACGGGTCACGTCATTAGTCTCTCTAGCGGGTGAGACAATATCTCCAGTGTACGAATGTGTGTCCTTCACTGGACATGTGGAGGGATTAACCTCACAGTTCGTTATGTCAGGGGAAGGGTTTGTGTCATTTGCCATCTCCAGGGACAGATCGACCTCATCATCGCCCATCACTTGGATGTTTATGTCTGGACTGTGATACGGCTTGAGGTCATCTACATGAACAGCCTTAGCTTTAGCACCATCCAAATCGCCTACCAAATATGTGACGTCACCCAGGCGTTTTACAAACTTTCAAAGGCCCAACATATGGAGTGCCTAATTTGTTGCCAACAAGATTTGGGTGGTAGAATCGCAACACAAGGTCGCCTTCTTTAAATTCACGGTCCTTGGCTCTAAGATCATAGTATCTTTTCTGCCGTTCTGCAGAGCGCTGTAAAGAGTCTCTGGCAGATACAAAACTACCTGCCATTGCCTCCTTCAACCACTCGACATATTGGATTGGACAAGGCTTCATACTATCACACTCAGGGGAGGGGTACATCAGGTCAATGGGGAGAGTAACCTCCCTCCCAAGCATTATCAGGTTAGGGGAACAACCTGTGCTTTCTTGTATGGTAGATCTATAGGCACAAGTGGCATATGGCAGGTAATCATCCCAATCACGGGGCTGGTCAGCACATAGTTTGGACAGCATCGCTATCAAGGTGCGGTTGAACCGTTCAACTTGCCCGTCACTCTGTGGGTGATAAGGTGTTGTCTTGGTTTGATCTATCTCAAGGATGCGACACACACCTTTCATTAGGTCACTTTGAAATTCTGCACCTTGGTCGGAATGAAGGACCTTGGGGAGACCCAGCCTGAGGAATACTTCAGTAACCAGACAGTCTGCTACTGTAAGGGCTTTATGGTCTGCTAGAGCAAAGGCCTCAGTCCATTTGCTAAAGTAGTCAGAAACAACCAGGATACATGAGTTTCCATTGTCTGTGGTTACTGGCATTGCGAGAATGTCAATAGCAATTCTCTCCATTGGAGCCCCTACCAGCCGTTGCCTGAGTTTGGAATGTTTAGGCCCCTGCCTAGGATTCCGGTGCTGGCATGTATCACACTGCCTACACCAACGTTCCACATCTTGCCTCATCCCGGGCCACCAAAACCGTCGTCTGACGCTGTGTACCGTCTTAGTAGTCCCAAGGTGTCCCCCAGTTTTGTGGTTGTGGACATTCCGAAATATTCTCATCCTTAAAGAATGAGGTGCAATCAAACAAAGTTTTTCCATTGCATGACCAGGCAGGGAAACCTTCTTGTACAACAACCCTTTGTGGCATTCGAGCTGTTCCCAGTGGGTCCACAACACCTTCAAATCTGTTGACTCAGACTGGATTTCCTT
>CM067347.1:12653803-12688803 GCA_034190875.2 Urechis unicinctus
TATATATATATATATATATGTATATATATATATATATATATATATATATATATATATATATATATATATATATATATATATATATATATATGTATATATTATGTATGTTTATATATGTATGTGTTTATGCATGTATGTTTGTATGCATGGATGTATATATGCATGCATGTGTGTATGTATTTATACATGTATTCATACATGTATGTGCATATGTATGTATATATGTATGTATGTATGTATGTTTGTAGGTATGTATGAATGTATGTAGGTATGTATGAATGAATATATATGCATGTATGTGGGTATGTATGTATGTGGGTATGTATGCATGCATATATGTATGTATATATGTATATATGTATTTTGATATGTATGTATGTATATGCATATACATGTGTATATCTATATGTATGTATGGATGCATTATTGTGTATGTATGTATGTCTATATATGTATGTATCATTGTATGTATGTATGTATATATATATGTATGTATGTATCTGCATGTGTATGTTTGTATGCATGCTTGCATGCATGTATGTTTGTATGTATGTATGTATGTATGTATGTATGTATGTATGTATGTATGTATGTATGTATGTATGTATGTGTATGAACATATATGTATTTATGTATTTATGTATGTATGTATGTATGATATATGTGAATGTGTGTTCATATGTGTTTGTGTGTGCGTGTATGTATGTATGTTTGTAAGTATCAATATATCTATATATATATATATATATATATATATATATATATATATATATATATATATATATATATATATATATATATTATATATATATATATATATATATATATATATATATATATATAAATTGATATATATATATATATATATATATATATATATATATATATATATATATATGTGATGTATGTATGTATATATGTATCATGTATGTATGTATGTGTATGTATGTGTATCTATATGTATGAATTTTGGTATGTATGGGTGTACTTATGAATATATATATATGTATGTATGCGTGTATATATGTTTATTTGAGGCATATGTTACTTTTCTGTGCAATTTAGAAATAAATTTGTTCCAGAGCCACTTGATGACCAAGTTGAATGAAAGCCTGGTTTGTTTGGATTGATGTCGTGTTGCGGTGGGAAACCAGACAGAACTCTGGACACTTATAGAATGCCATAAAGATACCTCCCTCTTACAGTGCCACAACAGCATGTACCAATAAACATGAAAGACAATGACTGCACTGGTTACACAACATCTACTGAACACAGTTACTAAAGCAATAAGGAGAAATGAGAGAAGGATGTTTACCATGGGTAAGAAGTCAGTGTGCAACTCAAAGTGGCTGCATGAATAGGAGTAACTAGAAGCTATAGCATTGTCAGATACTGTCGAAATAACAACCAAGTGGAGTATTTCAAATGTATGCTGTTACAAACACCAAGTGTGGAATATACACACCTAAGTGTGTAGTGAAAACAGTCTTCATAGTTATAATGATGGGGAACAATACAACTTACTTGCATTAATTGAACCTGAAGATTTTAAATACTACTAGCCCCAATTCAGCCTGTACTTGAAACTGTGGCTTCTGGTGTTGTGTATAGAGTGTATAGAGTGTACATTATCTCTTACAGGAATATACAGATTGTATACATAGTCTTGGGCGAGTACTGTGCTATGTATCACTGTGTTGTAGATTGAGTACACATTGTATACAATGAATGTTGATCATATACACATAGGATAGGTTGAGTACATAATGCATACTATCTATCAAGGTTTAGTTTGTGTACACCATATATTTTCGAATGTAGATGGTATACACACAGAAAAGCTTAAGTACCTGATGTATGCTATGTATTAAGGTGTTTCAGGTATAGTGTAGAGTGAGAACCTAATATACAACATGAATATATATGTTGTACACATAGTTGAGGTTGAGTTCATGGTGCACACTATGTATCAAGGTGTAGGTGTAGTTACATACTGTGAATTAAGTATATTGCACACATTGGTTGTCAACCTATGCTATGTGTACAATGTTTTAATTCATATACCTCATAACAAAGTATTTGAGGAACACTATGTATCAGGCTGTTGCTGGCTTAGTGCAGGGTGTGATCATATATACTATAAATGTAGATGTTGTAAAAATGATGCAGATTGAATACATGATGTATACTATGTATCATGGTGTTATTAGTCTAGTGAAAAGTGTGTACAACATATACATATCATAAATGTAAATGTTATACACAAAGTATAGGTTGAGAACATTTTGTATGCCATATATCACTGTGTTGTAGTGTGTATAAACCTTGTATACCATGATTGTAGATGTTGTACACACAGTATATAATTGTGTACATGTGGTGTTGTACACATAGTTGAGACTGGGTACAAGCTGTATGTTATGTATCAAATGAGCTGTGTGCCTTATGAAGGGTATGTAGAACATATTTATTTTGAATGTACTGGCTGTGCCACATAATTCCGATTGAAAACATGATGTATGCCATGTATTAAGTTGTCGTAGGCTCTGTAAAGGACGTGAAAAACATCTATACTTTGAATGAAGATATTGTAAACATAATTGAGACTTAGTGCATGATGTTTGCTATGTATCAAGTTTTGGTACTCTTGGTGTTAGGTTTGAACAATATATATACTCTGTTGCAAACATAGCAAAGGTTGAGAACATGATGTATGCTGTGTATCATGTTGTTGTAGGCTTAGGTGAGGGCGTGAGCAACATGTATACTATAAATGTATGTGTGGTACACATCGTGGAGACTGAGTACACTAGTAGGCTTAGTTTATGGTGTGAACAACATATATACTATGAATGTAGGCGTTGTTCTCATAGATAGGGTTGAGTGCATGATGTATGCTATGTATTAGGTTGTTTTGGGGTGCATAGACATGATTTAAGATGTTTCACACATAGTATAGGTGGTGTACATGAAGTGTAATATCTATCAATGCGTTGTACACATGATGTTTAATATGAATCAAGGTGTTGTAGGCATAGCGTAGATTGTATAGACATTCTATACTATGCTTGCAGACGTACGCATCTTGCGTACACGAGGCATTATATCTTTCGAGGTGCTGTAAGCTTAGTTTAGGGTGTGTTTTCATCAACGTGTTGTACACATAGTCTAGGTAGAGAACATGTGGTATATGTATCAAGATGTTGTAGTTGTACAATTGAGTGTGTACACGATATATATCCTCCATGGAGATGTTATGCACATAGTACTGGTTGACAGCGTGATTTATGCAATGCATCAAGTTGTTATAGGCTTTGTGTAGTGTGTCAACTTCATATCTACTTTGAATGTAGATGTTGTGCACATAATTGAGGCCGAGTAAATGATATATGCTATGTATAAAGATGTTGTAGTCTTAGGGGAGGGTATTACTTAATATACATTTGAATGTAGATGTTTCACATATTGTTCGTATTTATGTATATGGTGTATTTTATATGTAATAATTGTTGTAGGCTTAGTGGAAGTAATTATTCGATATACACTTTGAATGTACAGGTTGTACACATTGTTCATGTATCAGTGTAACGGTTTGATTTGCAATAAGCAGTTCATAACAGCGAATGCGTTTTTCGTTGTTGGGTTTTTGATACCGGTGGAACGTATGATCCTCGACTGTTGCTGTAATGTAACTGCTTACAATAAACTTTACAATTAAAACAAAATTAAAACAATTTCATTTTGTATTCACCACATCATTCGCTTTATAAAGAATAATAAGGTAATATTTCAATTTTGTTTTACTTTATATGGTGGTGAGCTGCGTGCCTCTCGCTATATGCAAGTATGAGAGCAGTAACTTTGATGTACAACTAGCAGTGTACATATTTAACCGGCTTTGCATTGGTCAGTGTAGCACAAGGACTAATAATTACACATGGGCCACTATATGTTGCGTTAGGACCACTATGTTACAATAGAAAAAAATGACGGTAACACTAGGACAACACAATTCAGCATTTTGACCGGCGTGGTTCTAATGCTAAATGTAAGAAATGGGGGCCAGAATGGGGCCAGATACGTAGCATATATATATATATATATATATATATATATATATATATATATATATATATATATATATATATATATATATATATATATATATATATATATATATATATATATATATATATATATATATATATATATATATATATATATATATATATATATATATATTTATTATTTTTATTTCGTACATATACACGTCAGATTTGATTAAAAATCAGTGAAAAAAGAAATGAAGATCAACATCGTAACGTGCAAATTGTGGACAGGAGCTCGTCAATTTCCTCTGGGGTAAGAATAGAAATTGCTCGCCCATCCCGTTGCATAATGAGCTCTTTTAATAAAGAAATAGTGTTTAACACATTAATGTCTATTACATTCTCATTCAACCGGAGTAGGTACTCATTCGGCGTGATTTCTGCCGAGAAAATAGCGTTAGTACTGACACCAATGGTGGACATTACAATTCTCAGATTGCAAGCCACAGTCGAATAACTAGATGCGCAGAGTCTGCTCACAAAGGACAACACATTGTTACCACTGCTTATGCATTTACATAGAAACATGATATAGCGCTTCATTAATTGTTTAATAATCGGTTGTTGACCTGTCAAAAGATGTAAGTATATGGAACGCGTTTGTGGATGGAGCTTCCAGACACGCCTAATACATTTTCGCCAGGTTCGGCAAAATACCTCTAAGTGTCGATGGTCTAAACTCCATAAGGGAGAACAATAAAAACTTGTACAGAAACTAATGAACAACTTGTTTCTCACATCTACATTGCAAGCCCCAAACCTGGACATCAACAAATGTGTTTGTGAAACTAAATTAGAACATGCTACATTCATATTATTATTATTACAGTCCTTACCGATATAGGTACCAAGATGCAAAGCATTTTCCCTGATAGGAATAGTGCATCCATTAAGCTTTAAATCTACAGTGCACTGGTTATCATTAAAAACTAATAAATTGCTCTTCGCTGAGTTGAAAACGACACTATACTCAGCCGCAAATTGCTCACATGTTTCAATCATTATCTTGGCGGCGGTCAATGAGGGTGCAATTAACGACAGATCATCAGCATAACCAAGTGCCCCAACAAATTCATGACCAATATGACATCCAACTTTAGTGTGTGACAGACGGGTGAGTAGTTCATCCATATAAACACAGAATAGAATCGGAGACAGAACTGCGCCCTGCTTTACGCCGTTTGTACAGCTAAAGCTGTCCGAAATTTCATTATCCCATTGCACGCGCAATTGTTGCTGCGTATACATGTTCAACATCATCTTAGCTGTGGTAGGACACATGCCTCGCTTGCGTAGCAGCATAAACAGTTTAATATAATCAACACGATCAAAAGCCTTAGAGGCATCTAATAACATCACATAACATGGAGAGCCATGACCAACATAGTATTCAATTATCTCTTTGAGAACAAATGTACATTGCGCCGTCGAATGAGATGGTTTGAATCCGAATTGCAAGTTACTTGTCTGAAGAATATCAGCATAAGATTCAATCAAAATATTATCTAGTAATTTCCCTACTACGCTACTGATGGCTATGGATCGGTAGTTTTCGCTAACATTCATCGATTTCTTCCTATTCTTGGGGATAGGGACGAGCGTGGACAGCAACATGCCCTCGGGGGAATACATATGTGACATCATAACGCTAAATAACAATGACAAATGGATATACAGTTCATCGCAGCCATTTATGATATTATCAGATGAAAATGAGCTAATTGCATCCGATTTTCCCTTCTTTAGCCTACTCACTGCCCTTTTCACTTGATCTACATTAACATAGTGAGCAGCGGTACAATTGCCCACGTTGCACTGGCAATTGATATCCTTTGAGAGCAGCTCCTATATATATATTTATATACATATATACATATATATATGTATCCATGTATATTTGTCCCTACCTCTCTACATCTTGTACAATCGGCAAGAAGTCTATGCCGCGAGTTTCATAAGCCTCGTTTACTTGGCATAACCCGTAATTTCCTAGCCTGTCACTGAACTGCCTATCTTATCTAGGATCCAAAATAATATATCACGTATCTCCGATCCTGAAGTAGCAAATTACTGTGAGATGACTGCCGTTAAAAATATCACGGCAATATGCCGGCATTATGTCGTGCTCCATGTGTGCAACATGCATATGCCTACCGGTGTTTCGGTTGATATCGTTTATCATAGACAGTTGTCGGACAGTGGCCACTGACTGCATGAATATGATATTGCTCTGACATACTCGGAATCAGTCGAACTATGGAGCGATATCGTGACGTATTTGATCAACACGGACTCATCTACTCCTACCATGAAATAATCCCACGAGGTCGGTTCAAGTAAATGCGCAAGACACTTACTCCAATATTTCTCCCATTTGGTGAGCCATACCCCAGAACCTTCGAGACAGGCTATACAAAAGCGCAAACAATATGCAAAATCACATAGAGCCTTCAATTGCAAGAATAAGATTTTAAAGGAAGATAAATTTCAGTTATCAAGTTGTGACGCCGTTTGTGTATTATGTTAGCAATCTGGAGATGTTCATTTTGTATAGATACCTAGCCAATGCGACCGTGCCGAATGATTTCCAATGTTAGTGACAAAGATCGGTAATTATATAATTCCATTTCATTTACTTATATTCTAAAACGGGTACCGTCGAATTGTTTACTGTGGTCAGGCCAATGTCCTAGGCGTTATGATGCTGCGCTTTGATGTTGGGCCCGTTTGAATTATGGTTTGAGTTTTCATTGACATCAAAGCACGTGTTTTTTGAAGATCAAAGCGCGGGCAGCATGCAACAAATCGGTAAATGCTTTCAGTTGATGGCCAGTAAGGATCGTGTAAATAATGACATTAGAAGGACTATATTAACATGTAGGCAAATAGCAATTAATCTTAAAAACAAAGTTATTGCGTAAAGTAACAAAATTAGCGCGTAAAGTTAGGTTGAGGTTGTCAATCAAATTTTCAAAGTCTGCCAATATTTGCGATTTACATACTACGGGAAAGATATTTTCCTAAGAATTCCTAAACTGTATCCAGTTATTTTTGTATGACCATCCACTTTTATGCTATAGCCGATTTTATGTCCGACTTTCCTGCATGGAGCATTTTTGAACAGATGTTATTGATTATTAAGACTATAAATATCCTGGACTGATTAAGAACATTGAACAGATACCCCATCCTCGGACATTAAACCTGGCTTGTTATCATCTGTAATATACATTAATTGATGTTAAGATAATTATTAGTGATTGTTTGTCTTATCATTATAAACAGAGACAGAAGTTGATGAGCCAAAAGCCGGATGCTCCACAGATCAATATGATAGACCCGTCGTTAAAATGCGAAGAAAAGGTATTTTGATGTGTCATACTATGTGTGCTTTCAATGTACGAGGATGAAATAACTAGATCTAACTCAACTTCTGTTTACCCTTCATAAACTAGTGTTCGGTGCTTGCAGATGGAAAGCCGCGTCAAGCTCCGAAATCTAACAAAAGGTAGGAATGATATATGAAATTTGTGTTTAATCAGAATAGTTGTCGATATCACCGGGAACGTTCGTTACCATCACGCAGTTGTCACTTATTGATTGATAAATCAATTCGTGCCTGTGCAGGTTATCACTGGCTGAAGCCGTTCGGAGTGTCTCAAGCCCAATTAAAAAAAAATACGTTCGCAACAAGATGAACTGCCAACTGTGTGGTAAGAACGTGTTTAACCTGACAAGACATCTCAGGGATCGCCATTACCTGACTCGAGCCGATGCGTCTCACTATCGAAAGAACCTTTACAGCGAGGCGCAGTTGGAACAGAAAAGGAGGGGTGACGCTTCCGACAAACGGAAATTTAAACGCTGTCCATTCCCTAAGTGTGGAAGTGTTGTAACACGTCTCGACAAGCATCTTGCTTTGATGCATAAAATACGAAATGGGTCCGATAAATATCGAGCTGTCAAAACGCTTATTGCCATCAATCGGTCCCGCACATTGGGCGAGTCTGAACCATTGCAATATGTGACCAACGACACAGATTCTGCCTCCGCTACTCGTGCGCCTGCATCACCACATGCACCGGGGTCTGCTGATGTTTCTGATGCGCCCGAGTCGACCTCTGTCAATGGACTTGCCCATATTCAGGCGACTACTCTTGATCCGGCTACACAAATTCCTCAAGCACTTGTACATGACGAAATACCAACGTAAGGACAAGCTTCAAATTTCAATGCACATTTGTCTTCTGCACCCAAGTACCAGTAGTCATCTTCTCCTTTTGTTCTTTTCATTTTCATCAGGGGCCATAAACAACGTACAAAATACTGTCGGTCATTTGTTGGAACCATGATGATGTAGGGTAACTAGATTGCTTCGTTTTCGGTATTCTGCATGGTACAGAACGATACACTGTTTTGTTTTCTTTGTAATAAGTGCGTGTTGTACCTGTTCAGTAAACCGGCTTCCGTATGGGTTACCGAGGTCGAGCAATTCCGGGCCTGGCTACCTACTATATCTGGGGGTGGGCGGAGCAAGGCCCGTGTGAAGGCCGTCGCCGACCAAGTCGGCTACTTGATGTCTCTTGTTAAGGGGGAGAAAGAGGAGCTCAGCAAAAGTTTCCTTGTTTTAGAAGAAGAATTCCTTGAAAAGGAATTAACAGCAACCAAACTTAAAGCCAAGACCATTCAGGCGTACCTGTTTTCATTGATCAAATTTTTGGAATATGGAAAGGTCAAATGTTTGTCATGGGCTAAACAAGCCCCGATTATCACAAAACAGGTACAGCTGTGGTGCGGAGGGATTAGGAAAGCCATCAAGGGAGAAGACGTGACAAGAAAAATAGAAGACCATAGTAAGTAATGAACATGCTTGAATGTCAAATACAACATTTCCCATTGATGTGTGTCAGTAGCTTGTAATTCATTTAACTTAAGATATTACCATAAGACTCCTCTCGGAGCCACTTCCAAGATGCCATTTTTCATCAATTTGTGCTTGACCCCGAACGAAATTAACTGCTGCAGGAGCTAAGAGGCGAATTGTTCTTTAGTTAAGTTATATTGACTTAATAAAATTAACATTACAGAGTTAGCTGGGCTTGGAGGTACATTTGCCACCTCATTTGTGTGGCTTCCTCCTTCAGTGTAGGTTTATTGCGATATCCTAGCCTTTTGAGCGGCCTCGTTTGCAATGCAGTTTACTTTTGTAGGAAACCGAAAGAAACTTCCCCCGATTTCTCATTATTCCGACATAGGAAATAGAGTCAACGAGTCGTGTTCACTAAAAATGGCAAAATTTGTTTATTCTTAGGACTTAAACCAAACGTTACAGGCCAGAAATATCGGTTTTTAGCAAGCTGTATCTCGACCGCTTTGACTCATAACATATATATTGTTTTAGATAGTTATTAAGCGCGCAATCAACCACAATTTGTTCTTAAACAGTTTTAAAAATAGAAAAAAAACCCAATTGTTTCGTTTGATATACAGGTAATTGTAATAGTATTCAGCTTAAGCTCATACAATTATGAAGCTTGATTATGACGCGTACCGGGTTACCAACAATGCCTTTCTGTGTCTACAGAAAGCGTCTTGACTCCGGAACAAGTGTCACAATATGAATCGAGCCCCTTCGCAAGAGAAGCAATCCGAATACTGGCGGAGCCACCAAGGCAGATTTCTCAGCACGAGCATGCCAGGGTGCGAAATTATGCAATTCTCAACCTGGTCATCAGTAATGCCACAAGGGCTGGGCCAATTATAAACATGACACATGGCGACCTCGACAGTTCCATCCTTGTCTCGGGACAATCATCCCGTGCCCCGGCCTATGTTTACAATGTAAGTGTTGATTTTTTCGTGTGGTATTAGTGAGATAATTGTTATTAATGCATAGTATATATGCTTCAGTCACACTGATAGCATCAACAACTGCGCCATTACCACCAAAACCCATTAGTTGCTTTGAATCTTGTTGCTGTGAATTTCTCAAGCAATTGCAAACGTAATGCAGATTTCCAAGCACAAAACGAGTGAAGTATATTCAGCGGCACAACTGTGTGCACCGGCTCGAATTCACAATCTCTTGCATGACTATGCCAGCCAAATAAAGCCAAGAATGGCCCGATTCAAGGCCGAGATGAGAAGTCCATCTTCGGCCTTATTTATAGCTGCCAGCGGAAAACCACTCAATCAGAGTGACGTAGCAACAATTATCACCACGGAGATGATGAACGCCGGAGTGCAGCATAGAGTTTCATATATGTATATATATATATATATATATATATATATATATATATATATATATATATATATATATATATATATATATATATATATATATATATATATATATATATATATATATATATATATATATATATATATATATATATATATATATATATATATATATATATATATATATATATATATAATGGTAAGATTGTCCACTACACTTTACTTTAACCCCACAACCCCCCCCCCCCTCTGAACAGCTGTACAGCGTTTTGGATGGGGAAAAGGAGGAATTGGCCAGACATATGAAGCACAGCGTGCGAACCCAGCAACGTTTCTACAACATTGCTGATAGGACTCACAAGGCCCCGCGCATCAGTAATATTGTCCAAAAGCTGCTGACGGATAAAGAAATAACAGAAGAGGATCTTTCAGAAGACTTAGGTACAATAAAATCCTATCTTAATGTGTAAGACGAACACGGTCCTCAGTTGAATTTCATCAATATTGTGATGTATTATGTAACAACACAGATATGACATTATGATTGCAGGCTTGACAAAGAAACATCCCCGCGAGAGGATTCAAACAAGTAGGCCATTACATTTGTTTTCCCTTTGTTCATATATCCATAAATACAGTGTTACTTATCTTCTGGAACTGCCTCTCTTTGTTTTAAAGGGGCCGCAGCTCACGCGTCCTGCGATAGCGTCAAGGATTCAACCCTCGTCGAAGGTGATACAGATAAGATGACACCTTAGTGTCCAGGTGAACTTTACAACCATGCCATGATATATTAATCATTGATAAATAGCTACGTATATCCACCAACTGCTACCCGAGTACTGTAACTATGGTTTTGTAGATTAGCCGAGAATGTATGGATCCTTTACGCTGTTTGTTATCTTCCTCATTTAGTGCAGCTCCATCTACTAAATAAATTTATTTATGTTGTGTAGCAAACCATGAGGGGTCATCCACTGCATCAATAATTGTGAGTATTTACAATTGCCATATTCACAAGTACATGTTGTATACTTGTTATGCGAACGTACGCATCGTCTCTTGCTTTGTAATCATATACCATCTGTATTCTCTATTGCAGCCACCATCTATCACGCAAAGCTGCTGGGCGCTAGATGAAATGGCAGTGTTGCGACGGTTATTCACCGAAGCCATTCTTGAAAAAAAAGTAATTCTCGGAAATACGGGAGAAGATTTCTGAAGAAAATAGTTTGAAAAGCATTCTGGTCCAAAAGTATCCTGGTATGACTACCTCATATCTTGTTCGAAAATGTTATGATAAGTTGAGAGTGTGCTTTTCTAAATGAAGACGAGTTCACTGTAAGCTTACGGTATTACGCTTAAGTATAAGACTTTACTTTTTATTTGAATGAGTATAAGCTATACTTGACAGAAAAGGTGCACCTTATATTTATAGCTGCACTGTTGAATGTGTAATGTTGAGTAAATAATGTATATAACCCACCCTGAATCGATCGCGCTATTCAGGGGTGTTTTAGGTGTGGTGTAGAGTGTGTACACTGCAAGGAGTAGTTCATAAAAGCGAATGCGCTCTTTGGTTGTTATGTAACTTTACGGCTGGCAATAAACTTTACAATTAAATTTTTTTTATTTTGTATTCACCACATTGCCTTTCTAAATAGAACTCAGCTAATGAAACGGAGTTATTTACATTAGCTGGGGTTGAGCTGCGTGCCTCCATCTATCAGCAATTGCCATAAGACAAGGTAATTTTGATGTACCGCTAGCAGTGTACGCATCTAACAGGCTTTGCATTGTTTAGTGTAGTACAATTGCACCCACATTTACACGCGGACTGCTGGGCGCTAGATGAAATGGCAGTGTTGCGACGGATACGTATCACCGAAGCCATTCTTGAAAAAAATAAAATTCTCGGAAATATACGAGAAGATTTCTGACGAATAAATAGTTTGAAAAGCATTCTGGTCCAAATATATCCTGGTATATACCTATATATATCTTGTTCGAATATGTTATGATATATATTATTATATATATCTATATATATGTGCTTTTCAAGGATTTTAAGATTCATAGCAAATCGGGCTCATTTTTTATTTGTGGTATATGTAATGATACGTAAAGTGATAAGATATCATATAACTATATGGACATGGTATTAAACATGTATCCTATCTAATAAAGCATACACTAGCGGTGGAGAAATATTGAACCATGTAGAATCAAAACTGCCGCACATGGCATGTCAAGTCCGGATAGCTTTGATAGCTCAACGTGGGCTATATGCTACAAAACTGCCGCACATGTCAAGTCCGGATAGCTTTAGCTCAACGTGGGCTATATGCTACCTGTGGTAATGACCACATGATTTGCTGCATAAGATATGGACTGGATAACTTTTTGACCTACACATGCCCCCAATCAATTATGCTGCAGTTTAGAGTTGTTAAGCTACACCCGAGGGTGAAGACATTTGATATCAGATACATGCTACTTGAAGGGGGACTCACTCTTACGATGAATCATGTTGTCAAACACCTGAATTACTTTCACGCAAAATTCCCGCTACAAATAAGTACCACCAATATATATTATTATTAGTGCAGTATATTGCTCTCTCAAAAACAGCAAAAAGACCTGAACGATGGAATTGAGATGCTTAACCTCAAGGGGGCGGAAATTTGCCACGTATATAGCGCCCTATGTCCCCGGTCGCACCTATCCTAGTTTGGCATAATCCTTGTGTGATTATGCGTACTGTTCAAGCCGCCTTTTTTGGTATTCCAGTATGCTGTACACCGTAATGTATTCATTGGAACTTATTAGTAGCGGGATAATTTCGCAAACAGGTAACCCACAATCAGCGAACATTGAACATTTTGGCTGCCTAATTGAACATCATTACTTTTATATGTGACTAAACGACATGTGAAGGTTAACATATTTGTTCCAATTTAACACCCAAATATTGTCCGTAGAATTATTATCTTAAGTAACAAAAGGCTACGTGTGGGGGAAAACGTCCATGAGTATACTTTACGCAGCACTATTTTATCTGAATTATATAGAAGTGATTATTGGTTACAATTATCTAACTCTTTTCTTGAGTATGTTGTAGCATTGTATCATAGTTTGCGTAACAAATACCAATGGCTGAGGTAAAATCTGTCGGGTTCCGACCGTACCATGGCCCAGGTAGCGTATACCCCATATTAAGAAAACTGTATTTCAGGATATGACAAGTTTTGACCAATTGGTGGCATTTTCAGCATCTAATGAATTATGTACACGCTACCGGTTTGGTATGACTTTGAATTGTTGATTCGTATAATATATAAACTGAGACAATAACGTCTCTAACATCTAAATTCATATTATACGCTACATACTATCACAAAGACATAAAGTCAGCCTTGAGGCAAAATATATGTCCGAACAGAATTCCATTCTTAATCGTCTACAGTCCACACATGATTCCGTAATCATGACATATATGTAACTTGTTCGCCATTGTCAAGGTGTACTCCCTGTGACCATCCAGAACCTAATGCCATAATCCAATCTCAGAACTCAAAGTAGCCGTTACCTCAAACTAATTGTACCATGTTTCCCACTTCAAGGAGCTTGCATCGTGCATCATGTTTCTGAATCTTTGGATTAAAAGCCCGCCGCCCATAGGACAGTTAGACTATTCGTAGATCAGCAGAAAAGTAACGCAAAAGCGCCACGTGTAGGTCAACCTAAAATTGCGAACTGAACCATAAACACATCCATATCAAGCGCTAATAACGTATATAAGAATTTTATTTTACCATTCTTAAGGTAGCATATTATGTTAAATCTGTTCGGATGAATAATTGTTTGAAAGTTTACTTATCGCCAATGTTCATAAACAACCAAACCAACTATCATAGCGAGCATATGTAATGTCGTGTTTAACCTGTGTCAGGGTGACTCTTTGAGAAGACACGTCCAATCTAATGTTTGCGCATTCAACCGATAACAACGGCCATTCAGATTTGTTATTGAATTTAACGAGAGGGTCTTTTAAACACGCAACCAGGTGGCGAACACGACATGTCGACGTGATGGTACACTCTGGTGATGTTTCGTACTGTATTGACATCGAAGTTTACGATACACAGAAATTATATTTCCGAACCAGGCAAATTATTTCCGAATGCATTGCATTTGGGTGCAGAATATGCTGCAAATCGATTCAGTCAGGTTTGTGTTTATAACCATGTTACTGTACTAAACGTCTCATGCACTTTATCAATACTTTGGATCAATTATTACAGAAATAAGTACATTACCATGCCTGTCCGTGAGATTTCCCGTAATGACAAGGTATCATTTACCCCGTGAGGCAATGTCGGAACCCTGCCACAAGCAATGAGTCGCAAGTACCCCACTTTCAGGTAGCATGTACCCAATATCGTCCCACGCCGCACACGCGGGCACGGAATCGAATCGAAATACTGAGGGGCGTTTGTCATTGTACATATCTGGCAAGAACTCAGCAACTTACCAAGTGAATAATATAAAAAAATCTGTTCAAACAAACTTCGACCAATTTCTTTTCTAATACACATCGAAGTAGCATCATGTACAACCAAGCACGCACTGCAACGAAAGCAGACGCAGCATCCTTCGGCGGGGGCCACCAGGGGCGAGGTGTCGGTTATGTGATTTAGGGTTAATGAAATAGGAATACAAGTGTGCAACTAATTCTACTGCAAAACTTAAGACATTTCCATACACACAGAACACATTAAGATGAAGCATAGTAACAGGGTTAAATTTCTATGTGAGACCACTAACCGAGACACCTGCAACTGAGGGTTGTCGGCCATTTAGAGGCAGTTTTCTAGTCTCGAGCGATTCCCTTATAAATTTGCCAATGTTTTTACATAAGAGTTTGTCCTCGTTACTCATCACCCATAAATATTTGTCATTGGGTGACAGGTGAGAAACTTTGTTGTTTTTTTTGGCAATGTCGTTGATCAATGAGGCTCTTTTATTTTGATATTTGGGGCACGTGATCATGAAATGCACATGCATGCAGAAAGTTTAGTACCAGATTTCAAAACCATGTCCGAAATATTAGGAACCCTGGCCCACATCTATGTGACTGATGTACACACATATCTACAAGAACCTAAGTCGTTTGCTTATTAGTTTGCTGTGTTAGGATCAGTGTGGGCGGCTGCATCGTTTTATCCACTCTCGACAACTAGCTTCGTTTCGTTTCCGGCGTAGGAATGGAATAAATTCTATCGACTTGCCGTCAGATGATTCAAGCCGCTCAGGATACCGACTATCATTGGTGCATGTACCCCATGTACACCGTTTAACCATTGCAAGGTTATATTATAACGATACGCTACAAACGAAGGTAATACGAGAGGCAGCTTTCCACAGCTAACAGCGTTCGCTTGTCTCCAAAATGGCTGCGGGTTTGTTTCTTAGGTGTGTTCTGAGCTCTGATTGGTGGATCACTTGGCGGGAGCGAAAGGTCAATAACCTCCGCAATACACAGAACGACTTGAGCAGCCTCAATTGGGACAGATATTGTCATATCGTCAGTACAGCTTTCTTTTTTACCCCTTAAGAAATAAACCGTAGCCTTCAGCTAGTCTTACAGAAGTAACTACGCCCCTACCACTCGTCGACCTCCTCCAGCTCATCTCCACTATCGTCACCAGATATCACCTGCTCATCACCACACGGATCAGCAGGTATCACCAGTTCATCATCACTATCACCCGATATGAATCAGCTCATCACATCATTACTGGATACCACAAGTTCACTGGATATATCCAGCTTGCCTCCACAATCAACATATATCACCAGGTCGTCTCCACAATTATCTCCAGATATCACCAGATCGTCTACACCACCACCAGATATCACCAGCTCATATACTCCCATCACTATTTATCACCAGTTTATCACCACAATAATCACCAGATATCTCCTGCTCATAACCACAATACATCACCAGTTTTTATCAAGTCATCACTAAAATCACCAGATATCACCAGCTCATTGCCACAATTCCAAAATATCGCTAGCTTATCCCAACTATCACCAGATCTCCCCAGCTCATAATCACAATGACCAGATATCACCAGCTCATCACTCAGCACAAGATATCACCAGGTCATTTGCAAATATACCTGGCATAACTGGTTTTTCTACAATCTTAATCAGATTGTTTTTGTCTGCACTATGTCCAATTATCTTTAATATTAAGTATTAATGCATATGATTTAGCACAAGAACGTACACAACGAATTGTACAAATTCCATCTCCGACTAACCGATCTTGTCAGACTATCGGCCACATATAGGCTCCACAAAAACCGCATCAGCCTCCTAGCGACCCAAACAAAACCCTCGTGCACTTTCCATAAAGATTGCTTATTATACACGGCGATCATTTGGTGTGAAGTTGCGCTTGATTATCGTGTGTAGGTGCCATAGCGATAAGTAAGCTATCGGGGGCACAATTAAAATGGGCCGTGGGAACCACACAAGTGTTCAGCCCTTCATGTGAGATGTAAGATGCGGATTTCTCAGTCAAGTTCTGTGCTAGGTACGATACTTCCTGACGCATGCGTGTAAACAACTCACGAGGCAAGGTTAAATTGGTTTTGTTTATTATTGACATCTATGTAATTGACTGTTCCAATCAATCGACCTCCATAGACCCGAACCCCCTCCCCAGATTCCATGCTTAACTCTTTTATCAGATTCTGCACTGGACACCAATCATTAGAAAGCCTTGTTGATCAATTGTATCTTGCCTCACATGTTTCGCAGTGAGTCAAGCGTTAAAAGCATGTTATTTCCAGTTTGCATACATTGTCAGGGTATTTACAGATGTAAATATGATTTGAGAATTGTGTTGCGCCTGAGACATCCCACATGTATTGAACCTCTATGTTTACCACTATAGATCGTTGAGTCATTATAAACGGTCACCAGTATTGCTAGCATTGCAACGCGCTGGTCAGCGCTGGTCAACATGGAGTTCAAATGACTGATATGCCAGGACGCCCATGTTCACATGCAGAGAAGAAATCCACGCAGGCCATATGTGCAATAATAAAAACAAGGCTTCTTTAGCAGACCATAAAGTGACAAGCACCTAGAAACCGCTGGTTACATATCGCTAAATCGCGTCACGCTCCTCTCAACTTATGAACACATATTTAATATGAAGGCCCAGATAGCAGTCATGACTTGACGGCTATATGCTGTATTGTGAAATGTAGCATAATGTACATTTCTTTATCGTACTAATTATCAATCTTAATGCGCAGCTGCGTTGATTAACAATCACATGTGAACTATATATTGAATTAATTAATAGAATGAAATGTTAATTATCGTTCTTACCCTCACCAATAGGGGGCACATATGCTATGCATATTAGGATCATCATACCTGTTTCACTTATACCGCTCAATAAGACAATTTGCGACCATAAGAAGCAACTTAAGTTAGTGAGTAACACCTCTGTATTGCAGCTAAAAACTGTATGATACTGGGTGGTTTTAATAGCAATATTTCAAGTGCAGGTAAGTGGAGGTAAATCAAGTACAGGTGAGTGCGGAAATCAAGTGCCTCTGATTTGTGAGAATCAAGTGCAGGTGAGTGGGGGTAAATCAAGTACAGGTCAGTGGGGAAATCAAGTGCATGAGATTGGTGAGAATCAAGTGCAGGTGAGTGGGGGTAAATCAAGTACAGGTCAGTGGGGAAATCCAGTGCATCAGATTGGTGAGAATCAAGTTCAGGTGAGTGGGGGTAAATCAATTACAGGTGTGTCGGTAAATCAGGTGCATGCTTGTCGGGTTTTCAAGGGCTGGTGAGCATTTGTTATCTGTTTGCGAAGCAGAAGAGAATAAGTGATATGAAGTGTTTACGACTGTTGTTTTTTCACTTTCAGCAAAAACAGTAGTCTATAACAGCTGGTCAGACTGTTCCCTTATGAAGCTTATAGAACTTGTAACGTTGACCGGGAAGTGTCTACCTATATGTTATCGAAACTTGTTCCATAAGGAAACGTTATGACGAGTTGCATTGCGATAATATCTTCCCAACATCCGAATGATTCTAAAACAAACCGCCCTCCATACATAGACAGCAAGCTTTCGGATAGAATGCTTTTCAGTGTTTCTCGTCCACATTAGCTTGTACTCCCATAGAACGCAACTATGACGCGCATATCACGTGTTCACATAACCACTAATTGTTTAACTAGTTGAGTAATGAGTAAAATGTTCGTCTTTCGCTTTAATCAAAATTCAACACATGCCCAGTTCCCAATCAAATATATTCATAGAAATCATTATTTACTGAAAGCATAACAGTCATCTAGTCATTGTAACCTCATTAGCAACCCTGGTAATTGATGCTATCCCCACAACCTCCCGATCGGCTTTGCGTATTATTTCGTTTGGACGAGTGTGGCTGTGATACGTGTTGCGCCTTTCGCGTTATGACATACGTTTAGCCTGCAGCATTATCAAATTTGTTTAGCCCGGTGCGTTATGACCTGTGTTAAGCATGCTGCGTTATGACATGTGTTAAGCCGGCTGCGTTATGCCCTACCATCCCCACATGTATCACCACATATCACCAGCTCATTATCATTATCACCCAATATGAATCAACTCATATCCACAATCATCAGAGATATGACGAGGTCATTACCACTTCCATCACCAGATATCATTAGCTAATCACTACAGTCACAAGATACAATAAGCTCATTTTTAAAATCACCAAATACCCCCAGCCCATCACCACAATCACAAGATATCACAACCTCATCACCTCAACCTCCAGATATAACCAGCTTAACTCTCTCATCATCAAATTCATCTCGGCAGAGATTCAGCTCTTCTTGTGTGATATACATTGAGTATCCCACGCTAAATGGAAGTGTCAATGTCAGTCATTATATCCTTGGTCAAAACTGCGGAATTGGGACACTTCGTTGTTGCGAACGGACACTCGAGCATAAGCAAATACGTCTTGATTCACGTTGAACATTATGATCACCTACCTCTCGTCAACTATAGATGAAGGTTGTTATCCAAAAGACTTATAACGCAGATGTCTCAGTTAAGTGCAGATCTAGTTAGATTACTACATGGCCTATGTTAAGACACAGCTCTTGAGGTTAGGTAAGATTGGCTTTGTTTAGGATTAACATCCATGAAACGGGCTGTTTAAACCAATCGACTTCTATACACCCGAACTACCTAATTACATTGAATGATTTAACCAAACATCTTTTTTTAAATCAACCTTTGATTATTTCCCACCATTGTCATTGCCAGGTGATCTGCTGTAACAGCATGACGTCAGAAGAGGCTCGTGACAGAAGAACCGTCACTTCAAGAGAGACAATCAATTATGTATGAGGGTAAATATGCAAGAAATGTGACCCTACTTGTAGGCAAGGTCAATCCAGAGAAGATAGTTGCCCACACATTTGTGCTGGTGTGTAGTTCGCCGGTATTTTAGGCCATATTGACAGACGAACGGGAGGAAGTAGAGCCCGAAGTGTTCAGCTCAATGCTGAAGTTGGTTCGCGTTATTCCTGTAGAACAGAGAACATCTAATACATCTACAAAAATGGGAAAATGGGATTCTATATTTCGCATATTTCCAATTTGTTAAAGGTTGTATAAGGTTATGATTTAAGATATGTTATATATGATAGTAAATTCAGATTTTGCGATTCTTCTCTTCTCAGATTCTTGTACTGTGAGCAGATAGAACTGAAGGCAGATACCGCTTTGGATGTCTTACAAGCAGCAAGGTAATATGAAGTGTTTCAGCTAGTCGTAAAATGTACCGACTATCTGTTGGACAACATTGATGTCCACAATGTGTGTCTCTATCTTAACAAGAGTGTCCAATATGACGAGAAGAAACTGTCTGCAGATTGTATGGAGTTTATTTCCCGCAACACCAAACAGTTTCTTTATTCCACTGAATTCACGCAAATTTCCCACCTAAGTCTAAAGAGGACACTGGAATCAGAAATAGCAAGCGGTGTTTCACCTCGAGACGTATACACAGCATGTCTGCGCTGGGCCGATGCCAAATGTACTGTAGAAGACAAACCTCTAACCGATGAAAACAGACGAATGGTTTTAGGGAGCTGTCTTTATCTGATACCATCCCCTAGTATGTCCAGCGAAGAGTTCACAGAGTTGACACGGGAATCCGAGTTGCTAACTAACAATGAGCGTTTGCAGATCGTTGAATTCAAGGCCCACCTTGAACACGGTTATGAGTATAAGAGGCCCATGGTGTTTAATGTGGGGAAACTAACAGATGAATATAAGGGGAGCATTGATTTCCGTCTGCAATGCCTGAGAATCATTTGCGTGGTCTGTGGCGTGCTAGAGATCATAATAGGGGTGAAAACTTCTTCCTGGTGGATCATTTGCGTGGTCTGTGGCGTTCTAGAGATCATAATAGGGGTGAAAACTTCTTCCTGGTGGATCATTGGCGTGGTCTGTTGCGTGCTACTGATCATAATGTCTTCCTGGTGGATCATTGGCGTGGTCTGTTGCGTGCAACTGATCATGATGTCTTCCTGGTGGATCCTTGGCGTGGTCTATGTCATGCTACTGATGAAAATGTGGACGACAAAGTCTTCCTGGTGGATCATTGACGTGGTCTGTGTCGCGCTACAGATCATAATGTCTTCCTGGTGGATCCTTGGCGTGGTTTGTGGTTTGCTACTGATCATGATGTTGGGCTTGACATTGTCAATCTGGCATGGAGTGAAGAAATCCAAAGTTTAAATTTACAAATCAATTTTGATATTTGATTCATAATTAACTATGTGAAATGTATCTTTTATTCTGTACCTGACAAATCTGGGTGGGAATGGTCTGTTGGGGTAGTGGAAAGCTCAAGGGATGTCGTCTTAGTACGCGACATAATGAATTGAGTAATCGACACAGGCAGTAGCAGTCGTTGATGTGCTCCCCGATAGATATACCGTGTGTTGTCGTGGATATGGCATGACGTGGTATCCCTATGATCGGTCGACTGGGAGTACTAAAGTCAGTCACAGAAAATGGTGTGACTTGATTGACATACCTAAGTCGGCCTGAATTCGCATAGCGTACATCATCAATGTAGGGGTCACTTGATCAACTCCAATTTGTTCACTTTCTTTGTAACAGCAAAATCTAGTTATTATTTGCTGAATACAAAAATGTTAAATCTCCCTGTGTTAAAATCCTGATATCGCTCTTATTGCAAGATTTATCACATTGGGAGCGGGTGAATGAAACTTGCCTTATGAGGAACGTAGCATGGAGACAGTAGTGGTAGGTGGCAGCTGAGGTTCCAGAACGGTAGCGTCTAGACGTTATGTCTCAGAACATCAAGGTTTCTTAAGAAGCTTAATTCATTCATCAAGCAGGTGAACTAACAAGTGATTTGTAACAATGAATAAGCAATTGCGCTGGAACGCCGTATACAAATAATATTATAATATAATTAATAACCAAGCAAGGGATGATAAGTATTAACGGATTTGCAGGGTATACATCAGTTGCAAACAACGCGTGGGATTTGCGTTTAGATAGCCATCATAGAATTGTAAGCAGCTCTAATATTATATGAACTGCTAGTCAATTTTATGGTTGACGTTTAAATTAATAAAACCAAATATAATCGGACTTTGGCTTGATCCACAATTCACCTGCTTGACAGATCAATGTTTGACCTGCAGGTGAGTGAATTCGCGGCCTATACAGAAGGCACATACGAATAAGACGAAAATTGTCACAAGGCGTTTCTTGTAAGTTGCACAAATACATATGGAGCTACATTAGTAATATGGAGCTACATTAGTAATATAACAAACACATTTCTGAATGCGATATGTGCTTTCTATTTCAATTGTCACTACAGCAGCTAGATGTGGTGTTGTTTCAGTCCGTTTGAAAGGAGCTTTACGGATGATATATCTGACGAAAGGTGTCCTCGTGTACGATCTAGACCGGGAAAAGGAAAGAACAGATCAGTTTAGGCAGGTGAACCAGTGACAGTCTGTCACAAATGTTGACAAGCATGTGGAACAATGATATCTGTTCTTAGTTTGCACTGTCATCAAAGAGCTTATAGCTTCACTAAGAGAGCTCACTCGAGGCTTACGCCCGAGGAAATATGTGAAGACGCCACCTGTTAGCCGAAGTGTTATTGTCATAGCGTCTAGTCATAGCGCCTATTAAAACCACGTTGAATGCTCTGCTTACGTCGGAGCTGTAGTCGCCTCGACCAATCAGATGACTCCATATCTTTAACAGCCACCAAGCCCCGAGACGTTGGATCAACAATCCTATGTGCTTTTGTTGATTTCATGGCATCGTCGCCTGATATCGGGGCTGTCTTTTGAGTAATTTCATAATCGTCACGCAGCTCAACGTAGCTATAAACTCTTCGCTCGAGACCTTCGCATCCCCCAGACATGCCACAAATGTTTATGTAGGCCAGTTCCCTCGCTTCAAATATTTATGGACAATTTAAAACTACCATCCACAGTGCCGACATGAAAGATCGAGGGTCGTAAACTGCACGGAAGCTGTAAGAGGCGAACAATTTTCCATAATTTATCAAGTTGACATTTATTTAGTAGAGTACTTGCTATTTTCGCAGTTGATAAGCCTATTGTACGACGTGTTTTGTCCAAGGCAAGGCTCTGTAAAAAGACATTTTTCCCGCTCTCAACAATTGCAATGACGTCAGCCCAGTATTCCGATGCGCTTTTGTTTGTGTCTCGGTAGCGCCACCTTACGATGGCAATGTATTATGATTAGAGAAGCGTTCACCGCAGAGCCACTCGAAGTGGGCCCTCTTAGCGTAGCTATAAACTCTTTGCTGTCATGCATTGCAATAGTCTTAATGTGACAATGCTGATCTGCTCTGCTCGCACATTATGTAAACCATTTATCTCAGGAGGTAATTATAAACATAACAAGTCGAAATTGGAGCCAGCAAATACATACAACACGGTTATAGATCCTCCTTTAAGTTGCCATGATGTAATAAGACCAGTGTTTGGTTAATTAACGAAGGGTGAAGGCACATTTATCCATTCTTGTGCGGGTTCGGGAAATCATCAACAACAAGTATAAAATCCTATGTATACTGTCATGTCGCATAATGCGTGGATTATTTTAAAAACTGCATTATTTCTATTTAAAAAAACGCAAATTACTCGTGAATGTTTTGGCTGTAGCATTATTAGTAATACGTGGATGAGTCACAAGATATCTTTTTGGGGTACATTGTAACTTTTGTTATAGTTGCTACGAGCAAATCACAAGCATGATGAAGAGATTATTTATCAATAATCGTAACCATTTGAAAGAATACAAGCTGTCATGCGAATTGCATTCATTCCTTCTATTTTGATTTAAACATGCGTCCTTCCAAAACATTATCGGCGACATTTACAGTATGCTAAACAAAACGAAGGCGAGTACTACCTCGTTTACATCTATACAGCGATTTTGTGTTATTTGTGAGAATTGCTTCTTCACATTTTAAGCCTGCTCTTCGGCTTTGATTGGTGATGAATCTGTAATAATCGCATACGTGAAAGTGCATTCCTCACATGAATGGGGCATTAATGCAATAAACATTCCCCGGTTGATGGCTCAGATTCCTTTGTGAATGCCATCTGTGTATAGCAACATTGTGATGTAACCACGACATAGCGAAATGATCAATAGGGCTAGAGTTCTTGGCAATATCTGTTGATAGCGCGGTAGGATGATTCGCTTTAAAGGCAGTTTATACCTGCGCTGATTATAAACCTTTCAGTGATTAAGTCATTGGTGTCCGTCTGAACAGTTTATTTGATTTCTCAGCTTCTCTGAGCGTTTTATGCGACAGCTTGATGTATTGTCGTAAAAATATACGTTTAGTTAATGAATCTGTTGATAGATGACCAGGTGTATCCTGTAGTTAAGCGACAGGTGTACACAGTGCGATGGGATGGTTATTGCACAAATCGAGGGTATGTGACGTTTATGAACTCTGCTTGTCGTTGTTGGTAAATATCCTTGATAGGGTGTACGGCATAAAACATCATCTAATACAGTTATGAACACGACAATAACCTCCTTCAATATCCACACCTCATTACAGTTTTCCTACCTTAGAATGTCCATGTGCTGACTTTTTTACTCAGTTCTTATCATCAGAGCAAGATATCACCATCAGCGTCACTGTAGACAAACACTTACAGGATGTTATTACTTGTAAATCGTTCGATTCTGATAACCGTTTCACTATCGTCATAGCGTAGCACTTCAGTGGCGATATCAGTTGCCCAAGCTGTACGAGACTACTATCAGCAGCGATGAGGCTGCTCATGTGAAATCAGGCATAACTGTCTTTGACATGAACTCATACCTGACCGATGGATAATTGGCCTGTATTTCAGATATGTTCATTATCCGTTTTGTTCAGTAGGAGGTGTTCACAAGGCCAGGCACATGGACACATTAGCCTGTATATAAAGCCTGCTTGTAACAGCATTGTCCCACTGATTTATGACGGCACATTTAGTGGTTGCACATGTGCTCACCATTGGTCAAACATTCAGCAATTGGTTTCTTGCGACACATGCACAGAAATGCTGCTTGCACACTATCAGAACCATCTTTGGTGAGGGTTTTCTATCACTTTTCGATTTGGATTGTACCAAGTTTAACAAAATAAGCAAAATAAAAATAAATATGAAGGTAGCCTGAGACACCGTCATCGGTAAGGTTATTAAAGCACATAGGCTAAGATTGTCTCTTGATTGTAACGCTGAGGCTAGGCACATATTTCTAGTCAATATAAGGCAACTCGTGTAATGAAATGACAGTTTTGTAATGCGTATCTATAATAATCGGGAAGCTGTATTATTAGTCTAGCATCAATGAGATTATCACACTTTCTACAACCACGAAGAATTAGAAAATGTTATTGGTCGTATCTGTGTATATCTTCTTAACTAGAATCATCGATCAGCAAACAATGCGTCTATTGTGGCATCTCCTACAGCACAATAATGGCATGTGAATATATTAAGTCTTTTATGTACCAAAATATATGCTAGCAATTTATTGAGACAACGTATGTATGACGAGAAACGTTTATGATATCTAATAGGTCAATATATTACAATCGCTTTTCTATCTTCAACGCTAGCATTGACTGTCCCACCGCATCGGTGGGGGCAATAGTGCAAGCAAAAGAATAGTTACATTTCATACGACATCATTTACGCACGGATAAAATATGTACTAATATGCGGTTTTGCCGACACAGTGGTACCCGGTTGATGAAGAAACTGAGAAAATATTGTTATTTCTCTACATACTGTACATATTATGACTGTAGCAAATTGGATGTTTTGTCTTTTATTGATAGGTTCACAGCTTCCTTTTGATCACATTATTGAACAAAACAATATCTTCTAACATTGAACGATCATATATTTGCGGTTGGACATAATATACAATCAACAATATATTACTTTTCCATGTTCAAGGTGAAGTGGCACGAGAGAACTCTTATCTTCATGAACTATTACTAAATTTTTAAGATAAACCTAAGGTAAGCCATTATGCTAAGTGCATACTCTGTACAAGTCGTGTAGCCAGACCGCGTGTCTTATATCGGACAAAGGGCTACGCTTCCGCCGACAAAAGACGATCAGTGCCACAACCGATCATCCCGGCTGCGGATATGTTTGGGGAGTGGGTGCCTAATTGCGCTGAGCACTCTGTTCACGGAAGCAAGGCTGAATCGTTTAGGACAAGAAGAGCCGTGAATGACCTGATAACCATCAAGGTTGATAATCATACATCTTACCCCATGTAATCATCATGCCTGTGTGTGGCGTACAACAAGTCAAACAGTGATCTACACCGATATCACCATAAAACGAAAAGGCATTTAACTGGAATTGAATGAAAAGGATTCCTTATATCATCTATTCTCGTTGAACGCACTACGTGGCAGTGTATGGTGGTCATCGGTCTCCTTGCAGCAGGATGCAGAAATATTAATCCAATTTCCTAATATGACTGACAAATTAGCACACAGATAATAGAAGAACTGTTAAATACTTTCAAATACAGTGGCAAGACGGATGCAGTGCATCGATGGAACCAACCTTGATCTCAAATCCTGCCACAAGCCGCACAGAGAATAACGAATTTACGGCGAATCACAAGCACAGCGTATATATATGGAAGCGTCCTGAAAACATCCATTTAAGAAATAAGTAAGCTATCCACATAAATGTGCTTCTCTGCAGCAGGCAGATCCTGTATCACAATATAGGCTATATCTAGTGAAAGTTAACAAGCCATGCTCCAATGTTACTTACAATCGCATAAAGGTGTTAAAGTAAGATACTAGGTGAGTTATGCAAATATACGCTTCCAAAAATATCATCTTTTCGATTTGTACTCCTGGTCTACAGCTGTGTGACACGCTTCAGCAGGGAAACTTCGTATAAAACCAAGATTTATAGCGCATGTTATTTACGATAGCTGTAGTTTGTCTCGTTATCAGTCAGATCAGATGCTTTTCTTACGTTTCAATTATGAAAAGAGTTATATGTATAAATGTTTTAAGCTATTTATATCAGACATATCAAGCAAAATATGTGAAAATTGATTAACGTGGTGCTGTAATTAGTCAAGGTCCCCCAGTCTGATGGCTGCGGGCGCTGTTTACATGTTACTGATATTCAATAGTCTCGCCTTCAGGTCGGGCGAGCTTAATATCTTGAATTGGACAGGCATCCCAGATTTGGGATGCTCCAATCACAAGCCGTGTCTCTCGGTCACACTCTGATACTTTTAAGTCGTTGTCTCTCATTGGTCAGTTCTACAAGTTCCAAAGAACTTGTCCAACCGGCGGAGTAATTTTTATGAGCCGGGCACACATCCTATAACACTCCGATTTGTTGTTTCACGCTGAGTGGCACCGTTAATTACACAGTCGGCGAGAGAAGCAGTAAACATACTATCGTGCAGCTAAGCATTAAAGCATTTGTTGTGGTGCCAATTTGAACTTTTGAGACGCCCAATAATTCCAGAAGACATTCAATGTGTTCTCATTGGACGCAGACCACTACAATGTCCATGACGTCACATAGAACCGAGGGTGCGTATCACAAGCCAGACACGCGCAATTAAGGTCAATCCGGGTCACAACCTTTGCGTTGATTGGTCACGAAGGTTAACGAACGTGTCTAATGAATATTCGGACGCGCCAATTTAAGACCTTATCTTTTCGTAGACTCTAGGGCGAGAAGCGTAGCGGAACCCCTGGAGTCTGTGACGCAGACTATGCTGTAATGTTAGTAACACAAATGTTGACACTCAAATACTTGATTTCGGAATTGATATTGGGCTTTACATTATAAAGGAAACCTGAGGCAAGGATTTGAATTATATGGCTGTGTGGATCCAATATGAAGAGTGTGACTTTCTAGAAATCGAAATGTTAGATGTTGAAAAATGTATGCAGGTACTAGAATACGTCTACTATCAGTGTGAAACCTACTTGGCTTGGAGTGAAGGCTTATATGAGATAGTACATTCATTGACCAAGAAATTTGTCTGAAGTCCATAATGGATCAATTATTTTGGGTGCATTGTTAGCAGAAGTTGTATGATACTGCATATCATAAACTGTTACTTATCATAAACTGTTACTCAGGTATATTTCATGAGTAGACATGGTTCATTTTGGTGAAATATTAGTTATCTCATTGTTGTGGTGGCCATAGAGTTCGCAATACAATATTCTGGCAATTTTCAGAGCGCACTAAATGTCCTTGTACACATATGGATTATTATCATATAGGTTTGATAACAGCTCAGTTACCTCGTTGTATTTGAGATATAACACCTACACATTCAGTCATATCTGATATAACCTGCACATATCTGGAAGTCAGTTGCTTATCTTATTTCTAACAGACAGCCTTAAGCAAAAGGTTACCATTTCATCCATATCTGTGTTCCAACACCGACTAAAATACACTTAAACATTTGTAAATGTAAATGTTAATGCTCCTGCATCAAACTAAAGCTATGCCACTAATGTATCTTCAGGTGCGACTAGGTAACGCTATGATAAACAACTCACCAATCATCATGTACTACAAATACACAAATCATTGTGAGATCTATGTTTGGCTTTAAACGGTTTATCTGATACAGTACCTGGAATTCATATCATAACTTTATATACAGGAGCAGACGTCGTTAAAATCTCAATGTCACTATACTGCTGGGTTCTCTGAAACCTGAACAGGGTGGTATATTAGAAATCTGTTAATACCGATCCATCACCTGACAAAAGGAATTCCTTAGCATATTCAGGCCGGATGATGCGTGTTGACATGAAAACACTGTAGTTAATTAAATAAGCACAGCAATCAATAATATGCACCCAAGAGACATATCAATCACCGACTTGCATTTATAATTTGCAATCCTACAGCCAGTCGTATGTAGCACACTGCATGGTAAGTGTAACCCTTGCTAGCTTTTGGTTCAGAGCTCCAGTCTATTACAATGATGTCCTGATTCACATATAGTGTATATACGGATTTAGATTAAAAACACCGCTGATTATCTTTGTATAGGCCTTCTTGTAGCTGTTGTTATGATATTATAACTGCAACAAGAGATATTGCTGGAGCTGCTGTAACAGGGTGATAAAAGGCCCTAACACAGGGTTCTTCTACCAAATGTATGTATGATGCCAGTCAAATGGCAAGCGTTGTACGTAGTGACACGTGGTTTCTCGACTTGTTGCTCACGTGACTACGTATATAATTAATACGCTAAGGATATTTATATTCACACCGTGAAGTGCCATGCCTTTATCAAAGAGCAGGCAAGTGCCTAGCACATGGGAAGCATAAATATGCGTCGCTGCTGCGGTTTAGAGGGCGACTTAATGCCTCGTTAACGTCAGCCCTTTCCTGGTACGGGCTATTCCGCCAGGGTAATAATGATGACCTATTCGCCAAATCGACCGAAGCCCTCTCCAAACATACCCTATTCTCTACAGCGCACCCCCTAAGCGTATTGTAGTATCTAACGTCACCGAGCTAGTCATGTGCATTGTCACGGGGCTCTGTAAGCCTCCTGCCTAACGTGGCGAGTCCCATCCTCGTTTCATCCCAATGCTATATAAGGTTTAGGGACCAGCGGTGCAAGTGCGCGCCACACCCAATGGCTGGCTCATGCACCGCACAGTGCCTACCAATAAGTGCAAATAACCCGCTCTTGGATGCAGATGGCGCTACCAGAACAAAATCCTCGTAAAAAATCGTTCCCTTTTACTGGTTTAATGTTACTTGGCCATGCTTCCTTGACACGGCAAACCGCCACCCATACAATGAATGCAAAAAGTGATATGAATCGTTCAACAGCTGATGTTCTGCCGCCCTTGTACCCCAAGTAAGCAGCTTCCTGCAATATCCACATACTACGGATAGCAGTATCCTCAATAAAGGACTGTCCGCAAATGTGGATTGAATGACGTCAAATGATACAAAGACAGGAAGAGACTTAAAACATTAGACATTTACGAGCCATGGTCTCTGATTCATATTCCAGGGAATTTGAAAGACATGGGCATTTAACAGTTAATAGCAATTGCTTCATCTGGCATCTGATACTAGTTTTTAAGCAGGGTCGTACTTGCAAGAAGCATGTGTTGGACAACAGAAGGCCCCAGGTGTAAAGTGTTTATGATATCTGGGTCATTGAACAAAGAACGTCATAACCACTGTCACGATATTAGCCACTGTACTACTACTCGCGAGTTCCTTAAATAAACAATATCGTTGGAATTTGCCAAAGCCTATTTGAACATGTAGCACATTTGATCTCGTATATACCTGCAGTTCTACAAAATCCTCAATTAAAACATGGGAACATGTTGAGCATCGGTTAATGGCGGTTGTCGTATACTGCCTTTGATGGTACTTATCCTTGTCATGTGCTGGTGAGACAGCGATCAGATCAGATCAATCACGCATACCATGCATGCGCACGTTAGTACTGTAGGCGCCGCGGTATGTCAACATGTATATTGAGCGGAAATCGAATTAGAAAGTTAACCTTTAAAGATATTAGCAAATCGGTAGAAAAATAATCAACTGTATTTATTGAAACCATACCAACTATTGTATTCTCACTCAAATGATACTGCAATAGGCGCCAGTTTGTTGTTTTCAATTAAATAACTGGGGTACAAATGAAAATGATTTAGAATCATCATAATTAATGCAGCTGTCGTTGAAATGGTGGTAAAGTAATTGGTATAACTTTTACAACCATTCCTAATAAGAGTACGAATAACAGAGTTGGTACAAAAACGTTGTGATATCTATCCTCGCATAACATTCTTGGTTATCCATGAAAATGCAAGGTGAATAAAAGCAGGTGTTTAACTAAACCTAAACGGTCAACAAGAGACCTTGTCAAGCAGGTCTGATTGTGCATAGTTAATAATAACTACCATGTATCTTCTGTGCCACACAAGCAGCTTATCGCATAGTACCCTACTCTCAGCCAATCAAAACTCGAGAAAAAGCTCTTTTTCCCATATCACCTCAAACGCACAGTTTGCCATGCGATAACTGCAACCGTCTCGATATATCACCAAGAAACAACTTCACTTGACATCGTCCCTCACAGAGCACCGCTGATAAAGCCTGGCAACAATACGGAGTTTCTTAATATCATGCACACTTTACAAGTCTTAAAACGAAGGTTTTCTCAAGAGTAATTTCCTTGCGAGCCGCTAATCTGGTTGCGTAGCGCTCATCGGGAAGTCACGGTTTTATTCCATATACCCAGAATCACATTGAGGCGCGAAATTGTAACACCTGCCGATCGTGTCTACTGCGATACAGTGTTGCTAGCATCAAACAACGGTGAAGTCAGCGGAGCTCTGATTGCCGGAGTTGGTTTTGCAAGTCTCACACAACAAACTAACGAAGCGTATTCTTATCATATAAGTACAGAAAGAAATGTATTTATCTATTCATTACTTAAACACAGGCAACTGAGGCCGAGTGTGAGGTTAACAGACCCCTATATCGACAGCTCGTGTGCCATCATTGATTGCTCCTGTTTACAAAGTATGATTGCCTCTGGCAGCTAACATCGTAATAGATAGGATTCCTAATGCGTCTACATCTCAAACGGTTTATGCGCATATAAATGCAAAACCACCCTAGTAATCGTGCCATATCGTTTATATACTGCCTCGGCGGCATCAATAATTCACATCAATTGATCAAATAAACGGCCTAGCTCATCGCTAACTCAAGGGCAATCCATTATATGCGTAATAAATCAGGACTTGTCCTGCCTAATGGTCGCGATAATAATCATGAATATATGTCATTCGCCAATGGAGTTCTGAATTGAGATAACTTGTTCTTTATAGAATATATGTTTACACATTCATGCCACACGCTTGATTAGCTTATTTATCAAATGCCCAAATGCTGAGCACAGACGATGTCTCCCAGGTTAATGATCTTTTCCTCGTCACCATCACATTTATTCGGTAAAATGTGATAACTGACTCCCTGAAGTATACATCATGTGCGTTTCTTGAACGCGGTGTTACCGTAACGAATGTTAGAAATGTTGGGAAGTCTGTCACGCAGTTCATGCGTAACACTGTGTATATGCACACTGACATTCAGGTTATTCTGCTTAATTGACCAGGTATGGTTTTATATAGCGATGATATTCAGTATATGTTTCACCTCTGGTCAATGTATGCAGCATAACTGCTAATGTTATGAATTATTTGGCATCATCATATCATCTGTACGGTATGATATCATAAATTACTCCTTACGGAACAATATACATTTAAATCAAGTGCGTCCCATTGTTAAGAGCACTAGACGAGGTTGTTAAGGCTAGGATTCGTTACAAAGTGGCCCAGCATTAAATAGTTTTGGCCAGTTGTTTAATAAGGCCTAATAATCATTATGACGCATTATTACATAGCGATAAGCGGTCATTTGTTACTGTAGTCCCAAGATCAACATTTGATAACAGGTACTTGCGTGATGGGCGACTGTCCTGAGTATTCGGCGACGCATTAATTCTTTCTAAGCGATAAGTTGGGACCACATTCATAGCCAATCGCCCCATAATTCGTCGTCAATGTCCCCTTTAGAATTACTAAAAGGGCCAGTATATTCACGGGGATAGCATATTGTTAACAATAGTGTCCGGTTATTTAAATAGAGAACTAGGTTCATACTCGCTTTGGCGATTTTGCCATACTTAGTAGCATGTAAACTTCCCCACTCAATCTGGAATGCATCAATATTTATGGAGCAGGTTTGCCATGTGCAGTCATAACCATGTATATCTCTTCTGAATGAAAGCATCTAGACTGCATCAATTAATCATTAAAGGTATTACGGCGCACCTCTCTCATACGTCCGCCCACGCACTGTGCCATCCAAGACCCTCCGGTCCCCCACCCAAAAACATTCGCTTTCTCGGCTGTCTCCTTTGATTTTGCCCAGTAGGTGCTGCAAGGCATTAACGACCACTACAAGTAGGCGAGATTTGCTGTAACCAATGAGCAAACGTTTTTTTAACTGTAATTGATAAAATTCTAATTTTGCAGAAACAGCACGATGTAGTTGGTAACAGAGGGTATGTGCCCGAGCATAATGACAAGCGCGTTGAATAATATGTTGCCATCAACATGTAGGATTCCATATTCTAGAGAACCGAATCATAATATACAACACACAGGTACCTGTCATATATTGCTCACACCACCCCCCCCCCCCCCCCCCCCCCCCCCCCCCCCCCCCCCCCCCACTCTCTCCGGGACCAACCCTCACCTCCCATCCAGCACAAGGAATCGATTGTAACGCATGCTGGTAAAGGAGATTTTCCGTATCGTAATGCAGCTTTAAATTGCATCAAGTCGTTGATCCATTTTTCTATCCCGTTACGTATGATCCAGATAACAGATAGCTTTAATACACACGAGACTTGCATCCCGCTGTAGGGAAAAATGATGTTTCTATCAGTGGTTGAATGCTGAAAGGAAATTGGATAAATATTAGCATTAATCGCTGATTGTATGTTAGGGTATAGTAATCTCTCTACCTAATACTATAGCTGCTCGTGACGGTTGGTAATTATTAAGCCTCTGATTGGCATTTCCAATAGGCGGACAGCATGGTTGCTGTGATGCATTTGGTTTTACATTCACTATGAAGAAATGTTAAAAATTCTGGAACTGGACCTTAATTATGTCTTATGCAATGACAAGATAAGTTGAGTTGCTACTGCTCGACACACACTCGTAATTATGCTATGGTGTAATCAGCTAAAACACGCTGCTTATGTTTGCTAATCAAATTGTACCTTGAAGGTTTCGGAAGTGATTTGTTCGACGTGATGTGTCTGTTGTGAGATTTATATTGCGAATATTGTAGATCTGATCTGCTGGCTGTCGAATCACACTTTCTTCATTTGCAAGGGATTTGTAAAAAGCGAGCATATTATCCATAGTTAGGGGCCATTTTAATTTTTTCCATCGAGTGTTTATCCACACTATGCACAATGAGGATTACACAATATTTCCCGAGTAAGATTTCAGACCACTTCCAATGCGAGTTCAATGGCAAAGATGATGTCTGATGTTTTCGTCTGTTTTTACTGCCATTCACGCTGACGGATTTAATCAGTAAAAGTATAACGTGCTTTTATTAACAAAAGGCAATGCAATGCAATAGAGAGTAATGACCTTTTCATGTATAGTAGTAAATGAAAAGCAAAATGAGAGGGAGTAATGTCCTGTTATGTTTCTTCAGTGACTTAACAAACAAAGCGATAAGGATCACGAGCAATACGCCTATGACGTCATTAGCGAATCCCCATCGATGGACCATGAAGAGAATGACCGTAAGTTTGCTAGCATGAAAAACGGTTCTTTGGTTTTATCCCGAGGCAATATTCCATAAACGTAAATCATGTTTATCCATGAAGTAAATACAAAAAACAGAGAAAAGTATGTGCTGCTCGAGAGACACGCGACGAGGACGGGCTTATCGACCACGAACAGGAAGCTTTACACGAGCCATCACAATTAATCTAATTTTTGTTTCATTATTGTTTATAATATAACAACGTTTTATCTTACGTGCACATAGTAATCAAGTGTTTGAATCTACTCAATGCATTGTGCCAAGGACCTGCTGAGAAGCGTGTATCTTTATTGGTGTGAAATAACCGCATTTTTAGCACATCACACATACATTTTATCGATGCAAAAAATCACAGGTACACAAAATAATCGATTCAAAGACAATGCATCTAATGTAGAAGGCCACCCATATCAAATTGCTAGCTCGTCTATAATCCCTAGCTGAAAACCCTCCTAACGCTCACCCAAGAATATCATTTCAAATCCCTTCCTCTTACACGATGCTAAGGAGCATTCCACACCTGCCATATGTAAGACTAAATATAATGTCTGTTCTGAGGACGACGA
>CM067347.1:12691303-12796072 GCA_034190875.2 Urechis unicinctus
TTTTATCTGACTCTTGTGTTGATCGCCTGCGGCGCCAAGCAGCAACAACGAAATCACAACCTGATACTTACAGATGGAAAGGAAGGGGTTATTCAGTTTCATGAGGATAGGCAGAAAGCCGAGGAAGACGCCGTTTGGCAATGTGAACGATGCTCGATCGTTCAGCATGGAGAGGCGATCTCCGGGCATTAAAGCTGGTTGGTTCACGACGGGTAGGTCATGTTTGTGGAAACCTGCATATTTACTATTGTGGGCTTCAGAGGTAGGTAATTATCTGATTTTAATTCAGACATGAACTGTGCGTGGTGTGACGACGACGAGGCGAAGATGTGAAGGGGGATGACGACAATATGATGATGATAATAATGATGATGACGAGTATGATGATAGGAATGATGCTGATGATTATGATGCTGATTATAATAGGGCGGATGATAATGATGATGATTATGATGATGATGATGATGATGATAATCATAATGAGTCTGAGTCTGTATCATTATCATCATCATCAGAGTATGACGAATCTAATGAGTTTGATGATGATGAGGATGAGGATGATGATGAGGATGATGATGAGGATGATGATGGTCAATATTGACAATTCTACATCATCATGTGTTTAGGAGCGCGCCTGACAGCTACACTTTCACGGATATCCATGTCGAGTCCAGAGGGAAGTACTTCTACAGCGCCATGGTTAAGACGAACGACCTGGTCGGCAGTAATCTCTGGCATGAAATCACCATGACTGTCGTCATCAATTACAAGTCAGGTAAACTGCTTCAAAGCGTATTATTAGACATATTTAGCCACGTAAGGATGGTTTCTCGAATGGTTGGTAGTCATTAGTGAATTGAGTGAAACGGTTAACAGGTGTTGGATTGGAAGCATACACTTCGGAGGTCGCAATTCTTCCCTACCTCAGGCCTGCACTGGGTTGGCAAATACTCGGCGGAGATTTTGTTGTGCACGACAAAGGTAAATGGTCCTTTTGTTTCGACGGATGTTTTCCTTTATTTTCTGAAAGATATTCAGATCGATCACGGTAGGTTCCGCCTCGTGGCAATGGTTGCAGAAGTTGAGAGCGCCACAATTCAGGTCAAGGCTAACAGCAAGAAGTTGAACTTTATGATTGACAATGGGACGCTGTCACAGCTCCGAGATGACCCCGCTTGGAAGGATAAGGCCAACGAGAGAATAGACAAGTTTAGGAAAAACAACATCACGTTTAAGTAAGTCAGACCTTTTGTTGTCCCCGCAGTAACGTTAACCATGTGGCGACATGTCAACCGATATAACCATTACCCGGGAACAATATGCCACCCAACCCTGGATTGTATTTTGATACCGATGTATTTCATAAAACTTGGCTCATGATATTGCATATCTCCAAATAAGTGATGTTTATCTTTATTGTGTGGCATAGCATCAATATATCTGAGGCGCTGGATCCTACTAAAGTCACAATACTGGTGCGTATCAAGCTAAGTCATGTTTCGTTACTCTGGCAACGTTTGGCGATCATTATATTGATTAGACGGGACGTTTATTCATTGCTGTCGCTGAGCGTTTATGTTTTTAATTACAGGTGAATCTGTCGCGTCACGATTTCCCATTTGGCTCGGCTATTAACGTGCCTGTGTTTGTCAACTCCACGTCAGATCCTTCCCAGTCTGCATCAGTAATGCTCAACGTCCCCCCTGGGTCGCATAGGCTCAATGATGCTGTCAGGAAATACAGGGAGTTTTTCTTCTTCCTCTATGAGTGGGGTGTGTTTGAGAACGCGATGAAATGGCAAGACATGGAACGTAGCGAGGTTAGGGCAAATATATATTACACAAATATTCCCCACAAACCCATAAATATTGATCTATATACTGTGAATTATTGTAAAACATGTGTTTTTCGGCGCTTGCTTGTATGAGAGTTTTACATAATGCTCTTCTCAGGGTGATGTCAATTTCACGTTGACTGATGCTGGACTTAACGAGCTTTCATCACGAGGGTAAGCAGAAGACTAATTGCTATGTATAGGCAATTGCACAAAGTTATGATTTACTTCAAAATAATTAAGCCATTCAGCACCTAAGTTAGGAACTGAATGTCCACTGTCATGCTATGATTGCCAGCATTCCCGTCAGAGGTCACACCATCACATGGGGCGTAGTCCGACATAATCCTCCGTGGCTGCTTCCACAGAGCAGGAGTTCAGTAGAAGCCAATGTCGAGAGGAGAATGGATTACCTCCTCGGTCGATATCACGGAAGGTAAGGAACTAGCGTACCTGGCAATTTGTTTATCATAAGTGCTAAGCTGTAGTTGGTCCATCATTTACTGAAATATATTTACTGAACGCACGTGACCTTTGATCAATCCATCTATGAAGTTGCGTTAAGGAGCATTTAAAGCAATAGCCGTCTGTCTGTCAGGTTGCGACATTGGGATGTTAACAATGAGGATCAGCATGGGTCATTCTTCGAAGAGAAAACGAAGGATCCAGACTATATGTTCAAGTTGTTTAACATGGCTCATAAGCGGGACCCTGACGCTCATTTGTTCATGAATGACTTTAGCATTGTCAGTTCTGGAACCTACACTCTGGTAAGTACGCTTTCACTACATGTTATAGATGGGGGGATTTCCTGTTCAATGGACGATATACAGCAGTCCTGTTTCGCGAGGTACCTGAGAAAATCAGAGTTAATATGAAGAAAAAAATGTTTTTGGTGAAGACCCACTCGATGGAATATGATTTGTCATAAAATTTTGCTTGCAGGCTTATGCCCAATTTGCAAAGAGGATGAAAGAGAACGACATTCCCATTTACGGCATGGGTACACAGAGCCATCTACTGGGCGCACCTGATATTACGCGAATTCAGGTGACCAATCTTCTTAACACAATCAGTATATTAGTATGTTAAGCATTAATTTATACGAATCCCGTTTCGCCTCTGCACTGACCTAGAAACGTCTGGAGCTTGAGGCCACTGCAGGTTTACCCATCTGGATCACAGAATTGGACTTGACGGAACCTGATATTTCCGTGAGAGCCCAAGGTTATGAAGATATTCTGCGTCTCTACTTCTCAACGCCTGAGATCCATGGCATCGTTATGTGGGGTTACTGGGACAAGGTCCACTGGCGCCCTCAAGCGGCCCTGGTGGAAGGCGATGACTTTCACGTGAGTTCCACAGTCGATATGATTTCTTGGTGGATACGATCATTGCAATGTTTGCACTGTTTGACGTAATATAACTAGTTTTATCAAAGTAAAATATTGATTTGAATGTATTGATCTGCATACCTAGATTAACGCAGCGGGCGCTCGCGTTATCCGGCTCTACAAACAGGAGTGGAGCACGAACGAGGTGCTCCTACCCAGCACACACCATGACGCCATACATGTCAGAGGTTACCATGGTAACTACAGTGTGACTGTGATGTATGACGGGGCAGTTATGTCCAGGAGAAGCCTCTACCTTCATCCAGGAAAGGACCTGAATGTGAACATCGATATACATTCAACTGGTCAGTGACGACCTCGTTAGAGCATCGGACTTTCATCAAACCAGTTTCTTCAGACTAGTTCAGGCCTTTGAATAAATGTGACTGGACGGCTAAGAAGTCTACTGCGGTGTTTGAATGATAAATTATTATTTGCACCATAACTCATGAATATGTTCCGCGCTTAAACCAAACTATTCTGTAGCATGTGATTTATAATAATAGCCACTTATGCAAGAGCCGTCAAATAACCAATCTATCTCACCTTGTCTAGAGTCAATTTCACGAAATGGCGATCTTGATTGTCACATAATGCTATTATAGCGGTTAAAATCATGAATAGCTCGAGGTTTTCAGCTGTAATCTGGTAATGCAAGAATCACATTCGTATCTCATGATGCGGTAATTTGGGAAATGGCCCCGTGCGACTAGCAGGGAGATCAGAGGAACCAGTTGGTCATGAATGATACTGGGTACACATAGCCCGGACCCTGTAAGCTTTATCTAACAATATAGGCTTGAGAAAGACGAGCTGTATTTATAGGCAGTCTGTGTCTTAGACATGAGCACATGATGCAGAACGGACGCGATGTAGATATTGTATGTATGTGACAGAGGTACGGTGTGGCATCAATGCAAATAAAAATCTCAGTATCGCCGTGTTCAGTGACACAATAATCCAAGCACCAGAATGTCATGCGTTTATGACTGAATAACAGAGTGCGGAATCTTACGGCAAACCCTGAGACCTAGCTAGAAAAATAGTTTTTGGTCGCTGGGAGACGAATGTTATTTCGGCGGCCGCGGTCCACTTTTATGTTGATTATCTGCTTAATGTCTTGTATTAAGGTCCCATATTAGATAACATCAAGACAAACGTAAATAACAAACCACCTAACCCAATTATAGTGCTTTGGTGTGCGCAATCATGGATTGCCACCAATTGTATCTACTGCATGGAATAATTGAGGCTTTCTAGATATTTGCTATGCCACTTTGCATATCCACATTGCTGGTGTTGCGAAAAGGATTTAGCCACTTCTCGGTGTTAGGTGTTTCACATCATTTCTAACACAGATAAGCAGTTATGTGCCAATATAAGAAGAGACAATATATCGTTGAGGAATGGATGCTGCTTAAAGGTCACGCATGAATCTTCGCATTTGGCAGCTCACGAGTGGTTATTCTATTGCGATCATTGTGACTATTGTGAGTTTGCATGCTATCATGCCTGCGTAAGTGGCGTCATTTCCTTGACCTTTAAAAATCAAAACTAACGGTTTTTGGCATATCCGATTTGTATGTTTCAAAATGTAGGAAAATATCTTTTAATCTAACCACGGTAGATAATTTATCAATCCGCCGAGAAAGTGCTGCTCGGGTTTAATTCCGATTGAATTCCTCAAGTCAATTTTGCACCAGCCGCTAGGAGGCAGGTCGCGTGACGTCACGTTTGCAGGTCGTCCCAAAATAAATGCTAAAGCGGAATTTCGGAAGACGAGAAAAATTATGCGATCCGCGATTTTTTCCATGCCACTATCCTTCCTGCTTATTTGTATCTACTATCATGTCGTCATCAGATGCAGATTATAAAACCTCTTTAGGTGAAACGAGGACTCCTGATGTCCGTGTATATTTATTTGAGCCCACTCGATTGCGTGTAGACAGAATAACGACCAAGTCTGATACTGAGGCGGCTGGGAGCTCAGATACGGATTCGGAAAATTAATGCAGAAAAGACGCTATGACTTTCAAGCCAGTGCAAGTGTGGTGCTTAGAAAGTTTTCGTCTCTATAAGTCTAAATATCAAGATGAATAAGCACGGGTAGAACAATAGAAATAACATCTCCGTGCAATGGGGTCTATCTGGCTCACACACCCAAGTCAATAAATTCACCCAGTGCGTTCCCCGAGCGACAGTGACATATGATGGCTCGTTCAATGAATTTACTTGGGTGCCTGAGATCTGGGGCCGAATCTTAACTTGAGTCGTCTTAACTTGAGTCGGCGTGCTAAGCCGAGTCCGCGAACTCAGGCGTATCCACAAAACAAATTGTTAGCGAACTCAGCTGAGACCGCCAGCTCAAGGCTGGCAAACAGCCAAAAACGATTAGTGGTTATAGTTTCACTCATGTACCTTCGCGATCATAGTTTGTCTCTGTGTTCATTAGACAGAAAATGGAATAAAGTGGCAAAGAATGGTCGATTTAGACGGAGGAATGGAAGCGGTCTAGTCTGACTATTTTATATAATAAAGTGTAGACCTAGTAGGGTCTAGTAGTCTACTGGCTTTATCAACTTATCGTTTATCAAAACAAAGTAAAAAGGAATAGTCTTTAAACCGGTTGTTTATGAATATGTCACAATCCGACTGTACAATATTTTATGGTATCAAGTATAATATACGGTGATATCAGGTATAATATACGAATTTCAATATATTCTCAGCAATCTACAGCACTGTAAATGTAATTATTGTTATCCATGAACATGACCACAACGCCAGCGGCACGATGAACCATTGTTTCTTATGGAGACGATTTGCAAACTGGCTAGCTCTTATAATCGGCAATATAATCACGGCTAATCCACACGATTGGGAAATAATTCCATCGACCATGCTTGCACTAATAACATTATAATTCCGCGATGAATACAAACAATCCTTGTTGAGTTTTGTCGTTTGACAGTCCGTTGGAATTCGCGCGTTACTGGGTCACTGCGCGTCATTAGACTATGACGTGTCGTTGTATTTGACGTATAAAGCGGAGTTTTTTTTATCGCAAAATAACCCTTGTCGTTGGTGTGCTTTGGGGGCACTTTCAATATCTGCCATTTTATCATGAAGTGGATTTATATACTTGTAGGCTTGGCACCTGCTTTTCTTATATTCAATCATACCAAATGTCAATCTTGGCGCCGTTGTTTTGATTAATGAAGTTTAAGAAATTTATCTGTAACATGACCAATCGTGAATGGATATTCTATTCACTTGGAAACTCCCATCCACTCAGATTATCCCGCAAAACACTTCTAATTCGGAGCTAGACTGCTGCAAGCTGCCTCGCTTTCTAGGAAACAACAGCCTCTCCTAAGCGACCCGATTGTTTGTGAAGAATTCCCCGCTTCGTTTTTACGAAAACAACTTGCTGCGTAAATAATTCAAATAACCCGATAAAAATTGGTGTGTCATACGAAACGAATGGCTGATTATGTTTTGGTTCATTTTAAGAACATACATGTTCTCTGGAAACATTACCGTTGGACCGCCATTTTTAAGTTTGAGCTAGCGAACTTAAGTCAGCTACCTTGCTGACTCAGAGTTGAGCACGCTAGAAGACTTAAGATTCTTTTTGGATACGGATAAGACGGCCAGCTAAGCTTGCCGTCTCAAAAACCTGAGTTTGCGGACTTAAGTTTCTTTATGGATACGGCCCCTGGCCCTTTTCAGAATTCAGACGTCCTGGTATGATATCTAGCATCAGTATATATTAAAAGACTTATTTTATAAATTTAAAGCACCGATTGCCTATGATTGAAATATTTAGATAGTAATTACCACCCCACCCCTAAGTATTTTATTAGACTGTATTTATTTACTAGGGTCCCTGTGCTCTCTTGAATATACTTCTTTGTACCCTTGATAAATTTTGGTTACCACAGAACTGCATGCCCCTTCTCTTTCAACCCCTGCATATCTAAGTCTACTCTTCTGCTCACAAATTAGGTCAGTATGCTCAGAAGGATTGGTGAATCATCAACAAACATTGACCGCTGGGTTAGCTTTTGTTATGTGATTGATCTAACTTGGAGTTAAATGTGGTTAAAGCTTGATTTGGGCAACCTTTTAGGTGTAGCTGTCATAACTGTGACCAGATGGCCACATTGCGGGAATGTGTTTATGTCGAAATTGCCCGAATGGAAGAGTGGCCATGTAAGATTGAGCATCCAGGGTTCAAGTCAAACTGCTTGGATCGTTACTTCCTGCTAAGATCTAAATTCGAGTACATACTAATCAATGGACCTATAGGTGACGATGTTAACACTAATGAGTAAGTTTTGCCTTTATTGAAGCACATATAAGACACTGCTACTTCTGGAATTGGTCAATTATAAAACAATGGACAATGTGTATCCAAAGTGACCATGTAGTGCAATACATTTGGTAATAATGTTCAATGCTACTTATGCATATAAAGCAATACATTTATATCTCTGGTAAATAGTTAATCAAAAAATAAGATAAAAAAACCTCACTTTCCTTAGTTCCCTAAGAAATAGTCCAAATTGCTCCAGGTTGATGCGGCATCGGCGTGCTCCCACAAGGATGTCCTTTGCTGGCTTCACAAATTGAGCAGCAATAGGAGATGGAACGCTCCTTTCTACCGAAAGAACTTTCGCTAGTCTTTAACAGGGATATATCTCATGGAGCTCAAATAATTCTGCAATGAGGTTGTCAAAATAATCTGAAACATAACCAGTTAATAAAATATTAGTAATAATCTGTCTTTGGATCATTAAATGGATTACTTGGTCTTTTGTGCCAGTATAATACCTACATTAATTAATGATAGCCCAATAGGCACAGCGGAGATTTTATTATCATAATAAATGCCAGCATTACATTATTGTCTAACTCATATTTTCACATATTGAACAACAAATCCTGTGATATCTACCAACCAAAAGTAATGGGAATTTGACAGGCTACACCACTGGATCCCCTTGTCTGGACTTTGAATTGTGTTTTCATGAAAGTGCAAAACTGCCAGGAGGAATCTGGAAGTAAAGCACCAACAGTAGCAGATATGCACTGGTGGTCTAGCATGCCTACATGAGCTCACAATACCACAGTATGTCACAAACCCATGTTTCGCATCAGGTATTTGCATTATATACCACACTACAGTCACAGTAAAGCTCAATTCAATTACCTTGCTTCCATAGTGGCAAAGGGAAAGTGCACACTCTTGGGCGGGAAGAAGATCACCAATTTGTGGAATGATTCTACACTTGAAGTCTGCTCAGACCGAGATAATCTGCCAATGTCTTTAAGAAGGTGTCACAATAAGCTCCATTTCCTTGTGTGGCTTTGATCTTTAAATAAATAAATAAAAAAAAAGATACTGTGTAGCACCTACCATACAGAGGCAACATGTATTTCAGTGTCGACCAGCTGTACACCAACGATATTTCCCAAAAGAGGGATCAAAATCACCTATAGTATATCAATATACATCTATATACAGACTATGTCTAATTGGTCCTATGACATAAGTAGTACCCCTCATGTTAATGGACCAATTAGACTCTGTATGTAGTGTATCTAAATCCCTAAACAATAAACAGGCATGCCATGTTAGCATGCCATGGGGTTTTACTTCACCAGTGATGCATTAGCCTTAACATGGCCATGTCATTTGGGTCGTATGATTATTCATATAAGAAATAAATTTTGCTGTCAATCAAACACAAAGGCACAAGCATGACTGCGTATGAAAATTGAATTATCCTAGCTATCTTACCTGTAGATGTCGTCTTTCCTCAAAGGCACCTCGACGTTTCACTCGACCCTGATTCACATCCCCGTAATTAAAAATCGTTGGCATGACATCTTGACGAAGCCTAGGTTGTTTTATAAAGCTTTTGATTTCTCCATTTCTTCAAAACTCATGATTGTCTTATGTCCAAAATAACAAACTGCACGACGACACGTTGACCGGCACTCACGCAAAACATTTGTTACCCGCTATTTGTTTTCCGTGTTAGCTTTTACCATGAGAAGATAATTGTTATAACGCCGACACGACATGACAAGATGGTCACGCACCTGCAAAACAAGTAGCAAAAATATATTACATGTTTTAGACCGCGTCATGTAGCGTTAACACATTACACACAACACATTACAATTGTATACTAAGACAACCTACACTGCAAGAAGATAGATGAAGAAACTAAACGTAAAATATATTAACCTACTATTATATTCCTCGATTTTATACATAACCCAATCGAAAAAAAAATATAAGATATATATATATATATATATATATATATATATATATATATATATATATATATATATATATATATATATATATATATATATATATATATATATGTGTATGTGTTTATATATATATATATACATACAAATATATATATATATATGTTATGTACAGATATATATAAATATATATATATATATATAAATATATATAAATATATTAGAATTATATATATATAAAATCTAAGTGTATATGTGTTTTGATGTTCATATATGAATTTATATATATCAATATATACATGATTATATATTATTATATATACCAATCTCTCTCTATATATATACATGTAATTATACATATATATATATATATATATATATATAATATATATATATTTATATATAAACGTATATATTAATATACAAATGTATTCATGATGACACCAGTCGTCTCGTGTTTCACTGATTGTCACCTCCACATGTCTTAAACCATGCAGCCTGTGCAGAAATTATGCTGCTACCATCGAAACGCCTCACTACAAATAACCAAACTATGACACAAATAACCATAAGTCACTTGACGCGGACGCAGATGCAGTTATTGGAATCGCGCCAGGAAAATTTGCGACATTCAACGACCATCTATGTTAGTAAGCTTTCAAACGACGCAGACGCAAGATTACATTCTTTATATTCATTATTAAATTATCAGTTGCGAATGCACCTCTCTTCAAACGAGGCGTACCTTGATGAATTGACCAACATTGTCAGTACTTCATAAAACATACATTTTTTTAGTGCTTCTGAAGCATGCATAATGAAATTTGCAGATCGCCGGGAACTCAAGTGGCTTAATGGAAAGGCCACTCTTGCCAATTTACGGAGCTTTGGTTTGGAATAATATAATACCTAAATTAGATCCATACAGCTTTGATATTGGCCGCGTTGTATATTATTATGCAATCTTATATTTCATTGGAGCTTAGAATCTTATCATTCTCGGACACTGTGTCGTGGATGTCTTTAGCGCTCTTATATCACAATCAGCTCCTACCTATAGATATAACATGAAGACTACATCAATCCCAACGAGCAGCTCATAGACATACCATGGAGTCTACAACAATTCTAACAGGCTGCTCATTGTTTACTCATAGCCATAGCATCGAGTCTACAACACTCGTAGACATAATGTAGCAATCACAACTAGCAGCTCACCATGTACACATAGCTATCTATTCGTTGACATAACATAGCAATTGTTATCTCTCGGATAAGAAATATGATTGCTTTCTTATATCAAAAACGTTTTCAAACCAATTGCCATTCGTCACTCATGATGCGCCACTTTCACCTGAAAGCAACTGTTTCCGGCATGAAACATTTTTAGTATTTTATTTTGAGGTGTTGAGCCTGAAACAAGGAAATGCTATATTTAACATTTCCTTAAAGCTTCCGATGGCAGCATTGCTGCGATTTGTAAAATATCATTTACCAACTGGAATATTGAAACCAAAATCTATTTGAAGCTTACAATTTATGGAAGCTTGCAAACTGGCCCATTAGCTCAATAGGAGAGCAGGATATCATTGATTTGGGGACATCATGTGTGATATCACCATGTCGAATGGGATAGTACACCTGTCAATCAGTACGAAAGTCACCACAATAGCAATGTCTTATTCAGGTGTTGCAATCTATTTTTCGTAGATTGATAGCATATCTAAAATAGATAGCAAAATTACCTTGTTACAGCAGAATTAAGAAGCGACTTCCACAAATATAATGGGTTTCATATTGTAAGCTGTACCCGGGATGGGCAAAATCCTGCTCTACTGAATAAATAATACGTTGCCTGAATTTGGATGTGAAATGGTTATCAAACTTGAACGTTCGTATAGTATTCCATGGTGAGTTTGGGAATCACCCCGTTCCACTGACTGTTAGGCAGTAATTGGTATCATAGGCAGTTTGGCCCAAATAATGCGAGTTGGGCTTTCATTTTACACCACCAACTGACCTCTCAGTGACTCGTATGTTTTTTGTTCGTTTAGTGCATGAACTATACTGTATTTGCATGAATTCCTTTATCTCTCTGTTCAATGTAGCAATTACGCAATTACCCGTATGTTAGTTATCTGATAATAGGATGTAGGCAAAATAATTGAGTTTAATATTACTGGTCATCTAAATAAAAGAAATTCTCTCATCACTGTCCAGCATGTTTATTCTCATTCATTGATTATTTTTTACAAGGAATCTATTCAATGAACTATATGTACCTAATAAATATTTATACATCAGCAAAATAAAATACATCCTGGAATCAATTGATAATGCAAGGGACCATAGGTTTCTTAAATACAAAATTCATTCATATCAATGATTAAAATAGAGGTTATTTTGTTAACAATGAATGCATCAATAAAAACAAATAATAGTACATTCACATCAAAAACTTATTCGTTGAATTAATTGATGAGCAAAGGTTTCTTAAAAAGATGCATTCGTATTACTGATTAATATTGTTTTCTTTTTAGGTGTTCTGTTTTACAAGGAATGCATGATTAAAATAACTTCCAATTGCCAAACTACTTTTACCCTATAAATAATGATACATTCACTTGATAAAATATCTCATTTAATCCATAAATTAGCAAAAGGGAATGAAGATTCCTTAAATAGTCAATTCATTTGTATCACTGATCAACATGTGTTTTGAAATTAAGTATTTTGCTTTACAAGAAATTCTGATTAAGTGATATTCTTTTTTTTGCAATGAAAGCATCATTAGAAACTATTTATACTCCCAAATTGGCGTTTCTAATAAATAATTAACTACTTTGACCCGATCAATAACAATACATTCACACAATGAAATGTATCATTGAGGTGATGGACAAGATAAGGAATTATAGGTTTCTGAAATATTTGCTTTTTTAAATCACAGATTCACATTTTAAATTGTTATTCGGTCATTGCTGTGTTTTACAAGGAAAACATCACTGAAAATCAATATTATTCTAATTAAGGATAATTATGCTTCCAAATAGAAATAGACGAGTCTTACTTATTCAATAATAATCCATTCACATAATAAACAATTTCATTGAATTAAGGGGAGGAGCGATGTCGCAAATATAAGTTGGATTCATATAACCAAGCATTATATATACCTTATTTAGTGATATGTTTGACACGTAGTTATGATTAAAGACAATTCATAACCTAATCTAGGACAACAGGGTTTCAAATAACCTATATTAATCTAATCAATCAAAATGCATTAACAATATGCTAGTATCACTGATCAATATTTTTTTCTTATTCAGTAATACTTTTTTATAAACACAAAATACATGGTTGACAAGTCACATTCTAAACACGGATAACATGGTTTGAAAATATAAGCTAAGAGAACAAAGGTTTCTTTAAACAAAGATGCATTCGTTATAATAAGCAAAATCATTTTTTTAATTCAGATTATAAACAACGATAACAAGGTTTCCCAAATAATAAGAAGTAATATTTGCTCAATTAATTCTAATACATTCATATAAATTATTCTATTGAATTTATCGATAAGCTAAGGGAACGTTTATCCTAAATACAGAATGCATTCCTATCAAATATTTTGTTCTAATTCAGTGGTAGCAGTTTTTGTTGGGCTAGCTACCTAATCAGCAAATATACATTCATGTTATAATGCATTTTTTTTCCACAAGGAATTCATCATTTGAAAAAAAACTCATATTCGAAACTAGAATAACAGTTTCCGAATAACAATAAACTATTCATATTCTAAACTAGTTTGACACGGTTTCAAAATAATGATAAATAATATTCACTTAATGGAAAATAATGCGTATTTTCTTTTCATTTATAGTGATTTTTGTTGGACGCAAAAACCATCGTTAAACAAATTCATATTCCTAACGAGGCTAACATGATTTCAAAATATCAATTAAGTACATTTACTTTATCAATAGTAATATATTCACATAACGCATTTCTTTGAATGAATTGATAAGCTGAGTGAACAGATATAATGAATGCAAGATGCATCCCTATCACTGCCAAACATTTTTTTCTTATTCAGTGATTTTTTGTTGGTTGACAAGAAATTCCAAGTAATTAACAACACTTGCCTAATATATACTAAGATATTCACATAATTATGTATTTCTTTGAATCCACCGATAAGCTTAAGAAACATATAATTAATCGTACAAAAGTACTATTCAGTTATTTGTTTTAACAATACATCGTTTAACAAACTAGAATAACAATATTTACATATTCAAGAATAAAACATTCACGTAACATATGTATTGAATCAATTGTGAAGTTTTGTTTATTAGGAATTTGTATCACTGATCAACATTGTTTACCTATTCAGTGACTTGTTTTACAAGGAATGCATGGTTGATGTAACGATTTTTTTCAACTTGGTTTTCAAGAATCAAAATACTTTTACCGTATAAAAAAATACATTCACATCCAGAAATATTTTATAAAATCAATGGATGTGCTTAGAAATGTGGATTCTTTAAATTGAAATGCATTTGTATCATTGATATTATATCAAGTATTTTCCTTTACGAGGAATTCATCATACTCTTACTTAGGATTACATAGGTTCAAAATAACAGTAAACTACTAATAATTTGTTTAAACACGAACTTTATGCTTAGCAACATTTATATTTTCATCAAGGATAACATGGTTTGAAAATATCAGTTATTTATGCTAAGTGAACAGGTTCTTAAAACAAAGATGCATTCACAATGAGCAATATATTTGTCTTATTCAGTAATATTTCTGTTAACAACAAACGCATCATCAAAGACAATTTACATTCTAAACTATGATAACAAGTTCTACAAATAATAAGAAACAATATCTGCAAAATCACTGATCCACGTATATTTCCCTGATTCAGTGGTTGATTTTACAAAGAAAGCATTATTTTAACAGCTCATAGTCTAAACTAGGATAACATAGTTTCAATGATCTACATTTATTTCATCATCAATGATGAAACATTTCATTGAATCAGTTCATCGGCTAAGGGAGATATATTTAAGTTAACGTTAAAGACTTTCCATGTTCTTAACTAGGACTTTTTCAATAGATAGAACATTAACACAATACAATGTTTCATTGAATGAATGATGCACTCGCATCACTGCAAAACGTAGTTGTTCTAATTCCGTGTATTATTTTTTAAAGGAATCCAACTAGTGCATAATATCAGCTAAGGTAACAAAATCAGTAATAACACATTCACATTATCGAATATTTCACGATTGTTTTTTGGCGCGAGAAAATCTTCAAATCTTTCATTGAAACAATATATATACTTAGGGAACAAAGGATTCTGATATACAACAAGCATTCATATCATTGATCAATATGCTGTGTTCTTATTGAATTGATATATATTCTAAACTAGTTTTCTTAAGAATAATGATTTATCTTTCCAAAACCAATAATAGATTTCATTTCATCAAATATTCAATTCAAGCAATTGATGAGCTAAGGAAAAACATATTCCGTCAAAACAAATATGCATTTGCATAAGCGATCAATATTTGGTGATTATGTGATTATGACAGGGCGTTTGCCATTAAAGACATTCAAATTCTTTGCAAGTATAATATGGTTTCTTATTAACAAACTACATTTGCTTAATCATAACTTCCATCTCATTAAATGATCAATAACGATACTTTCATATGATAAGTAATTTCATTCAATCAATTGATAAAGCTTAGGGAACATGGGTTTTTTCAATAAAGTCTGTGTTCGTGCAAATGGTCAATATTATGTTTATGGTTCAGTGATTATTTTCTCGACAGGGTTGGGATTACGACACACCTAATAAAGTTAATATTTAGTTTCTAATCTTTCATAAAAATCAATTTTAATCAAGGCTGGAAATGTATCATTTAAGCAATTCATATTCTACACTAGGATTACATGGTTTCTGAACACTACTATACTATTTGTATCTTGTCATTGATAATACTTTCTTATTGTAAGATATTCCAATCGTATCACTGTTCATCATTTTGTTGTTAAATAGTAATTGTTTAATACAGAGGAAGCATCTGGCATGTTCCACATAACGTATATATATACAAAAAATAACAAATAATTGTGAATGAATTCATCTCTCTGATTAACCTGCGATTTTGTAAATAGTGATTGGTTCTAAACAGAAAATAAATTGCACAATACATAATTAAGTTTAATCTTAATAGCAATAGCAGTTTTGAAAAACAATCGCTGTTATTTTATAACTTATCCATCAGTTTTTTTCTTAAAGAGCAAAGAATACTACTGACACTTTTGAAATGTCCTACAACCTATGTTTTCAAAACCCTGATAACACTTTTATATAATCGATACTGTATACCGTAAACATCGCGTTAATCCAAACCTACGCACATCTGAATTCTAAATAAGATATGTACTAATTTCAGTAGTCAATAATATATCCATGGTGTGGGTTTAGTTTATTTGGAAACGATGGTCTAGGCTAGACTTAACAAATATCCAGAACTAAAACACTGACACGAGGGTCATTAGAGAACACTAACTTCCCAAACTCAGCCTCTCAACCAGGGTCCACTCTACCCTGGGCTACCCCCGTACTAACCTTGTACACACCTGTCTCTAGCTAGACCAACCATCTGACCTGAACCCGACCTCACTTCAGCCTGGTCGCCCTCACCCCTCAACCCTATCTTACGTTCTCAAAAAGGTCCTCGTGTTGCGGAAATATATTGCAAACACAATTTGAAATGTGCCAATACATGGCACTTTTTTTAAAGAGATCTTTGTTGCCAGTATCTATAACCACACCAATGACTTACAATGAGCCATAACAGATCCCGGACACTAACCTATCGTCAATAAATATATTCCAACAATGAAGCAATATTGAAGTGTTCAGTTGTTCACCGACTGGGTCCCCAGAAATGTTAGAGGAATGCTCTCTTTGCAACGGATTTGCGAAGATTTCAGCGTTATGATTTCAACAGCTAAGACCTCATTATGCACCAAGCACCTATATCCTAAGCTTCCACCATTAACAGAATTCGCCCAGGACCTCGCATAGTCTGTGAAAGGATACAACCTACAATCCGTGTACCTGGAAGAAGCAGAATGGCGGCTGTACCACAGTGTGTCGATCTACGCAATGGAACACTGTGCCTGAAAGATAGATATGCAGTTAGTACAGGTCTCGGCGGTCGATGATCTGCCGTGGCTCATTGGTTTCTCCCTGAACCAATAATGTTCTCGGCATAAACTAACCTATTCAATTAACCCTAGAAAGATCATTAATAACACATTAGCATCATAACACGTCTTGGTTCAAATCCCCCTGTAGCAGGGAGTTTCTTGTATGTCATGTGAACCTATCCAAAGTCAGAACTTGGCATCGACAGGCCTCTGCTACCTATTCTGGTTTTCGGTAACAAACAGGTCACCTACTACATAACAGTTAGTATACATCGTCACCAAGAGACACCCAGTTGAGGCACTCACAAGTTCTGTCGTCCTCCTTTTAGTAGCAATCTGACGGAAGCAGGGAGCGTTTACTTTAGATGCGATCGTTTCACAGACAGAAGTTTGTTTCGTTGAATCAAGTTGAGCATGGATGGCTAGGGTTTCCGCAATGAAGGTAAGGCAGACATAATAGAAGGCGCTTGGTTCTCCTTGTTTGGATGCTGCATGGCACGCGTCAGTCACAGCACACCGAGGAGAGCTACTTATATTATGTTTGACCCGTCTCTACTACACCTGTAGCTCAACCACCATTTACTTTATTTGCATATAGTAAAATGTTAATAACATCACATAAACAAAACCCAATCAAACCATCATGCATTGTAACTTTCCAGATTATCTTTGATGAACTTAGCATTTAGAGCGTTGCATTTAAATCGCCCAAAAATGAGACAACATGATATATATTCACCACACTCCAGGCGGACGAGGTTTTCTATTAGCGTCTTCCCAAGGACGCCATAAGTCTCCGGTAAGCTACAAAAGATACAACATACACACAATTCACTGGTAAACTACAGGCGACACATCTGACGCCCTGAGTCGCACGTAAACTGTAGGCGACACAACAACGCCATAAGTCTCTGATACATTACAGGTTGTATAACGGACGCCATAAGACTACAGCAAACTACATGCAGCACATCTGTCACCATAAGTCTCTAGTAAACCGCAGGCTACAAAACTGACGCCATAAATTTCGGATACGCTACAGGCAACACAATTGACGCCACAAGTCTCTGCTAAGCTGCAGGCAAAACAACTGACGTCATAAGTCACTGGTAAACTGCATGCAGCACAATGGGCGCCATACGCGTCTGATGCACTACAAGCGGCACATATGTAAGTCTACAAGTCTGGTAATAAAACATATAATCAAAAACACCACAAAATACTGATATAAATCAGCTAACATATATTGTCCTACAGAAGTTGAATTAGGCACAATCCACACACAAAGCACACTTGTCAAATAGAGAATTGAAGCGAGTTGAAAGTTACTTTCACATCGAATCAGTCAAAATGGAATTTAAGGCGATAACATCAATAAATAATTTCATTATCCTCGGATGCACCATGGGTAATGCGTCCTGTAGTCGAAGAACTAGGTGATGGTTGTGATAAATAGCCGCTCGTTACGTCAGTGTAAGTTCCGCTTTCCTCTCATCCCATGGCCAGAATACGCCGACAGAAGCCGCCAAACATCCAAGCTGGTGGCTTTACCAATGATTTTCAGTTACATTTCCCTCACTTGTGGTAAAAAAAATTGAGGTCGACCCAGATTGGAGACATCGCCTGGAGAAACACCGCGCACACAATGAGACATGCAAACCATATGTACGCTTCACTTGGGGACAGGGTACCAGTAGACAAACCAGCAGTGCCATCGCCATAAGATACCGTTCTATCCTCCAAGTTGTGAGACGTGGCGAGTGAAACAGTTCGTCGTAGATTTCAGGAGCTTGCAGTCAAGGGTTCAAATAATGTCATTTTCGTAAGAAGAAAACCAGACCAGGCAGTGGGATTGAAATGCTAATACCTTTTTCGTTTATTCGTAGCGACACCTCTTCTTTTATAACTGAATTGTGGAGAAGACCGTCACGGTTTTAATACTGAATCATTCACAGAAAGGTGAAATCCACTATGCCCAGTCCTTTATTTTGTCTATGCTATTTTTCAATTAGAGCGATATCTACGGCGTGGAATCGAAATATTTGTGACATAAGGGTAATGCCCGTAGGTATGTTACATGCTAGCACTGATCAAAGCTGAGGTTAGTGACACAAAAAAGTTCTGTGGTCTTGATCATATTATCAAAGTATTTGCAAAAGTAACAAAACATCAATATCTAGCAACTTACTCGACAGGGGAGCATTTAAACATATTGTAAAGATTACAGATGTGGAAACCCGCAGATGCGTTCATGAAATCGTCTTACCTATCACGAAACTTCAAATACGCCAATTAAAAGCTCAGTAATACATAATCACGTGTCAACCAAAGCAGGCAACATTTATTACTAATTAATACTTTTGTCACAACATTAAATAGTGACTGAAAATTTACCTCGGAATGATGAAGTGCGATGTGTCCTCTACAAAGCACAGAATCGGAATGGCGCCTGGAACAACTGAAAATGCTAATTAAAGTAGATCTCAGAATATCAATGCATACATAGGTAGTTTCAGGTGCAATAAAATTATATTTACAGGCTCTCCTGTAATATTGTCACAAAAGCCCATATCTAATTTTTAATCCTTTAAGCACTGTGCTCCATTATATATGCCAAAATGTTTCAGACTATTTTTTGTCTCAAGGTGCCTTATTAATAACAAGGAATAATTCAAATTGATCTTATGTGATTCGTTGGATTTTGGCGGCAAGCCGGGGTTAGAGGTCAGGTCGATTGAGCGTCACTAGGAATCAACGCTGTGATTATCAGGAGGTGTGGTGGACACAAATTGTAAATTTCACATAATAAACTGCCAGGAGTCAGAACATGCCAATTTCTGATTCAAATACTTTAAGGCGTTCATATCTTCCTTTAAATAAGATGCTAGGAACTCGATTGCCTATACCATTACTTCTATATCCTTATATGATCAATTACTAAAATTGTATTTGAACATCATACCTAATGACATTAAATTGATTTCTCGTATATGACTTTTGTTAAGGACAAACGCCAGGAAAATGCGTGGGGGAAGGGTTTCGCATTGAAATCAGCCAGAAGCGCTCACACGGAATGCACACTTAAGAGGCAATGAACACACCGCCCCCCTCCCCTCCCACCCCCACCTACTGCCATATCTTCCGATAATAAGTTAAATACCACATGATGTAAGGATCAATACACCCAGCGTGGGGGATTGGCTGGAATAAGCAGTATAAATCCTACCTTTTCATTATGCCTTACATCTTTTGCCATCCTGGGTGATGGTTGTCTCCGTAATCTGGGCATCCATCTTTTGCAATTCATTGAGATGTATTTACATCAACTGTTGAAATGAATATAAATATCCTCAGATAATCTTTAAACTTTAACTAGTGAGTTGGTATGCATTCAAGAGTAAATGCCCCTCACAGTGACGAATGTCTCCCATAGGCGCCCGACCCTACGGGATGAATTATCTTTTAATTCTGCAAGAATTTTTTTTAACTATGCATTATTTACAGCTACATTTATTCAGAAAAAGTTTGCAATTGAATGAAGCTTCCAGAATATATCAATAGTGTTAAAACCAAAACGTTATATACAAAATAATTAGTAGCTAGACTTATTTGTTTTTTATTAATGCGATTGAATTAACCCACAAAGTGATGTCATTTGTTTAATGATCAAACAATAATCCCCGGAGATTTTGGAGATTTAACATTTTTACATTATTGATAACATAACCCTTAGTTAGAGGTCAAGGTCAAAGGGAAAGTGTTGGTTCTGTTCAGCATTGTTGTTGACCATTTTAAAAAAGAAATATGGGAATTTTCAAAAATATTGCTACCTGAATCATCTGCCGAAAGAAAGAGTTTATAAACAAACGATCAAGAATTCAATTTTTCCATTCGGCTAAAGCAGTATTACAATACGATCATCGGATTCTCTGATGCAATGATGATAAAACTTCTCATGAGAGCCATGTTTTTTAACAACATAATATGTATCAGAGAGTTTGCAATCGAATTAAGCTTCAAAGTGGTGTCATTTAATTTTAAAGATCGAACAATAATTCACGGATATATTAGAGATTTTAGATTTTCACATTTGTAATGACCTTGTGAAGGCCGAAATTGTTGCATCTTTTTAACAAATATTAAAATTTAAACAAAATTTGCGACCTTAATTGCTTGCCTAAAATATTCATACATCGACAAACAAACATACTTGCACACACATAAGCCCACCATCAGGAATAACCAAGGTAACAAGCAAAGTACTATGGATTTGCATCGCATCCAAGTTATTCATTGATTGTCTTTGTTCCATATGTTTTGTTTTATTTGTATTAACTACTACCATGGAAATGTCATTTTCAGCCATATGCGTCGGATATTAATTCTATTGACAAATTTGAATGCATGCCACCGAATGGTAATGCTTCAGAATTGCATGCGCCAAATAGTAGATTTGCTTTATGCACCTGACAATAACTTGTGCTGCATGAACTTGTCTTGAAAGCGACCAATTGTAAGATTGATGTCTCCATCTTATTGAGAGTTAATCTTTACAAATTCGTAGATCGAGTTCGGCGGGGCAATTGTACTCCCCGTCTTGATGATGTTCAATAAATTTAAATCGAGAGTTCGCCAGAGAGTATATTTTTATTAGTTCCAAGTCCTTCAAATAATGTCGAGGTTTCCAATTCAAGTTTCGTATCACGTTTCCAACTATAATCCAAACTCTAAACAAATGACTGCACTCCATACGTTTCCTTCAAGATGGTGGGTGAGTCCGTCCGGAGCAGTGAGTCCGTCCGGAGGAGCGAGTCCGTCCGGAGGAGTGAGTCCGTCCGGAGGAGCGAGTCCGTCCGAAGGAGTGAGTCCGTCCGGAGGAGTGAGTAAGGAGTTCCAGAAGGGAGCTCCTTATAAAGGATTTCAACTTGGCATGGGGCCAACCTATATGCGTCACAGTTTCGCACCTGGAAGTTTTACGACAAAATTGGGATTTTGGAAATAATTGTCCTTTACGACCAGGGCGAAATTGAACAATATAGGGTTGGCTACATTAGAGGGATTTCTTTGCAGGTTACCCTTCTTCTGCTGTTCATTTAGAACAAAAAGACGTTGGATAGGCTGTATAGTTTGCATAATGAAGTGCATACTTAGCAAAGGTATATTGGTTTCAATTCCGCTCTTCATCTATTCATTGTTAGCTGTGTGTGGTAACAAATGGTCATCGATTGACGTCCTGTACAACACGTTGTGTAATCAAATAAGCATTGCTGCTGGCACTACCTACAGTCCAGGGGAGAGGTTGAGTGGAACAGGCAAGTTATGCTTCTCTCCATTGCAATGTGATGCAATGCGGAATACCAGCAGGATGTCGCGTGTCTTTCCTCGTACACAGTTTATAGGACCCCTGTTTACACAATTATTTGACATATTACCATGATATCCAACAAAGTTAAATATCTCTAATTTGTATGTTTATTCAGAACTATGCAACACTCAAAGGGTGCCACATAATCGATTTAATGAACACTGCTTGCTGTTACTTGACCCATCCAAACTCCGTTTGATGTGTTTCAGGGCGTAGCCTCAATGGCCTCTTTGATATTTACATTTGAATTATTTGTTACATTACGAAACTGGACGAACATTATATTCTGTAAAAGCATTTTGATACATGACTGTAGAGCTTATATCGGCTTGATATGCTTAGTGTGGTGAATGGCACCATCTCGTAGTTTGCTATACTGATCAGGTGTGTGAGAGGCACCATCCACCTTATCATTTTACGACCGCCAGATCTGATGGCCTCTAAAACTTGTTACAAACATGAGAACAACTAAACATGTGGTTGATTTCAATATTATCGCGTTCGACAATTTTGCTGACGTCAGCGAAAACGAATCGCTGGGGAATGCTTACATTGCATGCATGACAAGCAAGATACCCTCGTAAATCCAGACATATGGCAGATCATGTGGCAACGGCGTATATTAACGATGGTCTCTACGTATTCAGAATCCTATCACTTAGCTCGTAATATACTACATATCTTAGCATCAAGAGCATTTTATCCTCTCGCCTACCTAGTGCATCATGTTAGCTAAGCTCTGTTACATGGGGCTGGTCCAAAGTCCTCAAGGGACAATAGCATTCTATGTTATATATTATATATATATAACTTCACGTTACCTGCACGTGTGTTAATGCAGGTAACATAATGTCATAGACTTTAACAGAATGTGTAACTGACATACCATTAAGCAGCGGTAATTGTTAAGATGACCATGACGTGATCGTCGTAGTTACAGCAGCCTGACAGTATTTAATGCTACGCGACTGTTCTCCAATTTGGTTCACTGGTATTGTGTTATATATATTGTCTAGCCACGAAGGCTTGTCATGTCTAATACGATTCACGTCAGCGGCCCACATATCTCCAATTGCCCGTCTATATATTAGCTGAGTTATTTCAACAACTTTGCACAAATCAGTGTTTACTACAGCGCTATTGGCTAATGGTCCAAATTGTCCATAAAATGTAAACTACCATGAATAGTGCTCACGCAATACAGGAAACCTAAATAGCTAGTAAGTTATATTTGCCTATTGTGTTGAGCCTTCGACGTTATTATATGTGTTGAAACTGGTGCGTTATGATATGTGTTGAACCTGCTGCGTTTTTGTGTGTTGAGCCTGCTGCATTATGATATTTGTTGCGCCTGCTGCGTTATGCCCCTATTACTGAGATCTGACGTATTGCGGCATTGATCGCCCAGAACCTATTTATTAAATAACCTCACGAATGCAAATCTTGCAACCACTCACGGTGGGCTTGGTCAGGGGTTATTGAAGCTGCATACGACGATCGTTGCCACCACCCCTAGCAGCTATCACTGAACTACGAGCACTCGACAGTGACACTCCCTTCCGTTCTACTCTCAGTATAGTTTAAACCGAGATCATCGATTATGACATTTGAAAATTAATTCTATTAATAGTAAAATGCTTACCGGAAATTCATGCAAGCGACTCTTCTTGTTGCAATAGCTGATGTTAGTAAAGAAACTCCCCTCCACTTTACATACGACAAATGTCATGTAATGCACATCACACTGCCCACCACGATAATCGATCCGAACGTTGTCACAAGCTCCTGATTATGCGTAAATGTTTAACCTCTACTTCAATAGAGTGACACTTGTTTTAATTATAACTCACATGAATACTACCATATACATGTTGTAGGGTATAACATCCATGTTCACACATAACAGTCACAACAGCGCTCGTACTGATACTCGCCAGCGGGGACTTGTCGGAGAAATGCAGGGTATTTTTCTATGATAACTACGTATAGGGCGCACTCTTTAGAGCTTTCTGATAGAAACAAATAATGGCAGCATGGTAGGTTGGAAAGGATACTTTCCTGCTATGTAGCACGAACATTTATCACTAACGATTGACAAAGCAAAACACATGAAGTGCAATACTATCTGGCTGCATGACTTTCCACAGTAAAGCAACCAATGCTATGGGCGTACTGCTTGTCATGCTGACGTCATTGCAAACGGCCGCATTGCGTCAATCAGTTTTGTTGACCTGTAACTGCTCTTGTGCCCTCTTTGTTCTGTTTCACCTCTATCAATGTCTCTTCGTTCTGGTTCACTTCTAGCAACGCCTCTTTATATCGCCCCAACACTCAATAACTGACAATTTTAACAATAGACAGATACAAGTTGTATTGGAAATATTACACGGTTAATATAATTAATAACAGTTCATTGTTTACTTATATTCTGTTTATATATATATATATATATATATATATATATATATATATATATATATATATATATATATATATATATATATATATATATATATATATATATATATATATATATATATATATATATATATATATATATATATATATATATATATATATATATATATATATATATATATATATATATATATATATATATATATATACGTACATATGTATGTGTACGTCAATTCGTAGTTTGTATGGTAATATTTATTCATGCATGCATACATAAATAAATATATATATATATATATATCTAAAGATAAATATATATATATAAATATATATATATATATGTTATATATGCATACATACATACATACATACATACATACATACATACATACATACATACATACATACATACATACATACATACATACATACATACATACATACATACATACATACATACATACATACATACATACATACATACATACACATACATACATACATACATACATACATACATACATACATACATACATACATACATACATACATACATACATACATACATACATACATACATACATACATACATACATACATACATACATACATACATACATACATACATACATACATACATACATACATACATACATACATACATACATACATACATACATTCATTACATGCATACATATATACATGCATAGATACATACATGCATAGATACATACATACATGCATACTATTTATGCATATATACAAACATAGATACATATATATAGATACTATATGCATATATATATATAATATATATATATATATATATATATATATATATATATATATATATATATATATATATAGATATATATATATATATATATACATATATATATATATATATATATATATATATATATATATATATATATATATATATATATGTACATATATATTACATGCATACAAACATGCATACATAATATGACACATATATAGAATATATATATATATATATATATATATATATATACATATAATATATATATATATATATATATATATATATATATATATATATATATATATATATATATATATATACATATATATATATATATACATATATATATATATATATATATATATATATATATATATTTATACGTATATATATATTATATATATATATATATATATATATATATATATATATATACCTATATATATATACATATAATAAATATTTATATATATATATATAGATCGATATATATATATATATATAATATATATATATATATATATATATATATATATATATATATATATATATATATATATATATATTTCTATATACATATGTATATATACATATATATATATATATATATATATTATATATTTGTTCTTCAGACTAAATGTACGACAATTTTGACTTCAAACGGGTGTTGTTTTATAGATTATGACGGCAATTGAATCATATTTGGACCCCGGATACGCATGACATATGCATATGGTATGTTAAGCATGTGCAGCCCAAGTTTTGCGTCGCAGGCCTGGGCACCCGTGTTAGATGCTCTGGATAATTCAGGAGGCACGGATCATGGCTGGACGACTGCACAGAATGCAACTCATCTTTTAATGCCGCTTTATGCAACAATTAGTGCCACTATTTCTCAGACAACTGACAGCTGAAGAAGTCGAACCGACGATAGTGGTAGTGACTTGTAGCGACAAAGAGGTGCCCATGCCAGAGTGTAATGAATAGAATATCCAAACGCTAGTCCATCTGTGACTGACAGGCATCTCAGTATTCGTGGTGCGCTGCTTGCACGTACAAATACTTCAACTGCAGCCTGCAGTTGGTCGTAATACTGCTTGGGAATAAATTCGATGGATCGTTATTAATCTCTCTGTGATATAGCTACATATGTCATATAACATCTGTTACTATGGGATGGCCTAAGAGTTAATCCAACCCCACATGCATACCATCATCACTCCGTTCCCACCACCACAACAAACGTATAGCACCTTTACCATCGACGGAGCCACACATCCCATAATCTTTGAATTATTTATATAATGATAATGACCAAATGGTAACGGAATTCATAATGCAGCATTTGATTCTGATATGGCAACATCTTGACAAATTGTGTGTACAGCCAGGTTATATCGGTTACGGTTAGTTACTTTTGAGTGAATGGGTTGGTGACTTAACGATTAAGTGAGTGAGGAATTATGAAAATAAGTGAAGACTCCACTCCGCTACGCTTCTCGCCCTAGAATCTACGACAAGATAAGGTCTTAAACTGGCGCGTCCGAGTATTCATTAGACACGTTCGTTAATCTTCTTGACCCAGCAACGCAAAGGTTTTGACCCGGATTGACCTTAATTGCGCTTGTCTGGCTCATGAAACTGGCTTGTGATACGCACCCTAGGTTCAATGTGACGTCATGGACATTGTTGTGGTCTGCGTCCAATGAGAACACATTGAATGTCTTCTTTAATTATGGGGCGTCTCAAAAGTTCAAATTGGCACCACAACAAACGCTTAGCTTCACGATAGAATGTTTACGTCATTGTCAGTTAAAAATAACCAATTGTGTGTCTGCATCTCTCGCCGACTGTGTGATTAACGGTGCCAATCAGCGTGAAACAACAAATCGGAGTGTTGTAGAATGTGTGCCCGGCTCATAAAAATTACTCGTCAGGTTGGACAAGTTCTTTGGAACTTGTAGAACTGACTAATGAGAGACAACGACTCAAAAGTACCCGAGAGAGACCGAGAGACACGGCTTGTGATTGGAGCATCCCAAATTTGGGATGCCCGTTCAGTTCAAGACGCTATGTTTTCCTTGACTTGATGGCAAGACTATTGAATATCAGTAACATGTAAACAGAGCCCGCAGCCATCAGGCTATGGGACCTTTAATAAGTGAAAACATGATTTGTAGAATCTGTGGATGTGCATGGGTGTGTTTGAGTGAGTGTGTGGTAACGTGTGTGTATGTGTGTGTGTATGTTTGTGCGAATGTATGTATGTGTGCGTGGGCGCGGGCGTCCTGAGTTAATGGGTGGGTGAGTAATCGATATGCTGCTTACTGTATTGAATATACGAACTAGAATTATTTTGCACTTCAAAATACTGCATATATTGTACTAATAAATAAATCCCTGCTGGGCTGTCTACACTTCAGTCATTGCAATGGGCAGGTGGATTTTGCCTTCACTATATGATAGATTATAATTATGACTGTTAATAGGCGGATGTGATAATATTCGTATGGTCGTTATGTGTGTGCATACATGGCAATAGACTATTTACCGGTGACCCGGAAGTTCTTCCCGTGCCCGTCTTGTTGCTACCCGTAAAAAATTTTTCCTTAGCGACGCTGTCTGAACAGTTTGTAGCGTACCGTAAATTATGTTTTGAATCTGTTTTTGCCGAATAATCTACCATCACATCGAACCAGAATGCCCACGAAACATTGCTGCTGTGGTGGGTGCAACTCAGACTGCCGATATAGAGATCGTGTATGAATGAATGGGCGTGTCTTTTATTCCTTTTCAAAGGATACGCTTAAATCCAACGAGATGTAGAGAGTGGGCCAGGGCATGTTGACGGGTTGCCGTGCAAGACGTCTTCTTGATATATTTATATTAGCGTCGTGCGCGGCTAGTGGAAGGGAAAATTTTGGGACAGAGAAGGTTAATGAGGGCACCTATATCTATACATAGCATTTCATCGAGGGGAACGGTCCAACAATTGAGCACCCTAACCCAATACATGTTACTTCCCAATCAGAAACTGAACTTCATGCGAAAAAACAAAGGCCTGCATGTAAAGTAATATCCTGTGTTGATCCCCCCCATACCAAAACAGCAAAAACCTGGTGTGTGCAGCAAGAACTAGTAAGCAAGAACCAAGTAACCATATTAAAACATAAACAGGTTTTCAAGGCTCAAATATATGTTTGTGTTCAAAGTATGAAAAAAGAAAAATATAGTTTATATCTATTTGTTGAAGACCAGTTTATATTTTTCCCCAGAATATAACAAGGCAATTGCTTTGCCAACTCTACAAAACACTGATTAATTTTACAATAAAGAATAATAAATACCCTTCCATTGCATTTAAGCGAGTACCATTTATTTATAAACATTATGGCTATTATGAACGAGAACATGAAAAGCAATTTTATCAAATTATTTAAAACAAACTATACATCAAAACATTATTACACAGAAAAAATAAGAACACTATTGCTGTGCCAACTTGATTATTTCTGAAAAGAGAAATAATGAAAAGTAAAATGCCACACAATTTCTGCAAACATTTCTTCGTCAAAAAGTACACTGATAATCTGGAAGCCTTTTATTCTGTACAACACAAAGTCACAATTCTGTACACCATAAATTCCTATCTGTCCCTGCACTTGAGTGTAATAAGCACTGCTGTGCTTGAGGTGAAGAAGCTGTGCATCTTTCAATTAACTGTAGTGTATAAAGAACGGGCACATTTCTCTTTCTAGGAACCCAATCGAGAGCTGGAGTGGTAACAGGTAATTTGTCTCCCATTATTTTAGAAATGAGCACATATGGGTCAGTATCTGGTTTGTTCATGATGGTTGGAACACCGAGGCTGTGATTTTTCCTAGCCTCATTGCATGCCAGGCTGAGTTATTGGCTTGCCCTTTAGTATCTGAATCAATGAGTTCAATATCAGCAGGAGCGTATTTGACAAATTGGACATCTGCAGTGCAGGCAACTGTGGTGGCTTCCGGTATGGCTTGAGCAGACTGTAGATGTGCCCGACAAACTCGTTTGCTCTATCCAGCACCCCAGTGAGAGGCATGTGGGCTCTGGCATGGAGACTGAGATGAAGGTTTACTTGGGTCTTTTGAGTAGTTCGAGGAGGATTGCTCTGTTAAACAGAAAGAATCAATCAAGTGACTTCATTCTGTTTGCATACCCCAGTCTATTTTGTACAATCAGTTCTATAGATATTGCATTTTATTCGGCTTCATTTTAGCATATGTGCAATGAACTGAAGCTTTTCCATACCTGTCTGATTTTGTTTGCAAGGCCCTGTAGCTGTTCCTCTGAGGTGGGCAACCTGTCACTTGACAAAGGTCAAAAGCATCAACTTGTTTACAAAACGATGACTCTAGCGAGGTTCTATACCTAGAACAGATACAAGTTTGATACTATATTACAGCCACTGTGTGTAAGGTTTGTGGATAAAAGCCTGTCAGGACATGGTCATCTGACCAACACATTTGCCAAAAAAACAAAGCAATGGAATAATCTTGGATCCGATGCTCATTCCCGAATTCTGCCAATCCAACATCAATGACCCTGAAATGAAATCGGTTGACACTTTAGTGCGCTTCCATCCGTCTTCTATGTTTGAGCTATTTATGCCCTTCAATAAAAGCTTGTTGGTCATTGCTTCAACACGATATGAGATGGGGAGATGGAATGCTAGAAGATGGCGCCAGTGGAATACCAGTCTTTTTTTTTTTTATTGACAGGGCAATCTAACAATGTGGTAGTGCAAATCTTTACGATGCTAAATACATTGAACATTTCACAGGTATGACCTGTACAATCTAACAATGTGGTTGGTGCTAATCTTTACATGGAGCATTTCAAGAATACCACCACACGAATCACAAGCTGACCACCAAACGGTGAAACTAACCCAGTTATTATTCGGCATTGGATACAGTATACTGATTTCTTCGACATACGGCATATAAACCTGTACAACTTCGTCGAAGATCTCATTGATAAGCCTAATGTCCCCAATCTGTCGGATATCAGCATCAGAATGAAGCTGGCGGATGAAGAAGCTCAAGCCCATCTGCTGGCTACATGGACGAACAATAGGTCCGGATCAATTAGAAAGCTAGACATGACTTTCTACAATTGGACTGTCTCGCGTTGCATGCAAACGAGTTGCTATTATCTTCTGAATCGATCAATCCATATATACAACATTAAGCTGTGGGAATGTGGGATAGACGTTTTCCACTCGTTGTAGTTCACAGTTTGATCAATATTTTAATTTGATGTACTAAGAGCTGCTCATCTTACAGTGATAACAAGGTAAGTTTGATCAGTCTTCAGCAATCATAATAATTTTAACATACTAGAGAAGTCGAAATTTGATTGGTAACCGTTCAATATCGGCTTTTCTTTGTACAATTGTCAGTCGTGCAACGAATAACTTGAATTATTAACGGTTAATTGAATGATAATTTAAAACCCCTCGCAATTTGTATTTCCTCTCATCCCTCTCCCATCCTCTCTCTGTCACTTTCTCGCCTCTCTCCCTTTCTATCTCTCCTGTATATATATATATATATATATAATATATATCGGATATATATATATATATATATATGGATATATATGCATAGATATATATATATGTATTTATATATATGTATATATATATATTTATATATATATATATATATATCATTTAAACAATATATATAGATATATATCTTATGAACATATATATTTATGAACACCTATATATATAATAATATATATACATATATATATATATACATTTATATATATATATATACATGAACAATATATAATATATCATGGAAGAATGAGTGTGTGAGTGCTGGGTAAAGCAAAAGATAAGGAGAGTTAGTGATCCATCAGTTCATAGAGTGGTAGTGCAACTTAACGACAGCAAACCTATGAAGCGAAGGTAGTGAAGGCGCACTTTCGTCTTCAAGAGTTTTAGGTGTTGTATGATTTGAATCAAGCTGATGGCTGATTGAAATTTCTGTTAGAGAAGGGAGGAATTTGTGGGGAAATGGCTGATTGAGGTACAAAAGGCTGATTAAGGTTAGGTTGATGACAGGTCTGAACCAATTTTACAAAGAGCTCTGACGATGTTCCAGGAAGCACAGACAACATGTGATTGTTTCAACGACTATTCCACATGGGTGCCATATTACATTATAAGGGTGTAATTTATAATCGAGGCTAGTTAAGTGTTGGCATCTGTGAACTCTAACGCAGTCGACGAGTTATCTGACACACTGACCATTACAGCCAATGGAGTTCACGAGCTGTCAAGTACAATACTTGTGGATTTTGACGACCGATGTATCTTATCCCTAGCAGATACGTCTGATGGATGGGTGGATGATCAATTAACCCTGCACATTCTTAATGGTCCTGCTCTTTTCAAGCTCCTGTAAAAATGTGTGCTCGATAATAATGAGGTTGATCTATGATTGATGACGTCAGAAATCATCGTTTCAAGATCTTGAATACACTTGCAACGATGATAATAGGAAACATTACTTTTATTTCAAGCACCGTGTTAAGTGCCTTATTAAATTAGAAATGTATTTCTGACACCCTAGAGATATTGACTAATTTAATCGACTTCAGTTTAGTGTCACCAGTGTATACAAACCTCCGCTCCACCTTACGTCTAGAGATGGTCAGATGATCAGGTATATATAGATCAGAGGCTATATATAGGTTATTCTGCGGGGACATGACTTTACAGAGGGAGCGGACACGGCTAAGTGAGAGGGGGTTTTCCTAAAGACTTTCCTATTATATTCTAGCAGCGTTTTTATATGAAACAATAATTCAGAATTTTGCGAATTGAAATAGAAATACCCCAAGAAGGGCATTTTGTAATAAGAAGCAACTCAAGGTATTCAATCATTTTGAAGATTTACAAAATATTTTTAATATCAAATACTACATTGTATCTAGCCTATTTAGGCTATCGATCTCTTGTAGTCCCACAAGCATAGTACTGCTCCAAACAAAACCACACGCCCCGACATTTGCCGCCAAAATGGCTATTTTAGTCCAGATCAATTGCTGTTTTGGCCAACTCGCAACTTAGCTGGAGCTGGGAGATCAGCGATCACCTGGTTATCGTCAAGGGCTTTTAAAAAAATCGTGCTCTGATTGGTCGAGCGAATGGCTCACACATATTTTGTCTTGAGGATCAAACCGTTCGAAATCAATTCAATTGAGCGATCAAAATGTAATTCATTCATAATAGTTGTTAGCGCTGACAATAACGTTCCAGTGCATTTTACACAGCGCGTTCGACCGATGGATCCGCAGCAGCTCCTTCTTCCCGCTCAACAATCGTGTATTGTTCTTTACTGTGCCAAGACCACAAGTAACTGGACTCTATCTGCAAGTAGACATGTCGCTTGGTCCCCGGTAGATTCCCATCAGTTGCTAGTTGTAATCGATGGTTATTGATGCTTATGCATGATGGTTATGTAACGCCTATGCCATATAATCGATTACAATATAACGGGCCTAATCCCAATGGTGACATCTGCTGTGCAGATCATCTCAGGCCTATTGTCAACATCGAAAGCGTTTATATTCAGGCCGCGCGCCAGACACGTGACGAGACTCGTGTGGCTAAGGAACAATCGGAACACATGACAACTCGCCTACACGTGATTCCCCACCCTCCTGTCACCATTTCTCATCGGGATATACTTACATCACGTCAATAAAGGTGTCATGGTTCTCTCCGATGGCTAATTACCCTTACAGTATGTATGCCATGGAGAAGTGGTGATAATCGGGACAGCACAACAAACCAGTCACCTCCGACATGTGTACGCAAGTATGTATGTAAGTATGTATGTATGTATGTATGTATGTATGTATGTATGTATGTATGTATGTATGTATGTATGTATGTATGTATGTATGTATGTATGTATGTATGTATGTATGTATGTATGTATGTATGTATGTATGTATGTATGTATGTATGTATGTATGTATGTATGTATGTATGTATGTATGTATGTATGTATGTATGTATGTATGTATGTATGTATGTATGTCTGTATGTCTGTATGTATGTATGTCTGTATGTATGTATGTATGTATGTATGTATGTATGTCTGTATGTATGTATGTATGTATGTATGTCTGTATGTCTGTATGTGTGTGTCTGTCTGTCTGTCTGTCTGTCTGTCTGTCGTCTGTCTGTATGTATGTATGTCTGTCTGTATGTATGTCTGTCTGTATGTCTGTATGTCTGTATGTATGTATGTGTATGTATGTCTGTGTGTGTGTGTGTGTGTGTGTGTGTCTGTCTGTCTGTCTGTCTGTATGTATGTGTCTGTATGTATGTCTGTCTGTCTGTCTGTCTGTCTGTCTGTCTGTATGTCTGTCTGTCTGTCTGTCTGTCTGTCTGTCTGTCTGTATGTACTGTCTGTCTGTATGTATGTATTCTCTGTATGTATGTCTGTATGTATGTCATGTATGTATATATGTATATGTATGTATGTTGTATATCTCTCTCTATATATATATATATATATATATATATATATATCTATATATCTATATCTATCTGTGTGTGTGTGTGTGTGTGTGTGTGTGTGTGGGTGTGTATGGGTGTATGTATGACAAGAATCAGATGTTTGATCATTATAATTGTAGGGTCTTACAAACAATCCATCAAATCTCACCTCGATTCTCCATGGTTGGCTGAAAGAGACTCTTAACAGACGAAACACAAGACAGACGTATGGGACAGGTACATTGTTCCCATGCCCGATTAACTTGAAAAGCCAAAGTGGTGTTAAGACTTCGATCTGCCGCACTGCACTTGTGTAACCTGAGGACCTCCCATCGCTCTTGTGTCTAATGCACTCGGTACGATTCTGATAACAGTATGTTAGCAAGTCGTTGCTATATATCAACTTAATGGATTTTGTGGTAGAGTTTCATGGGGACTGTATAGCTTTGTGCTCGAAATACTAAAGTAGGGAGTGAAGAGTGTTGTATTGATCGCATTGCAAGGCTCTTGTATCTTATGCACGCAGTAGAAGGGAGTGGCGGTGGTCGTATTGAACGCATTACAGTAAGGTTATGAAATAATTTTAGATGTCGCTTCTGGTGGAATGACGTAGTAGCAACTCAGTTAGCAACAATTATAGTACAGATGTGACGCATCATCCCTAATTCAAACCTGCAAGTGATGATAACTGCTCATAACAGTCAGGGAGCTGGCTATATTTGATAGCATGCGTCCCTATAAGATCAGCCTGCGTCGGCTTACCAATTCCGCAGTCCGTTACAAATGTGTCACACTGATATTCATTGTGACTCTGACAATGACATTTTACCATGATGTGCCTATAATAGCATCCAATTATAGCGGCAATGATCGCTTCAAAATCGTTACGCCGACTGATAATATGGACACTATGTCTGACGAGCCGGATACGTCCGCCATGTCTTACAAGTTTCAGTTTAAGAATGGTACAATAGTTGCTGGCGAGACAATGGAATACGAGAATGGTACTGTGCCGGATGTACAATTCATCCTGCCTGTAGCAGATGCTAGTTCTATCATCGAGTTTGTCTTCGTCATGGCGTGCTCCGAGAATCATTATGAAGAGAGTCTGGGTGCTGTGGAAAGTATGCAGAACCTCTTCCCAGATAAAACTATATATTATTATGACTGGGGTTTGTCAAGCGTGCAACAACACGACCTGTCGCAGTTTTGCAAGGTCAGACTGATGCGCTTCAGTCCGTCCGCCCATCGGGCATACAGAGAGCTCCCAGGCAGAAACCGTTACCAAGCATTGAAGATATATGTGATTTGGGAAGTAATGACCAGCCACCCATCTGTCATGTGGGTAGATTCTTCTGTACGTTTCCATTCAAACAATTTTGACGCTGTGTATAAGCTGGTAGAAAAGAATGGAGGAATGGCGCTTTTTGCTCTGTCACCTCACAGCTCCTTTGCTGCAACTGACCCACTAATGTACAAATTTCTACCCACCGACCAAGAGCAACAAAAAAGACTTTATCAAGCGGGAAGTGGTATAATATTTCTAGTAAGATCCAAGAAGATATGGGAAGGATTAATACGATGGTGGTTGTTGTGTGCTGCTAAAGTCTCGTGCATTTCACCATCCGAAACCTTGAAATGTGACTTTCCTGATAATGACAACATGGAAACCTACGGCAAATGTCATCGAGTAGACCAGTCGGTCATCAACATCCTGGCTAGCAACATGTACGGATTTACAGACAGTGAATATGTTGTGCCGCTAGTCAAACTCAAGGTCATTAGCATTGAGCGTTCTTCACCCCTATTCCCAGCTGCTATTAAGAAATGCTTATAGTTGACGTATTTTTTGTGTCACATGCATCCTCGCGATGCGTCACATTTGCAATTTATTATTATTTCACACATTAAAACTTCGCAGTAGAGTACTGTATAAATAGAATGAAAAGAATGACACGACATTGTTGGGGCGACTCAGTGAAGGTAATTGGCTTATGGTTTATAATTATTCTGGTGGGAAATTTATATTACCCTTTGAGCAAAACAAGTTATCGCATGAAATGGTTCAGTTTCTTGCACGAAACAATTCGATTTTCTGGTTGCCCTATGTTCACTTCGCTTGTGGTTTTTCTGTTTCAACATAAATGATAATAACTGACTCAAGCAGCTTTAGTGGTGCCCGTCATAGAGCTTCACATGGCGGCAATATCAGTAACACGCATCTAAATCATGTGACATCATTGTACATGCCTATTACCACACAATATACTCTGATATCTTTTTTCGGAACAGACCAGTGTCTCTCCGCTGGGAGTATAGCAGTTATAGGCGCAGCAGTGAAGCTCTCTGGTTTTTGTTCTGACATACAATGTCAAACTCCTCTAAGCACTCTCCATTTTAACCGAAGGCAGTGATGGAGCTTATGCATGGTTTCAGTTCCAGGCAATAGAGTGACATGCCTTGCTTGATTATCTGATCGGACCTTTTTACATGTGCCTCCATTTATAGTATAAACGATATTGCCTATACCTCGTTCTGTCAACAGGCATGACAAATAATTGTTTAGGAAATGTACACGTATGTATAACGAAGAACGAACATAGTTTATTGCTTTTGTGTGGCACATATTTTATAGTCAAGCTGTATCTTTTCTCGAAATCGTAGATTAACCGACATGTAACTCCTCAAAAAAGGAATTATCAACACAAAAGCTTGTGTGAGTCCATACACAAACAATGGAATACCCGAATAATTAGAAGCATGTTAACAACTTGCACATTTAGCATTGAACATACATACATACATACATACATACATACATACATATATAATTCTAAGCTTTCTCATCTTGTTTACCAAAGAGTAATGTTCCTCCCGTTCTATCTGGCTTTGGTGGCTGAGTGTTGTATGCATAGCATTTCAATCCCCCTCTCTTAACCAAATGGGCTATGTTTTATATATCATGTTATTGCTTTTGCCTCAGAAACCCTCGTATGCCATGTTATTGCTTTTGTCTCATAATCCCTCATAGGCCATGCAATTGCTTTGGCCTCGGATCCCTCGCATTATGCATGCGTTGACGGGGTAGGTAGATCTGGTGTGGTGATCCTAACATATGTAAGACACACAAAATAGCGCAACAACACAGAAGCCCACAGACGTCCATCGAAGTCATAGAAATCAGAAGGAAGTCAGTCAGACTTCAAAAGAGGCTGACTTTCGGCAACTTCCCAATAGGCTTCAAAAGAGACTTACATAATTCTACTTTGGGTTCTGCTTGTGTAGTGAAATAGAAAATAAACCAACTTTGGTTTGCAAACGGAGTTCTTCATTTACCTGAACACCTACACCCGTGTTGGTAAATTGAAGTAAAATTCGCAATAGAAGAATAAATAATAATATCTAAGTCTTACCCCATGGTGCGATATATGGTGTCACTACAAGGTTCCTCTAGAATATGCAACTAGAAGCAGCCACAGAAAGGTGTCACTGGAAGGTGTCACTGGAAGTTGTCACTGGAATTTGCAACTACAAGGTGCCTCTTAAAGGCACAACTAGTAGTTGCCACGGGAAGGTGCCACTACAAGGTGCAACTGAAAGCTGCAACTTAAAGCTGCCACTGGAAGGTAACACTGGAAGGATCCACTGTCTGATGCTATTTAAACTAAAACGAAATTTCGGCTTATGCTTCAGAAAACATGAACTCTACTCAAACATTTTATCTGCTGTGTCCTGTAGTTAGATAATTCCCTAGTCGAATGAAATATAGATGCGTCCCTTGATAGAATATGTTATTTGATGTCGTAAAAGTGTGCATACAATGCACGTCTAGTTCGCTTTGCTTGCCAAAATTAAAACATATATATTAGATGAAGAGCATCCTTTCTATCTGCAGTATATCTACCCAGCACCTACCTTAGTAAATAATGAAGATACTGCGTAAACTTAACCAATACACTTACGGAAACAGCACAGTGTCAGCCATAAAACACTGTATTGTCCCTGTCATTTTATTTCTGCTCCTAAGCTGAATATAATCCTACCAATGGCATCCAGAGGGTGTCTGCCAGGATATGAGGGGTAATTAAAAAGTTGTTCAAGTTTTGAAGAGCTGTCCTGTTTTAAGCGGCAAAATCGCAATTGAGCAGTTGAACACATCCAAATTTGATCGATTTCTCGGAACTGCATATCACTTACATTCCTTTTGCATTTGATGTTAGATATCAGTGCCCACTGCTGTGGTGCCATAAGATTTATATAACTTTATCTTAATAAGAGATGCGGGATTTCAGATACAAAGATGATATTAAATAATGATATGAAATTCTGCATTAGATAAATGTTCATGCTTTCATTGTCTTGTCATCTCATTGACTGCTATTGAAACATGGGCTGTTCTGGTAGCTGGCGCTTTACAGGAGGGGGGGGAAGGGTGGGGAAAATTCGGTTCAACCCGCATCCTGAGCCAAACTTTCACAATGATTAACAGTGTGCCACATTCACGTAGACCGCAATGTATTTTTATTGTGTCCTCGAATGCCATTTGTAATGCTTATTAACATTTTGTTGGTTTAGAATGTTTGCCGCTTATCATTGTGGCATTATGTATTATCATTTACCATCAGTAATAGATAACGTGGGCCTATTAAGCAGACAGCTACCCGACAGCAGCGGTATCTTGAGGAGGCACAGGGTCTTTAAAAAAGGCTATTGAGTTACTGTGTGACGAAGTGGGGTTTGGGAGTATTAATCAATACTGCCCAATGTTGCGAGCGCAGCGCTGCGGTTATGTCCCCAATCTGTTCGGACCATCATGTGCAACAGGTCGTTTGCTACCTTGAATTCAATGAGTTTGCTATGAAAGGCCAGTGTGAAAAGAACAGCTTATCATCAGGCGCGCTAGTTTATTAGTTGTTTTGTGGCCTATTCTTAATACCCTACGAATAAACTGTGGGACGGTATTTGTAGTTGCCTTAAAGGAGGGTCTGAGATAAAAATTTCGGCTTTGGAATGAACGTTTGCATGGGGAGTTGGCGATCTCAATACGGGTTTTGGACTTAAACGTGTCCTTGATTTCCACTCGGGCATCACAGAACATACCTCGAGTTAATGACAATCTCGGACAGATTTATCACTCCGCACCTGGGCGATCGTACGAAATGGTTTTACACCGGCCATTTAATAGGGCTGGTGTTAGTTTCGAGCCTTGCCTTGTTAGTTTGCATAAAATAGTGTTTTTTCTACGCTATTTACTCAATTAACACGCAATAAACTTCAAGATTCATTTACTCCTAGTCCCAGTCACATTAAAACATGCGTTTGACTACTGCGCTGGGTTTGGCATCTAGAAGACAGCATATATATACAGCCTATTAAAAAGGAAGCCGCAATGCACAAAAAGCTTACCCACAACAAAGAGCAATTTATTTGTTTTTAAGGAAAAATGCTTTTTATCCTGGTACCTATGTCACTAACAATATGAATGTAGCATGTTCTAATTTAGTGTCACAAACACATTTGTTGATGTCAAGGTTTGGGGCTTGCAATGTATTTATGTGAGAAAAAAGTTGCTCAACAGTTTCTGTACAAGCTTTTATTGCTCTCCCATATGGAGTATAGACCAACGACACATAGAGGGTTTTTGCCTAATTTGGCGAAAATGTATAAGTCGTGTCCGGAAGCTCCATCCCCAAACCCGTACCATATACTTACATCTTTTCAAATGTCAACAACCAATCATTAAACAATGAATGAGGCGCTATATCATGTCTCCATGTGAATGCATATGCAGTTGTAACAATGTGTGGTCCTTTGTGAGCAGACTCTGCGCATTTAGTTATTCCACTTTGGCTTGTAATCTGAGAATTGTAATGTCCATCATTGGTATCAGTACTAACGCTATTTTCCCTGCAGAAATCGCGCCGAGTGAGTACCTACTCAGGTTGAATGAGAATGAAATAAACAGTCATGTGTTAAAAACTATTACATTATAAAGAGAGATCATTATGCAACGGGATGGCCGAGCAATTTCTATTCTTCCCTCACAAGAAATGGACGGGCTCCTGACCACAATTTGCACGTTACGATGTTAATCTTCATTTATTTCTAGCACTGATTCTTTACAAATCTGTACGTTTATATGAACGAAATAAAAACTATATGCATATATATATATATATATATATAAAATATATATATATATATATATATATATATATATATATATATATATATATATATTTATATATGTATATATATACATATATATATATATATATATAACGTATATATCCATATATGTATATATATATATAATATATATGTAAATATATATGTATATATGTATATATATATATATATATATATCTCTATATATATATATATATCTGTATGTATGTATGTGTATGTCTATGTATGTCTGTATGTCTGTATGTATGTATGTATGTATGTATGTATGTATGTATGTATGTTTGTATGTATGTATGTATGTATGTATGTATGTATGTATGTATGTATGTTTGTACGTATGTATGTATGTATGTGTGTATTTTTGTGTATTATTATTTTGGCTCGTACTAGTCAATTTTAAATCTCACCTTAAATTATCTTGGCTGGCTAAAAGAGACTCCTACCAGACGAAACACAATACTGATGTGAGCGACAGATATATTGTTCCCGTGCTCGGCGAACTTAGCTTATGCATTATAAGCCAAAGTTGTATCAAGACTTCGTTCTGCCGCACTGCACTTGTTGAACCTGCCGGCTTATCGCTGCTATTTATCAACCTAATATCGTTGTTTTTGGGTTCTATAGAGACAGTATAGCTCTGTGCATGAAATACCGCAGAAAGGAGTGGTGATGGTTTGATTAAACGCATTGCCAAAGGTAATTAGATCATTGCAGATGTCAATACCACTCGGTGCAGTAACATAGCCGCATCCCGGCGATGACCGCCTATTTCGACGATAGCCGAGTGTTGTGCTGTCGATTAGGACGGCGAGTGAGTCCAAATGAGCCTATTTCGTGTGCATATTTGATTCTTGCTAGCTCCCGTAACATACACTCGTTTCTACGTTTTCGCTACACTATCCGCCAAAGGAAAGTCATAGAATCTGATTGGAGATTAATGCGAAGGGAACCAACCGATAATCATAAGTGGACCAACAGCTACATCTAGCGGTAAGGTGATGGAACAGGTGCTTCAATGAAGTCAACTTTTCAACGTTTCACAGTGACACCATTTGCCAACATTTCCATTCCATAATGGCATGTAGAGAATGTGATCGCTAGGATGGCTTTTACACGGACACAAATGATCCTTATGGGCGAACGGAAAATTATGAGTCACTTTGTCAATCCAGGCGAGTGTAAATCACTGCAGTGCAGGTAACACAGATAAATGCCTTTCAGACTAATTGTTTGTGCCATACATCATATCAGACATGACAACAGTTATATGGAAACCCACATACGCGAAACATATCTCAAGGCAAAATGCAATGATAAACAAGCATCTCTTCACAGGAAAAAATCGACACAGCCATGTGATCCAGCGTGTGTGTGAAGACAAGAACGCTGATGACAGCATGAAGTAAAACTCTGGTGCTCATTGGATGCATAGATAAGAGCAGTAAAATGATGTCTAATCAGGTGTTTGCCTTTGTAATTGACATAGATGCACCTCGAGATTGTTCACTATACCAGTGAGGATACACTAGCGGTATGTACAATGCAATACAAGTGAGAAGACCCCCAAGACATATGCATTGCTACATAAGTGAGTACACCCTCAAGGCATATATATTGCTATACAAGAGAGGACGCATTTTGAGGCATGTACATTGTTATACAAATAGGGACATTCTTAAGTCATGCTTATTGCTCTGCAAGTGAGAACACACTCTAGGCATGTATTATAGTCTGCATCTGAGGACACAGGTGCATATGTATTACAAGCGAGGACACTCTAGAGCCATGTGAGTTTCTATCCATACAAAGAAACAATGAGTCTGTAAGTGGGGACACACTCTAGGCATGAGTATTGCTCTGCAATCGGCCAAACTCTAGGCATGTACATTGTTCTGCAAGAAGACAAACTCAAGGCGTAAATAATTTACAACCACGGATGACGCACTCAAAGATTGTATATTTATTCACACGCATGTATCATGCTCTACATGTAAGGACACACTTGATGTACATCGTTCGCTGTACAAGTGAGGACACACTCGGGTCAATTGCTAAGCTAGTGAGAACAATCTTAAGGCATGTATATAGCATTACAAATGAGGACAAACTCGCGGCACATATATTGCTCTCCTAGTTAGGACACACGGAAGTCATGTATATTGCCATATTATACCATGGGGCATCACATTGAGATCAATGGGGATCAGTTGAGTCTCATTTTTGTCACGATAAAAGCCACCTTGGCGTTGCATATTTGTTCGTGTATACGTGGTTTCACATGCCAACAGTTGGCGGATACAGCGAGCAAATGACGCATGTTAATAGAATTGAAGTATAGTCGCTTTCGACACAGGACAAGTTCAAGACCACAAACAAATCTATGGGTATTATACTATTGGACGACAAGCTGTGACACAAGGTACTTAAACGGATTTCAAGACCCCTGGTTTTCAACCCTTGGCAACAAAAGAGATGAGAATCGAAATACGCAAGAGAGTCGCGCTGAAGACTATCCTTTGATAGGTCGATCAATCACAGCTGATGGTTGCAAATCTAACGTCCAAAACAGAATGCTAGCACAAGAAATAACACTCTTATAGATAGACCAATTCCTAGAACAAGATATAGCTCTTGGAAAACTTTCTCTTAAGTTGAATATGCCGCGCATCCTATGCATTGTCATGGTTGATGCGGCCCTGGCAACCTAGCCTATGGTTATAAAAAGGAGTACTATAGAGACTGGGGGTACGAGCGCAGTTTCCAAAATGGACGCTCACGAACCAGCCTGCGGTGCGAGCGTACCTCCCCTTACTACAGTTTCAACCAGCCCTTCCAGCCGATCTTTGCCAGGGCCAACTAAAGAGGGCAATCACCAGGACCCTGAGGAATAAGCTCTTCTATACGACTCACACGCTCCAAAAGGTCCTCACCTCAATATCAAGGTCCACCTTCTCCTCCTTTAAATAATCCACATCTACCCACAACTCAGCCACCACATTTTGATCGGTGCTCATTCTGTACCACCTGGCTAATCTGTTCACCAGATCAACGCGGGCCCATAGGCCAGAGTGTCTACACCACCCCCCCCCCCCCCCCCCCCCCCCCCCCCGAGCTATCCACTGCTTTGAGTCAAAGGGGGAGAGAGACACCTTGTAAATGTGGAGACCATATACTTTGTGGCAGTCACTCCTGAACATTCCGTGGCGAAACTGCTTTTGGGCGAACAGCGACTGATCGTACCGTAGAAGCTTCTTGATCACCACCTTCTTCACACATTTTGCTTTTTTGATCTCATCCTGGCTCGACATCAATATCGAGTACATCTTACGGCACACTCATCCTTCATCTTCCCAAGAACCTTCTCGTTCACACTGCTGTAGAGGCTACAGGAGGGATGAAAGTTACTATTGTCAAAGAGATGGGCATCTTCCTTCATGTCAGCATTAATGTCAGGCGTGCGTATCTCCATAAGCAGAGAATCCGTATCCGTGTACAACAAGTAATAGAAGTCGTACATCCGGTGCTTGGGGAGGTCAAGTTTACACATACCCACATACACCGGGCAGTTCAGTAACAGGTGAGTCTTGTGCATCTGCAGAGCGGCCAGGTCATCATCAAACACATGATTGTGAGCATAAGCGGGACTTGAGATACCCCTACGCATTCTTTCTTCTTTGGTAGAGCGCACAATATTGACATCGAACCGCCTGCGGAGGTTCTCCATAGTCTTGCCGACCACAGAGTTATTCATCAGCTTATACAGGTCCTTCTCAAAGTCACTGGTGGCCACCTCACGCAGATCTGTATTCATCCAAATGTAAAGCTCCATCCAGGGAATCTGGTCAAAGGCAAGTGCACGTTGAATCTTGTTAAGTCTCATCCTACAAGACAGATACAGCTTGAGATTCCTGTAGTGCACCACATACCTCTCCTTATTCCTCAGGTATGGCACCAACTTTTCAACTTCGCCCAAGGTGCCACCCAACTCGCCTAGGAGGTCCTCATAAGCCAGTGGGTAGTCTTTGTGCTCGCCATGAAGTGTAGTAGGATACTCCAAGTCAACCTCAAGAATGTATCCAGTTTCGGCATCATCTGGGTGGGCCTGTACCTGTAGATCCGAGCCACCCATTCAATGTCCATGGTTGGCAAAGGCTGACTCATAGCCCATCCATACAAATTGTTTGCATCAAGGTACTGGATGCAGATCGTTAGTTTATCCTGGTCAAAGTCATCAACGAGCGTGTTATTGGCCTTTGCATGGCAGCGAAACACCATGCTTATACCGCCGGGTAGACCTTTCTCAATGAACAGGTCCGTGAGTAGTTCCAGTTCCACACCTGTGCTCTTAAGCAAAGCATCCCATGACACACCGGGACTGGTAAAGTAGTGGGCCGTATCTAACCCGTACTGCTTAAGACAGGTCTTGCAGAACACCTCAAACACATCTGTCACCCATATTCTTACACTCGAACACGCTCAAGAACTTATGTGCATGGGCATTGTCTACAGCAGATAGACATTCATCAGAGAGCTTGCTGTAGAACTCCTCGATCGTGGCAGAGGGGAATCAAACTTATCCCAGTCGTCCATGAACTCATAGGGGAAGACTTCTTTGGCTTCATCTGGTCTGGCTCATATTCCGCCGTCATAGCAAACTCATCTGGATTGTTGGCAGACACCCGCTTATCAAGCGAGGCCAGGAGGAACTGTACGCTGTCAATGAAGCGCAACTGACCAAGCGACAGGGAAATATATTTCCCCATGTTGTTGGGGATACAGTTGATGTTCCCCTGCACTTGGCTTATACCCTGCACCACGAGATGGGAGTCATAGCCCCGCAGGTTATGGAACTCTACAGAGATGGGTATTGTCTTTGGACTCAGCTGAGGTTTCAGATTACTCACGTTATGGGCTTGCCCTCTGTACAAGCCTGTTATATTGCATTGATCGCAGACAGAATCACAGCCTAGTTTTTTGTTGCACACGTGACAGTGGGTTGCAGCCTTATGTGGCCTTCTATCCTCCTGAGTCATCCGCATAGGGACAGGCTTGGACAGAACTGCTTTGATCTTTTGCTCCTCCTGCTGCAGAGCCAGGAACATACCCTGTGAGGTATACCAATGCAGACATAGATCACAGAAGAACTTGCACTCTTTTTCTTCGGTCTTGTCATACAGCAAGCGATTCAGGTCTTTGATTTGCGCATAATAAAACCTACCGTCTTTCTTAATCAGCATGAGGTTTGTATGGGTACCAGAGTGCTTACTTACCCCAGCCAAAAACATTCAAGGCTAGGCTAGCATGCTTTTCTATCTTCTCAATATGCGACGCTGGTGTAGGATATTCTACACCTGCACCCTTCAGGAGATCCAAGAGCCAATGAAAGTTTCATTTTGATGGTCGCTGTAACCAATAGAAATCATCCTAGTTCTATACGTTTATGATGGCCTGCTTAGACGCCAGCGCAACCAGCAGTCGCAGGTAGGAGCCACCCTTCAACGGTTTGTAGTTGGCAATATAAATCCAAAGAGTTCAGACCACCACTTTTCCAACCGTTCTTAGATATCAACAACACTCTGGTCCAGTACAACGTCCAGGTTTTCCGAGGAGAGAACCACCTGCTACTTATTTCGCAACACAGGCTTATCATAATTAGTGCTGTCATCATCTGCTTGCTTGGATAGTCGTACCTGAAGGACAAACTGACATTTGATTCCACGTAGCTCTTTCAGCTTACCCGTCAAAACTGTATGCATTTTCTGACGCATGCCCTTAAAGAACACCATAAGGTTCAAGCCAAAGTGTTCATCACCAATCCACGCAAATAGTTTTTAAAAGCCCACTTAGTCTTCTTGAAGGCATTACGCGGCGTTGGGACTTGGGACTGGGTTGCTGGGACTGATCTGCGTGGGGAAGGGACTGATCTGCGTGGGGCAGGGACTGGTCTGCGTGGGGCAGGGACTGGTCTGCGTGGGGAAGGGACTGGTCGGCGTGGGGCAGGGTGGGGAATGGGTGCTTGCCAACCCAGCCCTTAATCAAAGCCTACATCTCCTTGAATGTACGGTCATATTCATTACGCACTTGGAGTGCTTTTAGTGCAACCCTAGAGCGTGGATAAGAAGGCTTAAAACCGTTAATTGAAGCATAATCGTGTTGGGCTTGCTGATTATGAGTCATGTTTACTACACAGTTTCATTAGTCTAAGAGGGATTTGTTTGATACACAAAAGACAACAATTCTACAGCAAGCCGACTTTGACCTTGCTGACAGCGCCACAGGATTTGTTTTTAGTTGGGAATCCCTGTTCAGTGCCGCCGGCTGCACTCTGTTGTGAATCATTTTTTTTCTTTTGACGAAGACGACTGTGGTTGACTTTATCAAACCCACAATACATAGACAATCCTACCTTATTATTTTTATAGCCTTGTGACAACCCTTACAAAGACGATTAACGACATCATGTTTTTCTATTTTCTGTTTAAGTTACAAAAAACTCCTGTGTACAGGGCCTGTTAAAGGGGACTTCCTTCCCGAGTAACATCCATGGGCACCTATTGTCATATAATACCTTTGTTATATCTATAGATCTCCTTTGAGTATTTGGTAATACCGTCTGGTGGCAACTGGGTAACAGGCCGCACCACAAGCAGCTCCTCTTTTACCCAGATGAAGAAACCTAAATTGGTTACTGAGGCAGCAGCAGCTATCAAGGCCAATATCACTTCAATCGTCGCCATATGCAGTAGGTTGATCAGTCTTCAGCAGCAGTTTTGCGTGCTTGGTCTTTGCTGGTAGTTGGCGGACTGTGACACGTTCCTCCTTTGTTGGAATTACATCATTTTCATGTATAGCGTCTTCAAACGAGTGACAGTCCTTGGTGAGAAGAGCACCATCCATCAAGTCTGCTCACGTAATCTGAATCTGCTCACGTAATCTGAATCATCCCACTCCATTGACCGCAACTGATAGGCCTTGTTGAAACGTATGGTGGGGCAGAGGATAACAATATGTTCGAAGGCACCGAAGTATGTCGAGGATGAATACGGTTTTTCCGCATCCTGTTTGCCCACAAACAATAGCCAGACTGGTAGTAGACCGTGCTGACCTACCTGCCATCTTTAATGTTAAGCTGTGTATCCATCACAATATACATATAAGCGTTCAATGCACCAGCCGTCTGTGATTTTTGTGTGATCTGTATGGTGATACCCTCAGATGCATTCTCCACTGCCCTGTCCCTACCATACAGCTGGTCGTCATAACTCGTCCTTAAGTCGAGCCACAGAGCATACTTTTGCAGCTATTGCTACACTGGGGTCTCGGTTACTCGCTGCTGCAAAGGCCTTCTTCACCTCGTCTCACCGCTGGTAGCCACGCGTGTCTTGGGCATAGAGTTGTTTGGGGATGCCCTCAATGGTCACCTCAACTTTTGTAATCTTTGGGTTGTAGAACGACTCTGTCTTCCTGGCGAATGAGGTATTGGCTGGGTCTTAAAAGAGCAGTAGGATGCCTTTCATGCTGCGAGCAAGCTCAGTCAGATTGATGTTCTCTTTTATTGACAGAATCGAGAGCCGACCTGTGTACTGGGTGCGTATCGTGCGGACCAACCATGTAATACTCCAGCGAGATGCCTTTAATTTTGTAGCTGGCAGCGGTGTCGCCTGTTGTGTAAATCACGAGGTTGCATTCGTTGAACATGAGCTCATATTCCAGTCTGTCATTAAGCGCGCTCTGGTAGAATGGCTTGTGGCTCTCGAAAAGTTCTAAGTCAAGCGGAACATAGAACCTGTTACCATACACATCGGCTATGGCCTTGACCTCTTTCTCTGTCTCGTCTTTGTCTCCTGCCCCCATTTGTATCGTAGTTGTGTTTCAGTCATCTGATGTGTTAATGCCCCAATACTGGAGACCCTGTCTCTCATGTGCATCCCACCACAAGTCGTGGTAACAGTGGTACACATCGCCGTCTTCAATAGACATGACCTCATTGCCAGGTATCTTGATTGTCATTTTCTTAAGCCATGGTATGACCCAGGTTTTGCACAACGCTGCGGTTAGCATGAGCCGATGCCAGTGTGAATTTAAAGGCCAGCCGTGCCGTCCCTGGGTCAATGACGTGATCTGCGCCTAGATTGGGAAAGTGAACCAGGAGTTGTTGGTTCTGGTCAATAGTGCTTAGATTGTTTGTACTAACTAGAGACTGTCACACGCCCTTTACCCCCTAGGGGTTCGCGTATCCAGCGGTGTAGGCTTAGATTGAGCCCGTAAGTACTTGACATGCTGAATTCTTAATAACAATCATATATTTAACATAGTAACATTGAGCTACATGAGCGCGTGTGCAATTTGTTCGGGGAGCAAGGTATAACAATCACCTCCATCCTCATTGCGTTTGGATAAGCAATCTCGACCCTGGTAGTTGCTTTGACGGGCGGAGGGAGCACTAGTGCAACCCCGGCACCAACACCGACGCGAGCTGATAAGCCTGGTTTAAAAAAGTGGATTAAAAAAAACAGCTGAACTCCTTGGCAAACGTTCTGAAGGGCCTAGTCGGTAAGGCAGCAGCTGCCCTTGCAGGAATCATTGACTCAATCGTATCATGGCTGCTTTAGTCAGCTGCAAAGATTGCTGGTTGGATGACAGAACATGTATTAGCTGCAGTTGTGGCGGTGCGGGGAATTATCCTCCTGATGCTCCGTGACTTACTTCGTAGCAAGCCAAAGCACAGCTAAGCCTTTAGCGATTCCTCCTACAATAAGAGCGGTTTTATTCATCCTCGTGCACCCCATGCAGACCGGTCCGGGCCACGCCGACAGGGATCGGCCCTGAAGAGGGGACTCCCATATCAGTATCTGTTGGTGGCTCAAAACTTCCTATTTCTTGATCCACCGGAACTGAGTTGACATCAGTATTGCTGCCAATCAGCTGTTCCTCAGTTGCGATGTACCCAGCAACTTTTGCAATGGCCATGCTCATATCAGACGGACCCATGTACAGGCCCGTTCCAAACACATAATCAACCTCTGAGGAAGCTTTCTGGAGAATGTTCTGATACCGGCGCATGGATGACGGAATGACCACTGGGGAGTTAATTACATCCTCAAACTTTGGCCTGAAGAATGGCCAAGACATATGTCGTTAATTTGCTCAACGCTGGTCTGTGTAAAGCCCTTAGACATGTCTGGTATGAAGTTACTCCAGGCTTCGTCGGCTTCAGGTCCCGGTGTTAGATGCAGAACAGCCCCTATTTACTCTTGGAAGGATTGTAGGTTGCTCGCGTAGGCAATACCTGGCTTTGTATCCTTTTCCGCCTTAAAGGCCATAGGGTCATAATGAACGTTTCGACCAGCAACCTTGACGGCACTACTGCATCATGTGCATATAAGATACCAAGGCCACGATTAGCTACGGTTTCCTTCTGGCGCCAGTCTGTGTTTGGTTGAACACCAAAGTAAGTGCAGAGTCTCTCATATGCCCTGTTTTCATGTGTATTGTTAAGGGGTACATATGCATGATCCAGTCAATCACGTATACTGTGGGTTGGAGTATGCTCGACATAAAGTGTCCTTACACTTGTATCCTTGGGAGGATTATCCCGCCCAGTACAAACCTCAGATTCTGCTTTGGCTTCACCACAGTCCCCCGGCGACCATCGGGGTGTTTGTGGACTGTGTTTTCCGAGTGTGCGCCCATGAGGACCTGGGGAAGATATTTCTCACTCGATGACCTCTATGTCGACTAACTACTTGTGTGCCCCAGGAGAAGATCCGCTGGAAGGGGTTGGTTGATGCTGTAGTAAGGGGAAAATGCGCTCGTACTCCCAGTATCTACACTACTCAAGGGATCTCACCAATTGATATCATGAAGTAGAATGACTTTGGCTGCAGTGATCATAGTGCCGCCCTTATGTAAGACCTTGACCCGTATTCAATGAACAGTCTGATTTTCCTCAAGATTTATTTGAACCATGCTCGCGTGGTGGAGGAGAGCATAGCAACGGCTGGCCAGGTCGCCCACAGACTCTCCAAGTAATCAGCCAGAGACGTCTTTATCCATGCCAAACATATTTATTGAACGGATCGCTCGCACATAACAATATGTTGCAACTCAGGGCTATTGCAAAAAAATTGCTGGAAGACGATTGCAGTCATCAGCAACCTCGCACCAGCCGTCAAGATTTCTGTGAAACATGACCGGGGACGTCTTGGCTGAACAATTACCCTATCTTCCCAGAATATACCAGAATGACCATCTTATGAAGACAAAAGACATAGCACACCTCGGTTAATGGGTCATAATGCGTAACATTTAATGCAATGTATCGTTCATGATTAGCAAACGGAAAAATCAAAGAATTTTAAAAAATGCTGTCAATTTGTATTTGTTTGTTTAAGCTGTGTTTTGAGTCAGAATGATCATAATGTTTACATAACGCATGTAGATGCTATTGTTACAGACCTTGATTCGTGTTGCACATAGCATCACTTAATTCTACAGATCAACATTTGTATTGTATATATGCACACCATCCAACGATTTTAACAGAATTTGTTTGACGCGATGACCACTACGCAAATATACACAAATAATGACACCCGCGGAAAAGCACTCCTAAACCAATCAGTTATTGTAAGCCATTGAGTAACTTAAAGATAATTAAAAATCTGAATAGAATTCACTTTGATGGCCGTGAGTGAAGTACGCGGCCGAAGCAGGAGCCTCATCAACATGGAAAGCGAATGCGGGGTTTCCCGTCGTTTGGGGCATAGGAACTATCGGCAGAGGCATTAGATTGGGCACATCTTGGATAATATCGTGATGGTGGTGATGGAGAAGATTGGGTTGGCAGGTGGTTCTCTTTGTATTGCTGGAAGAACACGTGGCCTCCTGTAAAGGAGAAACATTCGTCAACCTCCGATTACTACAATGCGACATCTTGCTGCGTTGTGCTGCTGTAGAAATCAAGAGATGATTTTGTTTCACGGTCTATTTGCTGGAAGCGTTACCTGTATGCTTTGCGCCAGCCAAGACAACTCCATAGTAGTATGAACAGGACTCCAATAGGCATGGCAACCCACGAGGCAATTAAATCATAACATTCTTGTGCTGAAAGTCATTACAAATTCAATTTACAACGGTAATCGCCTATCCCACTTAATACCCAGATTAACTCTGGCCCTTGTAAACGCAAATTCTATAAGCGGGTTTAATTAATGATGAGTGGTTTCAAAATACCTTGATAGCTTTCACATCTGGTACCAGAGAATTCACGAGACATACTGCATCTCGGGATCTGTTCTTCGATAGTGCAAGTCCCGCTGTTGTGGCAAACGTCGTGACACATATCTGCATAGAAATCCCGGGGACATGATTGGCACATTTCTGTTGTCATGAGTTGTCATATTTCTATCTCAAATATGGATGTGTGTATTACAAAACAAGTAGTATACCATGACAGACACTTTCGACTAGTCCGTATTCACCATCCCCCTCAATGATATAACCATCGGGGCAAGGAAGACAGTTATACAACAAGTCTTCCGGCTGGTAGTAATCTTTAGGGCAAGGCAAACACATGCCAGCCCGCTCATTGTACATGTGGCCCTTATGGCAATTGACATCTATTGATAGACAAACAAAGTAAACTATTAATGCTATTGTGAATGTTCTAACAAACAAGGACGTGCTAGTTGTGGTAACAGTTTGTAAAGGCAATGGCTGTTATATTATCAAGAATCACATTTGAAAAAAGTAACAATAACTCAGTAGTGGAGACATAAATTCAGATTCAATACGGGATTCTTTTAAATGATCATTTCTAGTGACCTAAACTAAGGATGAATTCTGTATGATTGTGACACAGGATAATGTCACTTGCGCCCAACGAACGACCACCACCAACAATATTTGTAGTTCCCGGTTCAGAATGGTCTATGGATCATCATTCCTGCTGTTAAATACTGCTTCGAATGTGACATACGTGTCTGGGCTGCATGCACAATAAATGATCCAAAGCAATGCAATGTTGTGAGATGTATAATTTGCGGGCTTAAAGGGACAAAGGCTATGTAAAAACTTTGCATTCTCATGTCGTATCCAGATATGTATGGCGTCTGCTATAAAGCGAGATAAAAATTGGCAACTTGGTATATACAGGAACCTACACGATGCTTCCTACACGAAGACCGCCGATACAAATACCCGCAACAGCTGCATTGGAATCGATCCATGTTTGTATCTACCAACATGAACAAATAAACAAAATGCGTACGATAATGAGAGTGAGTCTTCGCGAAATCACAATATAATTAATCAGAGATTATTGACAAATGAATCATGTCTGATTACTAACCCTACTAAGATCAGCTTTTTAGAGCCTACCACCACCATTAGAGTGCGAAAAACTTGCATCCGCCGAATCTTAACACTGTAGTCGGGTCTCCATTTAGCTATTCCACTTTCAATGCACAACTTGACAGCTGCACGGGTATGAACTGTACCCAGCCAACCATATCTAGATCACTGGTTGGATTAATTATGTGGATATGTGGCATCTCATTCCCAGGTTGTTTTTTTCATCAGTTCAAAAGCAAGATATCAGGGTACATGGGCATTTTTCATACCTTTCAACGAAAACATCAGTTTGTCACATGCTACATGTTGTGCGCTACCACGAAAACATATACAGTTTGTCACATACGCATGCAAAGTTCCCACGTCATCGGCACCGACATTTTAGATTTTCCGAGGTGTAGCATGTTGGACATGCTTATATATATATAGCTATACTGTCCAATCAGGTTTTGGTAAGTTCAACGAACACAGTACATGCAGATGGTGGTTGGTGTATCATATATGTTCCCTTATACATTCCACTAAAACGCGTTCGGTAGATTACACATTTTATATGTATATATATATATATCTATATATATATATATCTATATATATATATATATATATATATATAGAGATATATATATATCGTATATATATATCTACTCTATATATATATATATATATATGTCTATATATAGTATAGATATACATATATCTATATCTCCCTATGTTTATATATATGTCTATATATATATGTGTATACATATATCTATATATATAATGCATTTAAATTTATATGATACGTATATATATATGTGTGTGTCAGTGTATTCATATATATATTTATATATCTAGCTGATATATATATATATATATATATATATACGCTTGATATGTATATATATTTATATATATAAATGTATATATATATTTATATATATATATATACGAAGCATATACGTGCATGCAATGCATATAAGACCACTTATACGCGGCATATGTTTTATATATATACTATCTACATATATCTATATATGTAAATGTTTATATGATCATATAAATATATATCTAGCATATATATACATATATATTTGTACATCCTATATATATATATATATATACATATATACATATATGTATATATATGCCATATACATATATATATATATATATAAATATATATATACAAGTATATATATATCAATAAGTAACATACACATATATATATCGTTGTACACTTGTGGTATATGAATGTGTTATTAGTGGTGTATCTGTTTGTATATTATTTCAAATCCATCCTTTACACTGAGCACGGCTCTTACCACAGCGATCTCCATTAGACGCATACGGAGAACTCCACTTCGAACTTCTACATTCGTGATCTGATCACCTCCTAGGACATCCTTATAACAACAGTGCCCCAAAATAACAAGTCTATGTCAATAAGTAACATACACCACACCACAAATATCTTTGCACGTAATCTGAATACAGAAATGAAGTAAGTTGTGCGTTATAGAGGTTTTACTGCTAAATTGAAACGTTTAGCGGTGTAAAAATAGATAATTAATGTACTCCTCGGTGTTTTCAATATCAGGACAATCTGGTACCCAATCATCCCTGTTGGCAGAGGATGGGGTGAAGACAATAGAGCCACATTGAAACGAACGGGACGGTTTGAATCAAATCTATTATCACAATGTGTGAGGCACTAAACATCAACGGCGTAATACTTACCTATTGCATTGCACGACAGGTACTTTTATACTGACACCAGTGTTTCACTCTGCATTAGTAGCAACCTCTAACATGGATGTGGGAAATGGTCTAGCAACATTGGCCCTAGATAATTTTGGACCAATACGATTTGAACTGAGGCTGGAATCGAAGCGTGATGATATTCCCAGCTCAATCTTAATATTGTTTGGGAACATTCCGCTTCTGAAGAAAATCATGACGTTTGGATGAGTGTTATTATTATTATATTATTATTATTATATCATTTATTCGCAAATCTAAGTTTACAAAAAGATATATCAATTAAGCAATAAAAAATAAAAAATACATGAGTACCAATCAGTTTGTACATAGGAACACACGAAGCTCATCTGCCTCTTGCAGTGTTAAAGAAGTTAACAAACTGCCTTCGCGCTGCTGACCCAATTCTTGCAAAGCGCATATTGTCGCCCTGTCTTCTGCTGTTACTTCATTAATATTTAAAAGCAATTCGCGTACATTATTAAGGTTACGTTCATTAATTAATCTTAGTTGTTGGTAGTCTAAATTTAGTAATGACAGACATGATCTTACATTATTCGATACGACAGATGAGCTTACATTAGTGAGCATAGTAGCAAGTCGAACTTTTGGGTTGTTACTAACGGTGCATTTCACCCAAAAATTAACAAAACGTAACAATAACTGAGTGCGTATATCAGGTCTGCCTCCCGGGGGGGGCACTTGGCCTTATTCTGGATAGGGGTGTGCCGCGGGACCTCGAAAACCCGTACCCGTCGTACAAGGTCAAAATGGCCAAAAGCATACCCCGTCGTACAAGGTATTATGCGAATGTATAACCCCTCGTACAGATTGAAGCTCAAAAACATACCCCATCGTACAAGTATGAGGCCAAAAAACCCGTCGTACAAGTCAAGAGGCCGATAAAACATACCCCGTCGCGCGGCACATATGTACTACCTCTATACCATTAAGTGCCCCCCCCCCCCGGGGTCTGCCTACAAGCAGCGGTAAAAAACGAGACCTCGTTCTTCTATTAAGCTTAAGAACTCTCCTTACACACTTTCGCCAAGCAACACTTATTTTTTCAAGTGACTTTAAATCCAATTTCCATAAAGGACTACCATAGAAGCTTGTACAAAAGGTATAAAAAAGCCTAGTGCGAACGTCGGTGCGGTAAAAGCCGAATCTGGACATCAAAATGTTAGTACGATAAAACAATTCTCCTACAGCTTTTTCGATATTCGCATCGTTGTTTTCATAACCAATATAACTGCCTAGATGAACAACCTTAGAGTACTTTTGTAAAATAGCTCCATTCAGCCGTAATTCGAGATTGGTATAACATTGTGGAATATTGTAGCACAGCAGCATACTTTTATCACTATTGAACATTACATCGTATTCTTGTGCGTATTCTTTGCATATTGAAATCATAAGCTCGGCAGCAGTGACTGAGGGAGCAAGGAGTGTTAAGTCGTCAGCATATCCAAATGCACCCATAAACTGATGACTGACATGACAACCAACATTACTACGTTCAAGACGATTAAGAAGCTCATCGATATAAATACCGAAAAGAATCGGCGATAACACACCGCCCTGCTTTATGCCATTACTGCATTGGAATGCCTCAGACACATTAGAGTCCCATTTAACTAACAACGATTGGTTGAAATACATATAAAGGAACAACTTTACAATAGTAGGACACAAACCTCTACGTATCAATAATTGAAACAATTTAATATAATTAACCCTATCAAATGCCTTCGACACACAGGTACACTGAGAAGTGGAATGGTCTGGTTTAAAACCAAACTGGAGGTGACTGGTGCTTAAAATATTTGAATACTTTGACAAAATAACGTTATCTAAAACCTTGCCTACAACACTATTCAGCGCTATCGATCGATAGTTATTGCTGTCGCTTGTCGATTTCTTTTTGTTTTTCAATAACGGAACAATCACCGACCTTGTCATTTCAACTGGAGTGAATGAATGAATGTTAGTTTACGACTGTGGAATTAAAATGCTGTTAGATTGGTCAACTCACTGCCACATGGTGGATACGTAAATGTATTCTCCACATCAATGTGATCGTACCGCCCAAGTGCTCCACATGTAAAAATTTTAGTAGATGGCCATACAAAATCGTGGCCGCTTCCGCAGTCAGGCTCGCAAAAGCTGTATATGTCACCCGAGGTACAGACTGAATTTCCCATAATTGGGTCTGCAGGGTCTTCACATCCATCCACTGAACAGCACAGGAAGAAGAACTACATTAGTAAACCAAGGTGGGCGAAAATGAGGATGAGTTAGAAATTGAATTTTATGATAACTGGGTATAGTCTTAACACTATTTTTAAAGTGCAATTTGTATTCCGTATGGGCCACACGACGCCAATTTGGTCGTCGCTATATTGAGGTTAACCACCCTGATTTTAAAAACTATTACGACGAACCTGTTCTTTGAGTTAAATAAACATAAAGATGAGCACTTTACCACAAATCATATCTTTACCGCATCCCTACACCCCCTCTTTTAACACAAACTCACAACGCGCGCACTTGCACAAACAAACACACTCTTGAAATGTCAAAACCTTACGTCTGGCGAAGATGTTAAACTTGCAATCACTTCTGTGTCCGAAATTGTCATAAGCATTGTATACCACCACTGTGGTACCCGGACTGAGAAGATCGCCTGTTATCAAGGACAAAACGAACATTAGTTTATGATTAAATTAGCTAGATATCATGCAGTACTTGTCGCGCACAATGACATTATTCTGTGTTATAGCGTATTGTACTGGTAACATACGCTGTAATTTGTCGGTAAGAAACCCCACAGAACAAATCACTCACTTTGTAAATGTTTGCCATGTTATCTGAAAGTACTCACCAGGTATGACGTTGGTCTGCAAAAGATAAGTACTTGAAGGTTGGGTAAAGCCTGCTGTTGCCATTTGAGTATCACTGTCGACCGTTACAGCAATATCGGATGGACAGTTATCGATTTTAGGCAAATCTGTATTCGAATAATAATAAATGTTATATGTGCAGCAAATTGTTCTCTTTGCTAAATTTGCTATCTATTTGATGAATAACAAACCTTGGCATTGGTCGTTCACCGCTAAAGTAGCGTAAGGACACCTGCTCACACTGCGATAATATGGAGCCATGGTTTGGGCGGTTACTAAGGTAAAAGCCTCTGGGCTATAATCATACACTAAACCTTCATCAGCTTCAGGGGTATCTACCTTACGGGCCTTGGTGATAGCTTGAATTTCCAGCGGCGTTAAACACCGGCACCATGCCTGAATTAAGTTCACTGTGCCGTAAAAGTTAGGACTGCCGGCTGTGATTTTGAGGCTGCACACAGTACAATCAAACCGGGTCAGACCACAACCACGCGCCAAAGCCACAATTAGGGAGTTAGCCAATAATTCATCACTTCATATTCAAACAGGAAACAATATATTGAGCAAAATATAAATATTACACTTTTGAATTGTACCAAAACAGCCGAGAAAAACGGGACCGATGTATTTCGCTTTTCATATAGTTGCTTGTAATGCTCACAGTGTGATATACATGCGGGACATGATAGGATGTGATAGGTACAAGAGGTATTGGAATAAAGCCATGTTAGTCGTCTGTAATGGGAGGTGGTACCCGTCAGCTTATTAGCTGAAATAAGTTTGCAAGGAATATTCATCCAATAGTAGGTATTATATATGCACTTACGAATTCCAAACGAGGGGACGACCAGAAACAGGTTCAAAAGCTCCTGTACTAAAGACTGTTCCGAGTGAAACTCGTATTTCTGATGTCGAAATGCATGCAGTGACATACGACCATTCTCTGAGAACGGAAATGTCAATGTTGGAATGATACGGTATTTCCGCGGTAGCTGCTCCACCCCTCAGCCCTTTATGGTCCAATGGAAATAACGGGACCCTGAAATCACCCCCATTTTGACAGATATATATAATTGAAAAATCCAAATGTTAGAAAGCATAGCAATATATTTTGTAAAAATTAGATGCATTACTTCATCCTTATTCAGACTAGATGTTACCTACCCATCATCATGTGCTAAGAGAAATATAACGGGATTTTCTTCACTTGTATACACCCAAACACCCACGGTCTACATTTCGCAATCTCTTATATCAATCGGTACCGTTGATTCAGCAGTACCACCTTTAAATGGATATCAAACTGCCTGTTTGTTGCTGAAAACCGTTGGGTATATGATAAAATATTGCAATTCTAATCGACCACACAATATGCTATCTGCAACACCCACTGATGTTATTGGGTACTATATATTATACTGATTAATATACTTTCAATAACAGACTGCAGAATATCCATTTAGCATCATCGACAATGCACTGATTCTATTTCAATATATTTATAATCATGGAAATTGTATATATATATATATATATATATATATATATATATATATATATATATATATATATATATATATATATATATATGTGTGTGTGTGTGTGTGTGTGTGTATCTATATATATATATATATATATATATATATATATATATATATATATATATATATCTATATATATATATATATCTCTATATATATATATATATATATATATATATATTAATATATATTCAAATATAAAATTATGTATACATGGATTTGGCTTGCAAAAATTCTCAATGCATTCACAACTGTCTGGGTCGTAAACTGCACAAAGCACAGAAAAGTAGTGAAAACGACATAACTGAACAATATTACATAAGAACTCACTATTGCATGGCAATTCTATAACAACTTACCATACTGCAAATCATTTGCATACTACACATTGCTACTTATTGATAACTGCCGGTTATGTTTTTTGTCATTGTTTAAAATGCTGCGCTGTGCTTTATAATGCATAGCATCGTAAAGTCGAAATCTTGCATGCAGAGGTCAGCCAGATATTGTTGTTGAGGTTGGATTTGTTACATAATTCATGACGAAGATTTGTCAAGCAAGCTTCCTTTTTCCCAAATCAGGTGGGCGAAAGTGTAATAAGGAACTCGTCCAGCACATGCCGATATATATCACGTTCATTGGCAACTGAGTATATCGGTTTGACCAAAACGAAGACAACAGTGGGATATGGAAAGGGGGACTCACTCCCATCCAGAGAGTTTCATGTATAATTGCCACCCTCTCGAATGCACGTCCCGCCGTTGTAACATAGTTGCGACATACAAGGATCAATCCAGAGTTCTTCACATTCAAGGCCTATGTAACCTAGCAACGATCATGTAACAACTTATAAGAATGTGCTTTAACATTCGTTATGAACATATATTTTATATTATCATTACCCGCACGTAAAGCTCAGTCTGATGATCTGATGACTGACACGGACAGTACGGCAGTTCTACCGAGTGACGTTAGTGCAGTGAATTTGCCCATTGGTGACACCGACAAATAACCCACATGGCGGTAATCTGTTTATTTCTTTTTGTAATCATGTTTAACATTGTCTCTTACAATTCCCATGGTCTTGGACCGGACAAGGTTGAGTACATAGGAAAGTTGTGTAGCACTGCTGATTTCGTTTTAATTCAGGAGCATTGGCTCATTGATGCAAACGTAGGTATTCTTGCCTCTAAATTGCCAAATGTCTGTTGTCATGGTGTATCAGCCATAGACAGCACCACTCTTTTGCAGGGTAGACCACATGGCGGTTGCTCTATACTTTAGAATTCTTATCTCCAATGCAGTATCACTCCCATTGAATCTGGCAATCGTAGATTGTGTGCGGTGATTGTGGAAACGGCAGATATGAGTGTATTACTTTGTAACATTTATATACCCACTGATACGAACCATTGTCTTGAAAATTTGTAATCGGTGGTGATATGAATACTGATTTGTCCCTATTAGGTTCTCTTCATACTCGATCACTAACGCGATTTATGCATGATAATGATTTCCATGAACCCGATTCAAATGTTGACTGCACATTTGATAGCCAAATCAATGGTGAAAGGTCTATCATTGATCATTTTTTCGTCAGTCAAAACTTGTTAGGCACTGTATCCAATTACTTTGTTCGACATGATGGCGACAACACTTCTGACCATTAGCCTTTGTTCATTTCGCTTTTGATTCCGATTTCCAAAGTTCAGCTTATCGCCCCTTCACGCCCAATCACTCGATTGTGCTGGCGGGAGGCTACCGATAGTTCTATTGATACATATCGTAATAGGATTCGAAATCGCTTACTATCTATTACTGTCCCTATCGATGCTGTTCTTTGTTCAGATTATCATTGTACATTACATTCTGATGACATTAGTAATTATTGTAATCAGCTCGAATCATTATTAGTTGATGAGAGACTACGTTCCGTACCAAAACTAAGTCAGCTGGAACTAGAATACCAGGTTGGAGCGATCACGTCCGTCCGTACCGTGATGCATCCTTGTTTTGGCATTCAATTTGGGTCCAGTGTGGGCGTCCAAGGACAGACTGGGATTCGTCGCCACACCAGGGGTCAATACAAACGCGCCCATAGAAAAGTAAAACGGGATAGACACACATTGACCGCTGTCAAAATGGCAGTTTCTTTGAACAATAGTAGTTCGAGGGATTTCTGGATTGAGGCTTAGAAACTTAATAGTATACGGAAAAAAAGCCTTTCCACGGTTGAAGGTAAAACGGGAGACGGCCCCATAGCAGACGCATTTGGCGGGAAATGGGAGAATCTTTATAATAGTGTATCCTTCGATAGGGACGAAATGGACCGTCTTGAGTCTGAGGTCTGAGACTGAGTGTTGTTCCTCGAACTGCTATTGTTCTCATACTATTTCTGTATCGGACATCTGGAGAGCCCTGAAATTACTAAAACCTAGTAAATGTGATGGAACGCTAACCACTGATCACTTACTAAACACATGTGATGAATTTTTTGTTCATATTGCCTTGCTTTTTTCCACCATGTAACGTCATGGCACTGCCTGTAGATCTTTGCTAAATGCGACTATCGTGCCTATCCCGAAGAATTTGAAGAAGTCATTAAATGACTCTTCAAACTACCGAGGGATAGCGCTCAATAGCCCTTTTAGTAAACTATTTGAGCTGACTATACTCGAAACACATCGACATAAGCTCTCGACCTCTGACTTGCAATTTGGGTACAAGAAGGGGCTATCGACCTCGGCATGTACGTTTGTTGCAAGTGAAGTCATCCAGCATTATTTAAATGCAGACAATGACGTGCATGTCATGCTCTTAGATGCTAGCAAAGCATTTGATTGTGTTAGCTATACCACGCTTTTTATCTGAACTGCTACGTAGGGGCCTTTGCCCACTCTTTAGTCGTTTACTCTTACATTTACATGTTTGTCAGACTGCCCATGTTAGATGGAATACCACCTTGTCTGAGCCATTTGCTTTAAGTAATGGTGTCAGACAGGGGGCATTCTATCTCCTGTTCTTTTTTCCATTTACGCGGACAAATTGCTATTCTCTCTTAACAATTCTGGAGTAGGCTGCCATTTTGGCCATTTGTTTGCATGTGCACTGTCATATGCTGACGATATAATTCTTTCGGCACCATGTAAGTCTGCCCTTTCCCGTATGCTGGATCTCGCAGCTGAGTGCGCGGTGAGTCTCAAGTTCAATGAAGCTAAGTCTCAGTACCTCTTGTACTCTGCTCGAGGTCGGACGCGGGCCGGGGGTTCTATTGACTTTTGTGGTGCCAATGTCCCTTTATCGGAGAGTGCTATTCACCTAGATAATCTCATGTCCACTAACTCTAAATCTGCAACAATACATCGGTCTACCACTGATATACAAAGTCGGACCAATGTATTGTTGTCACGTTTTCATTTCTGTCCTCCGGAGGTTCGATACAAACTTTTTAAATCGCATTGCGTCATTGCCCATGGAACTCAACTTTGGGACTTTGATAGTCGCTTTGTTGATGAATTTTTCACATCTTGGCGCAAGTGTGTGCGACTGGTCTGGGGGATCCCTAACATCACCCACTGCAACTTACTTCCCGAGATCTGTGATGACAGAGGCATTGAATCCAAGCTATTAACAAGATCTCTATCTTTTGTGCGTGCTGCCCTTTCAGCAACAAACGTTTTATATAGATTAAGTGGCTGTCTAGCCCTAGCTGGCAGCGGTTCAGCCGTATCTAATACGATTAGTCACATTGCTGACCACTTTTCATGGTCCCGCCATACAATAGGATATGGGTCCCTGAAGATTCCAGATGCTAATGATGCTATTGCCATGGTCACAGCTACTGCCATTCGGGAATTCTTAAGAATGCATCACGTTACGGTCGGGGTGGATCGTTCTAATCTGGCGAACATAATTCTTCTTTGTACTGAGTAACCTGATTATGAAAACACGATTCTATCTTATGTACTCTTATCAATTAAGATTATATATTATGGCTATCACGATGTAAAATGATTGTATAGACATTGTATTGTATGACTGATTGACTTTACTATATTGTCATATTTTTTATGATGAAATAAATAAATAATATTTATAACGCCAGCCAGCGCTTTTAGTTCATAACGCGATTGTTTCGTCTTAGCTATAGTTTCGCTACCAGTTTCACCTGTTGAAGAGCAAACGAAATCATCATCGGGAAGTAGGTAATTATAGGCAGCAGTCGTTTTCTGTACATTCCTGTATTGTTTTAATCATACTAGGTTGTTAAAGCCTTGTCGCCAAGGTTGCTCATGCTGTATTCCGCGATCGAGATTCATTTTTATGATTGTTGAGGCCCTGACTGCCCGGGTAGATTCTTCTTAATGAGATGAAGATATAGCGAGATATTTGGTCAATTATATCATCGCCTAACCCGTCAGTTGATGTAAGCAACATGAGCCTACAAAGCTGGCTCCCATTATTAAAGATTTTCGGGGAGACCAAATCAAAGACAACCTTTACCTGGGCAGCACTGTTAGTAATGGTATAATGATGCTCCTCGGGTCAAGATTATCTTTGATTTGATATAATGGTGCTCCTCGGGTCAGGGTTGTCTTTGATTTGCTTACATCAACTGACCAGTTAAGCGATGATATTGACTCAATAACTCGCATTAGGATGGGCAGCCCTTCTGTTGTGATATACATTGCGTATTACAGGACCATTGGAAGACTCAAGGTATGTTATTGATTATTGTATCCTTGATCTTACAGGAAAATTGGGTCACTCCTGAACGTGCAAAAACGCTCCCAAGCATATACACATACGCCATGATTTACGTCGAGCGTTATGATTACCAAACCACTGGTCATCTGAATGACTTCACTCACCGGCAGAGCTAGTTACATTACTTCTTGACATTTATTTGCACATAACTCGCCGGTTTACATAGGCTTTGTTTATAGTTCACATCCATGAAATCGGGTTTTCCAATTAATCGACCTCCAAAGACCCCAACTCCCTCACCAGATTTCATGCTTTAACCACAATAAAGTTTCGCCAATCACCCGCTGCTAACTTGCCATGATTGTCATTACCAGGTAACACCATGGCATTGAAAGAGGCACTTGACTGGAGAACTGGACTGTCACTTCAAGAGAGGCAAAGATACATGTATGAGGGTAAATATGCCAGTGATGTGACCTTAGAGGTAGGCAAGGTCAATCAAGAGAAGATAGCCACCCACAGATTTATGCTGGTGTGTGGTTCGCCGGTATTCGAGACCATGTTGGCGGAAGGACGCGAGGGCGATATTGTGGTGGAGGACGTGGAGCCGGAAGTGTTCAACAAAATGCTGAAGTTGGTTACCTGTTTAGAAATGTTATACCTGTAGGCAAGGATAAGCAAATGTAAAATGTAAAATAAGGAAATCAGATGCAATATTTTTCCAATTCAATTTTAATTATCGTTTTTCTTAAATGTATTTTTTTCTTTGAAAGTTAAATGAGACACTGTGTTCCTTCTGTTCTCAGGTTCCTGTACTGCGAGCAGATAGAACTGAAGGTAGACACTGTTTGGTATGTCTTACAAGCCGCAAGAAAGTATGAATTGTCGCAGCTAGTGGTAGAATGCATCGACTACCTGTTGGGCACCATTGATATCACCAATGTGTGTCCCTACCTAACTAAGAGTGTCCAATCAGACGAAAATGAACTGTCTGCAGGTTGTATGGAGTTTATTTCTCACAACACCAAACAGGTTCTTGATTCCACTGAATTTACCCAAGTATCCCACCAAATTCTGAAGAGGATACTGGAATCTGACATAACTTTCGGTGTTTCTCCTCGAGAATTATACACAGCATGTCTTGGCTGGGCCGATGCACACTGTGCTGTTGACGCCAGAGCTCTCACAGATGAGAACAGACGAGCAGTGTTAGGGAGCTGTCTGTATCTGATACGCTTCATTGATATGTCAAGCAAAGATTTCACAGAAGTGACGCGGTAATCCAAGTTGTTAACTGATGAGGAGCGTTTGCATATCTTGGAATACAAGGCCTACCGTAAACATGGCTATGAGTATAAGAGTAGCATGGTAGTTAATGTGAAGAAACCAAGAGAATACAGGGTGAGGAGATTAGAATTTGGTTATGGAGGATTTAAATTTGTATCCCCTCAAGCACAAACAAGTGGGTTTTCATTCGGATCAGCGGTTGAAAAAGGAACTTATGCTACTGATTTCCAATCCAGCAGAAGCGTGTGGATCACTGGCACCGGTCTGTATATTGATGATTGTATGGTGAACAATGTTGTTGTGAAGCTGATGGATGATGAGGGAGAAGTGCTGGCGGACACTGGCAATGCGGCTGTGAAGTATGACCTCAGTAACACTATAGACGTCCGTTTCCCTGAAAACATTCGCATTCACGGAAACCAATTATACAGAATAACAGCAAAATATAAGGGTAAACACCATCGATCCGGAAGAAATGGGCGAATAACTGTAGAGAATGGCGGTATAACATTCACCTTCAAACAGACACCTGGCAATGAGACTACTGTCCATGGAGGTCAAATACCAGAGAAAATATTCGCTACCTAGATCACACAACTATCATGAGTAAACTAATTGATTATATATTACAGATCATAGCATGTCAATCCATTTGTCTCTGATGTTTGTCCCACATTGCAGGCAGCTCTAATTGCATTATCTCCGGTAAGACACGAATCGCGCTTGAACTTGTCACAATGCATGGAGTAAATAAATCCTGTGTTTAATGTCACAAATAATTGTTAATATATGATTAACAATAATCTATATGTAATTTCTGTATGTGACTAATGTGAGTGGGATGAGTGGCTTGGGACGGGAACAGGTCGTCGTGGAACGCGAAATGATGAATCGAGTGATCGAAATAGACAGGAACTGTCGATGATTTCCTCCATGATATAACATACGTTGTCATGGATAAGACGTGATGTGGAATCGCTATCAAAGGTCGACTGGTAGCACTTAGGTCTGCTGCAGCAAATGGAGACTTCAATATCCCCATGAGCTTGATTGACAGACATAAGTCGACCTGAACTGAATCCACACGGTGTGCTTCATCTGAGCTTAGTGACTGCCGGTAAATTGACCCATGTCAATTCATTCTAATTTTTTTGTAATAGCAAAAGTTATATATGCTTTGTTGTTATTTGCTTAATAAAAAAAAATGTGAAAGTTCAATTTGGGTAAAATCGTATTATCTCTCTGATTGCAAGATGTTCACTAGCAACTTGACATATTATGAGGGGTTGAATGAAACTTCCCGAAATGAAGGCCATAGCATAACGACAGCGCTGGGAGGTGGCAGCTAAGGTTCCACAACCATAGCGTCTAGACGTGAAGCCTCAGAACATCAAGGTTTATTGAGGAGTATAACTCTTTAAAATCTGCCTAAGTGAAACTATTCTAGGTTCCCGCGATGTTGCCGTTGTGTTAAATGACCTCCCGGCACAAATGGACAATTTATTGGTCAAATGGATCTAAAGGCATTCCAACGAGTTCTTATGCTGGCGTTCAAATGTGAATATAATAGTGATGTTAGCGTTGAATTGTATAAAGATAACATAATGTAATATCATTTCGCATGTGTTGCGTCATGACTTCCGCTAACAACAGGGAGATAGCTAAGCAATTAATGGCGAGGAGTGCTTTAATGGCCGAACATATATCGGAATCCATGCTGAGGGCAATGGCTGTGATGTTATAGGTCACTGCAGTCAAATCAGAACCCATCGCCTTAGTAACAAAGGGATTATTTTAATTATATCGACATCATCTATACTAGCTGGTAGGGGACACGATGTCTGTACAAGATGGTCTTGATAAGCAGTCTCTACAAAATTCCAGGGGGACACAAAGTGTGTACAAGGTAAATGTTGATATGTTTGACCACTTGAACGGCGTATAACAGAGATATTTATGCTTGATAAGGATATTACTAGAACTTTATTGAACTTGTTTCATGCCAACATAGGAATATGTGTTTCCAAATCTCCATAGGTTTGACAAGATTCCCATATATGTTGGTTGATGCAAACTTCAACAATAGTGTTGTCAACTTCTTGTCTTACAGCGGTCAAACTGGTCAAATTAACGTGTATATATCAGGTAATTACAGATAGCTGAGATAAGTAGAAAGCATTGTTGCTGGTGTCAAAGACATGTTGACGTTTGCACATACGTATTGGTTCGATTAGATCATGGGGTGCTTCGATACTTCGCTGTACTCTGTATAGAGAACGGGTGGGTAAAATGACATGGCGACTTGACAGGGTCGATTAGTGGCATGCTGACTTAATAGTGTCGCCATTATGCGTCCAATTATGGTTGACAATTTAAGGATAGCTTTGAAAAACCTGAAGTGCAAAAAGTTCATGTGTGTATGTATGCGCTACTATGCTGGTACATAACTGGAGATAATTTGCTCTAGTTAGCATATGTGATTATACATATTTCATGTAGGAATACATTAACACGCCCTTTTGATGTAGGTATACATTAATGCCCCCTTTTGATATAGGTATAAATTAACACCCTCTTTTGATGTATGTATACATAAACACGCCCTTTTGATGTAGGTATACATTGACACGCCCTGTTTGTGTAGGTATACATTAACACACCCTGCGTATGTAGGTATACTTTAACACGCGTTGTTTATGTAAGTATACATTAACACGCCCTGTTTATGCCATGGGCCACCACCTGTACAGTAACCTGCGCGACGTATGCTTGAGAAGACCATCAGCGGCCCAGCCCTACATTCGCCTGAATGTCGCAGCCCACAAACAGGACTATAAAGACCTTGGCTTTGATCTGCAAACCCCCACGAAATCCGTATCTCTGCCGTAATGGCAGACACGGGTTGCCAGAGCTGCCTCGTTGGGCTGCAGGCAACCAACCTACCAGGTCTACGGAACCATGGCCTGATACCCGTCGCCATGCGAATGCATGCTGCCAACGAGAAGGGCTTAAACATCCTCCGATTCTCTGGATCGGGCAAGCCAGGTGATCCGCTCCAGACACGGCAAATCATGTATGTAACAGTTAGGGATGATTTCCACATCATTTCCTACCATCGGGGAGGTCCATCATGCTTGTACTACACGACAATCCACTGATGTATCGATTAGCACCGCATGACACACAGGAACAACTGCCCCTTGTGACCATCCCAAGCGAAGGCAGCCACCACTCGTCCCGACAGAAGTACCGTTCCCAGCAACGCCTGCCAACAGGGAGAGATTACAAGCGTTCCTGATCAACCACTTCAGGGACCGCACGTTAAACACATGCGAACATCAACCTCTACCCATGATGACAGGCCCCCCAATCAGGCTCATGATCGACAATGACGCCGAACCTGTAGCCCATCACACCCCGATCCCAGTCCCCCTTCACTGGCAAGACAACGTAAAAGCTGGACTCGTCCAGATATGGACACCAGTCACATGGTGTCATCGTATGGTGATCTGTGCTAAGAAAACGGAGAAGCCACGGCTCACGGTTGACTTCCAGCCCCTCAATGCTCACGCCACCCGAGAAACCCATCATACGCAATCCCCCTTCCACCAGGTGTGTGCCGTCCCACATGGTAAATGGAAAACCGTTTTCGACGCCTGGAATGGATTCCATAGTGTTGCAATCCACCCTGACGATAGGCACCTCACAACATTCATAACACCATTGGGCCGTTACAGATACTGCACGGCACCCCAAGGCTACATTGCTTCTGGAGAAGGGTACTCCCACCGTTATGATGAGATAGTGTCAGAAATTCCTGCGAACATACACCCCGGTGGTTCTCCCTGCTACTGGCCGCGCAATCCTTGAGGATCTCACCCACCAACCACAACGTGATGGGCCGTCCCCCACTCGGCCAGGGCTAGCCGTCCCGGCGACTCTAACTCCTACCCAGACCACGTCAGTGACAGACACGCCAGTGACAGACACGCCAGTGACAGACACGCCAGTGACGAGAGCTCATTCTCCCCGCCATCTCCCTCCCCATCAGCTCAAGCAACGCCTCCTTCCAGGCACGTGCAGGTGATTGCCGCTGACCCCATCCTGCCTGAGATCCATGGGACGGAGACCAGCGCTACACGGCCACCACAAGCAACCGAAACTTGTCATCCAAGACCCCCATCCCCGAGAAGCATCCTGGCCGTACCAGACGTGATGACTCCCAGATCGACAGGTAACGAGGGGCGCCCTACTACCTCCCGCAGCGGCCGTGCTCTCAACCGCCCAGCCTGGCACTCGGACTATCAAATGGTGTGAATCATAGGATGACCTGAGCTCTTAACTTATCAAGCCTTCACCTTAAAGTGTAACTTCCAGGCAAAGACTTAGGGCGGGATAGTGCATCATGACATGCGCAGTAAGGTGTTGTCCTCTGTTGGACGTTATTTTACCCTGTTATCATTGTTACCATGTGCTTAGTATAAATTAAATGCATAACATCGCCAAACGGAAGTTGTTCCTATTTTGTTACAGCATTACATTCAAAGTTATCCCGAGCGATCAGGTTTCATATGACCATAATTTGTTGTTTAAATGCCGTTGGATTTATAATGCAGGTCAAATAATAATAATAATATAACAGATACGGAAAAAGTAATAGGTAAACACAATATCAGCACGCGTAATACTATGTCTATTAACTATAAAGTGAGTAAAAAGGTCATTTGTCTGACAATTATGCATGTTTATTGACATTTCAAGCACAATTAAGAGTTTGTGGAGCAGCCATTAGGAACTTGTGCTGCTCAATACAATACCCGTGATTATTGACATTTCAAGCATAATTAAGAGGTGCTACAAGGACAATTTTGCTTTCAAACTTTTAAGTAGGTAACCTCCCAATGGCAGCCGTGACTTAAGAACTTCTTTCTTCCCTGAAACAATCAACATGTACACATATTAAGCAAAGTGGTCAGGATAATGTGAGAAGTTGCATGCAATAAAGTCAAGATGTATTACTTGCCACCCGTAATCCAGAGATAACAGTTCTATCATTGAACCAAATCTGGAGGCAAGAGGTGTGCAGTTCCGATTGATGCATCATCCCACAGAATGTTAGGTAGTGTTATTTGCAGGGAAAGCTCTAACTGTATCATGTGTCTGATTGAATGATGTAGAACATCTCCAGGTGTCAAAGTGAGGCTGGGTGTGAGGGTGGTTTCATATGAATAGTGTCATATGCATTCTGTATAAACTGGTGACCTGAAATGTTTTACAGACTGAATTGCTGTTGAACACAGGATTTTGACACATCAGCAGGTCTTAGATTGACAAGGACATCTGAAAGATGCTTAAGAACAATAAGTGAGATTATTTTAGTGCTACACAGATTGCACATTTAGTCAGTGTAGCTACAACTTTTGTAATAATCTGTCAGCAGGGCAATGCTGAGAATAGAAGATATAACTTACTGATAAAGCATCAGATAAAGTTACTTAATCATGAAACATCACATGGCAGTGCATGGCTACACAACAATTGTGCAACAATTGTATTTAATATATGACAACTACCATATAAGAGATACTGGGAATGATCTTTCTGTCAAATTTATCGTGATTAATACAATATATTCTTAAGTATATATACCATACCTGAAAGTTGTTTCTTTGGACTGGGGAGCTGAATGTAACTTCTGAAGGTATGTTGTAGAGCTTGGGTCTGCCTTGCATCCCATTAGATGCAGTCTGCATGTGCATTCATATAAAACAAATTATATATCGCTGTTAGTTTCTAGTTATAGCAGACTTGTAATGTCTTTCATAATATAGCACAGGCCTTTATGGCCTATGGTAGTGCCTATTATATGAAGGTTACTTAAACTAGAATTCATTTATAATGCAAAGAAGCCTTTCTTTGGGTTATACCTTGTAACAAGTTTACAGAAATCAAGTTGTTGTTGTTGTCATCTTTAGGCTGGGGTCTACATGGCTTGTTGTTCCAGGCTGACTTGTGGCATAGCTGGTACTTGAATGCGCAGGTGGTTCAGTATCTAACAAACAAAAGCACACACAGTTTACATCATTCATTGTAAAATTAATATAGTCAACACCTAGCAGACTATGCAATTGATTCAGAAGTGAATAATGCATATTTCTGCCATTGCTTCACATTCATGAATACTCAAAACCTTGCACTATTTAACGACAAATCCACCACATATATGGGGAACACATGCATATCAACATTAGACCTGACATACACTACAGCAGACATTGCTCACAAATCCCACTGGGTTAACTTTCATAAATATATCAACAGCGACCACACCATTCTACAACTATCAACTCATCATGGAAACAACAAAAACAAACAACAAAGCACACCTTATCAAGACTTTAAAAACACAAACTGGCACAAATACAAACAACTCTCGCAACATCATATCACACCAACACTCATACACACAGACCCTATCACTTCATACAATAATCTACAAATAGCAATACATAGCATATTAAAAGACACCACACCAACAATCACTCCAAACCCCAAACAAAAAAGAAACCCATGGTGGACTAGAGAATGCTCATTCTCTATAGCAACAGGAAATAAACTAAGAAACAAAGCACAACACAATAAATTCCCACAAGACTTTATCAACTTCAGATACCAGCAATCAATAACTAACAACTTAATAAAAACAAAGCAAAATAAACTTTTGGCAAAACTCCTGCCCCAGGCCCAGACCACACCAGCTACTCCTGCACTAAAAGTAGGGGTGTCAGCCGAACCTGGTCGCAGGCGGCCGCGCTTGTGCCTCAATGTTATTTCCAATTTGCTCTAACTGGCAATCATATTTAAGTTACATGGACGAATGATACATCAAACGAGAGCTAACGTATTGAATTTCAATAATATTTTTTCAATAATACTTTTTGCATTTTATTCCGTTTGAGCCATAAAAAATGTGTGTTTGTCGAGCAATACGTCAAAATTCTTGGCGAGCATATTTGTCTTTTCGAGATTCACTCCGTTTCGAATTCTCTAAATCGGTTAGTATTCGTTACTTGCAATGCAACTCACCACCACCACTACCATTTATCGACCAACCACACACAACACCACACTTCATTCAATGCCAACACAACATCACACAAATGCAGCAGCTACTGACACAACTAAATAAACAGTATATACAACACACTACTCACCATATTGTAAAAGAAAGTGCAATCCACTATGACTGTTCACTAGCACGTACTATCCAGGAATCTCAAGGGCTATCTTAAAATCTTTCTCTAATGCACTAGAGTACAAGAAACCTTCTATCAAGCAATTTTCTACACTATACAACAGAGGCACTCATTTATTATTTAAATAAAAAGTTGAAAATAACAAAATGTCAATAAAAACCTAAAAGCACCCTATAAATGGCTACGCTAAATACAGCCCTTTGAAACTCTCTCTCTCTCATTGAGAGCGCATATCATACCCACAATCACCGGACAACATCAGCTTATCATCACAAGCACTAGATAACTTCATCACATACCAACAATCACCGGATATCACCAGCTCATCCCATAATCACTGGGTATCACCAGCTAATCCCCACAATCAACAGGTATTATTAGTTCCACCCAACAATCACCGGATCGATTTAGCTTATCCCCACAATCACCTTATTTCATCGGCTCAACCCAACAATCACCAGATATAATCATCTTATAATCACCGAATATATTTAGCTCACCCCCACAATTACCCTGTATCATCTTCTCAACCCAACAATCAGCATATATTATCATATCAACCCCACAATCACCAGATGTCATAAGTTCATCCTCACAATCACCGGATATATTAAGCTCATCCCCACAATCATATCATCAGCTGATTCCTACAATCACCATATATCATCATCTCATCATATTAAGCTTATCCCCAGAATCGCTGGATATCACCAGCTCATCACCTCCATCACCGGATGTCATCTTCTCACCCCAACAATTACCAGATATTTTCGCGCTCACCCCCACAATCACCAGATATTTTCTGCTCACCCCAACAATCACCAGATATTTTCTGCTCACCCCAACAATCACCAGATGTCATCATCTTATTCCAATAATCACCATATATCATCTGCTCCTCACTGCAATCACAGGATATATTTAGCTCATCTTCTATGATCCATGGCTCAAGTACATTCATACTTTGGACGTTGCTTAGGAAATAAAGGGAGTCACTGTGTATTATAATGTTGCGATCTCTTTTCTGTCTAATGAAGCTAAATAACCTTCTCTGGCGAAAAACAGGCGATGATGAAAATCGGTTAATATTTTTAGTTAAACACAGGCCTAAGTGACACTTACCCTCAACTTTTGACCTTCCACCTCGGCCTCCACAAGGAACTAGACTATCATAACGCCAGCTTGCGCATTTAGGTCGTAACGTGATTGTTTCGGTCGTTGCGCGGTAGTTTCGCATTCAGATTCGTTTGATTTTGCTGAGGAAGTGAATACGTACACTACGAGAAGCGGTTTTGACCAGCGATTCCTTCATTGTACAGGTGACTATGTGCAGGAGTCGTTTTCTATATTGATGAATAAAATTAGATTGCGAAGGCTGTATCTTCAATATTGTGCATGCTGCATCCTGCGATCTAGTATCACTGTAATGATTGTTGAGGCCCTGAGAAGCTTCCCTGTAATGAGGTCTAGACAACGAGTTACTGAGTCTATTAAATCATGCTTACAAGTCAGTTGATGTGAGCACGTCAACTCCATGGGCTTACAAAACTGGTCTCAAATTAATAAAATTTACTTGTGGGACTTTGAATCGAATTCAATATAAACTTTGACCCGTGCAGCACCAATTAGAAGGGTCGTGCGAACCATACAGGGGTTCAGCTCGTATTGTATGATGTGCATCGCGTATTTCACGCTCATTGAAATATTCATTGTCTACAACAGACATCATATCCTAGGCCAATTCTGGTTAATTGGGTCAATTCAGGTGGTACGAATGCACACCCAAGCATAAGTACATACGTCATGATTTACGTCGTTAACTCATGAATGTCTGAATTGAATGTCGCTATCAGAAGGATTATTTCGGGGGGGGGGATGGCACTTAAGTGTATAGAGAGGTAGTATATAAGTGCCGCGCTACGGGGTATGTTTTTTTCGGCCTCTCGACTTTAACGACGGGTTTTTGGGCCTCATACTTGTACGACGGGGCATGTTTTACACCTTCAATGTGTACGACCGATTAAACATTCGCATACCCCTATCCAGAATAAGGCCAAGTGTCCCCCACCCCCCGGGGGATTATGTTGATGTTTGAGTCAAGTGCAGAGCTAGCATTCCTTCTGGCCATATATTTGTACACAAGTTTGCTGTTCCAATCAGTCGACCTCCATAGACCCAACTCCCTCACCAGAGTTCATGATTATTTAGTTTCATTGCCAGGTGAACAACTGTTGGTAACATCATGGCGTCAGAAGAGTCACGTGACTGGAGAACTGGATTGTCACTACAAGAGAGACTAAGATACATGTATGAGGGCAAATATGCCTGTGATGTGACCTTAAGAGTCGGAAAGGACAATCCAGAGAAGATAGCTGCACACAGGTTTGTGCTGGTGTGTGGGTCGCCGGTATTTGAGACAATGTTGACGGAAGGACGCGAGGGCGATATCGCAGTGAAAGATGTGGAGCCGGAAGTGTTCAACCCAGTACTTAAGTTAGTTTATTGTTTAGAGATTTTATTCCTGTAGAAAAGATTAATCAAATACATTAGTTAAATGAGGTAATCGGATACTATAAAAAATTAAAATTGTTTACGGATTTCAAAGATTATGCTTGAAGATATGTTTTCTATGCTGCTATATTGACATGCTATGTTCCTACTTGTCTTAGATTCCTGTACTGTGAGCAGATAGAACTGAAGGTAGATACCGCTCTGGATGTCTTACACGCCGCTAGGAAATATGAAGTGTCTCAGCTGGTGAAAAAATGCACCGACTATCTGATGGGCACCATTGATGTCAACAATGTGTGTCTCTACCTTACAAAAAGTGTCCAATATGACGAGAAGGAACTGTCTGCTGGCTGTGTGGACTTCATATCCCGCAACGCTAAGCAGGTTCTTGATTCCACTGAATTCACTGCTATATCTCATCAAAGTCTGAAGAGGATACTGGAATCTGACGTGAATAGCTTTGTTTCACCGCGAGGTGTATACACAGCGTGTTTGCGCTGGGTGGATGCCCAGTGTGCCGTTGAAGCCAAACCTCTCACAGATGAAAACAGACGAGCAGTGTTAGGGAGCTGTCTGTATCTGATACGCTTCCCTGATATGTCCAACAAAAAGTTCACAGAAGTGACGCGAGGATCCAAGTTGCTTACTAACGACGAGCGTTTGCAGATCTTCGACTACATGTCCCATCGTGAACACGGTTACGAGTATGAGGGGCCCATGGTGTTTAATGTGGAGAAGCGCAAACCAAGAGAAGGATACAAGGGAGGCACGTTGTTGAATGTAGAGAAGTCAGGAGAAGAATACAGGGTGAACAGATTCAAGGATATAACACCATATAGTAAAATGAGTGAAGCAGGAACGTCTGCCATTGATTTCCAGTGCAGCAGGAGCGTGTGGATCACTGGTGTCGGTCTGCATGCTTTCTTTAATGAGGATACCACTGTTGTTGTAAAGCTGATGAATGATGAGGGAGAAGTGCTGGCGGACACAGGTAATGTGGTTATTAAGAGAACAGACGATCTCATTCGCGACGTCCTTTTCCCTGAACGCGTTCGCATTCCCGCAGGCCAATTATACAGAATAGCAGCAGAATATAAGAGTCAACCCGTTATATATGGATCAGAAGGACGAGAAACTGTTGAGAAAGGCGGTGTCATATTCACGTTCAGACAGACACCTGGCAATAAGACTACTGTAGATCAAGGTCAAATACCAATGATTAAATTCGCTACTTAATGTCTCCTCTGTTGTTGACTATATGTAAGATATTATAGCGTGTTAATCGATTCTCCTCTGATGTTTGTATTCAGAGCAGTTGTAATTACATTATCTCTGTTTAACATGAATCATGCTTTACATTGACAAAAAGTGCAAGGAGTGAATAAATCCAATGGCTGACGAAGCAAAGAAATGTTAATATTTCTTTATTAATTAACTATGAGTAATTCATCATGCATTTAATCTGCACCTGCACATGTGAGTAGGATGGGTCGGCTGGGGAAGGGAACTAGCTCCAGTGAAGTCGTCATGGTACGCGAAATGATGAATGGAAGATCGAAATAGGAGCTGTCGATGATTTCCTCCATGATATAACGTGCGTTGTCATGGATATGATATGATGTGGAATCGCTTTGATCGGTCGACTACCGAAAACGGAATGTCTTCAAAAATGACATGAGCTTGATTGACATACATAAGTCGGTCTGAACTGAATTCACACAGCGTGCATCATCACTAGCAACTTAACACATTGTGAGCGGGTGAATGAAACTTGCCTCATGAGGAACATAGCATGGAGATAGCGCTGGGAGGTGGCAGCTAAGGTTCCAGAACCGTAGCGCCTGGACGTTATGTCTCAGAATATCAAGGTTTCTTAATTCCTTTGTCAAGCCGGGGAATCACAAGCGATTTAAAACTGCTGAAGTAAAACTATGATTGGTTCGCGCCATGTTGATGCTGTGTTAAACGTCGAAATTGATCTTGAAAGTCTAGCCAATCGATTGCTGGCGATTAAATAGGAATATTGAACCTACATTTTATAATTTCATTTCGCATGGGTTGCGTCGTGACTTCCATTAACAACAGAGGATAACGATAGCAGGTCATGTTTGGGAGATTTTATTGAGAAAGCACATCTTCGAATCCAAGCTGATTCCTACAACTGTGATACTCATATATAGGGTCACTGTAGTGGAACAATGAAGCATCACCAAGGTTGCGAAGGGATGATTTTAATTACATCTACTTCTTCTGTACGAAATGGTAGTAGGACATAAAGACTGTACAAGATGGTATGGGAACACAAAGTCTGTACAAGATGGTATGGGCCAATGAAGTTTTTACGAAATGGTATGGGACATAAAGTCTGTACAAGTGTACGGTAGTCAACGGAAGCTAACAGTTTGAAGCAGGGTAATTAATTGTCAAGACTAGCTCCGGTCATAACGGTATCATGAATTTATACCTACTCAGACGTCTTGTAGGGCCAAGTCCGCGAACTCAGGCGTATCCACTAAACAAATTGTTACCGAACTCGATTAGTGGCTATAATTTCACTCATCTGCCTTCGCGATCATAGTTTGTCTACGTGTTCATTAGACAGAAAATGGAATAAAGTGGCAAAGAATGGTCGATTTAGACCAAGGAATGGAAGTGGTCAAGTCTGACTATTTTATATAATATACTAATACATAGTCAAGACCTACTTATCGCTTGTCAAAACAAAGTAAAAAAAGAAATAGCCTTTAAACCGGTTGTTTATGAATATGTCACTCACCTTTATTCAATCCGACTGTACAATATTATATGATATCAAGTATAATATACGGTGCAACCCTTGGCCACGAGTTTCAACAGCACATAGTCTTGGCACTCCGATCTACGGCCTTGTTTAAGTTGTTATCCATGAACGTGACCACAACACCAACGGCACGATGAACCATTGTTTCTTTAGTGGCCTATTTCACGTACCCGGCTAAGTCCGTAGCCGACTATCCTACCGTAGTCGACTAAGTTTAGACGGCTAAGTTCGTAGTCGACTAACGCGTTTCACAAACGATTACGGTAGTCGACTAAACTTAGTCGACTATACTTAGCCAACTACGCGCTTTTTTCTTCGTTGCTATGGGGATTCCCCGGGAAATCCCGGGATTCCCTAATTTGTTGTCGTCTGTTGGTGGTGTACGACCCAACTTGAAATCCGGTCAATTTTAAAATTGTCCTGACCCACCTTGAAATTTCAAGATGGGTCCACCCATTTGAAAATTGGTGGGATTTCTAAGGTACCGCCAGAGCAGAGAGTATTCTTGCACTTCTTTTCGGTGTAGCAGTGAAAAAGCTCTGGGGCTTTAGTTGAGACAACTTTTTTGCCCTCACTCCAGTACTTTAATTTGGGCACTTTGGGTTCTAAATATTGAAAAAGGTCAAAGAAAAACTCTGTCTGGACGGAAAGCCTGTGCTCTGCGCCGTGGGGGGGGGGGGGGGGGGGGGTTCTCTCCATGGAAAAGGGTAGGGGTGAGCCGCCAAGGGAATCAAAAACCGGACCATATCTATACCAAGCCAAAGTGAGAAAAGGGAACCATTTACATACCAAATCCTCTGAAAAAAGACCCATCCATATACAATTTTTTAAAAGGGTCACCAATACATATACCATAATTAATTATCCCAAATCATATCTAGACCACCTCGAGGAGTTACAAGGGACCCATCCATATACCAAACTAACGATTCAGAATGAAAAAGTACGTTTATTAAGCTTCGCAACTTTGCTGATAGTGTGGTCAGTCCCAACGATGCTTTGGTTCGTAACGGCAAGTTAGTTAATTAAATAGCGGCCACTAAATAAACAGATGTGTGACTCGGGCCCGCAGGCTATCAACGAGCGCCCCAGGACGTCCGGCCCATGAGGTAGACGATATTGCAGGAAACAGTGGAAGGAGAATGTTCGGACCTGACCTTTCTGTTTGCTTATCATGCCATAAAACTTGTCTTTGAAACAATGCAACCACACTGACTGATAGGGCTGGCCACCATTGACCCAGGGGACTTGAGCAAACACCCAATATTCAGCATCGGATTGAATACCCATCACAAAACAAATATCCATTGCTATAGTCACTCACTGTCAAAAATACGTACCTATCGGTATACCAGGTCATTGCCCAAAAAACCGACCCATTGCTATACCTGTTTTCAAGAAATAACGACCCATTTGTATACCAAAATGCCAAAAAAAAAAAAAAACCCCAAATTGGCGACCCACTTCCCACCACATAGTGAGACACCCCCCCCCCCCCAACCCGGGGTTCTGTGACACTTCAACGTCGATTGACAACACTTGTAATTTTTAAACTCTTGGTTTTGTCTTCAGACTTCTTCTTTGATTGCACCTACTTTGCTTCTTCTAAGAGTGACCGCAGTTGCATCACCACTTTTGATTTTCCAGACATCCAATACACCTACAGTTTTCTTGACACTTGCATGTGAAGGTGTAGGAATGATCTGCATTCAATACATACTTAACATTGTTCACACACATTTTCGTACCTCTGAGTTCAGAACATTCAACGGGCAAACACGGAGGTATAGAGTCGCGCACGTTTACAGTTGTGTATTGCGTAGGTCGATCTTTCGGTGGAGGGCGGTGCATTTTGGGTTTTGGTGTCACATAGCCTAGGTTGTTAACTGGACACGGGAATTCTTTAGAAGGATGTCCATCCACAAAGTGCCACGAACAAATGCGGGCATGCGCAGTCGGAACTCCGGTGGTGCTGCCATTGTAACGTTGGATTGGATTTAACAAAAATTTGCTTTTGTGCCTTAGCCGACTAAATAAAACCTTAGCCAGCTCCGTAGCAGGCTAAGCTTAGTCGACTACGGATAGTCGTCTAAGGTGTTCGTGAAACGCAATTTAATTGGATAGTCGGCTAACCATAGTCGGCTAAGCGCGTTAGTCGACTAAGATGCGTACGTGAAATAGACCAATGGAGACGATTAACACTTACAAGGTCCTATAATCGGCAATATAATCACGGCTTATCTACACGATTGGGAAATAATTTCATCAACCATTCTTGTACTAATAACATTATTAATCCGCGATAAATACAAACAATCCTTGTTGAGTTTTGTTGTTTGACAATTCGCGCCTTACTGGGTCACTGCGCGTCATTAGTCTATGACGTGTCGTTGTCTTTGACGTATAAAACGGAGTTTTTGTTATCGCAAAATAACCCTTGTCGTTGGTGTGCTTTGGGGGCACTTTCAATATCTGCCATTTTATCATGAAGTGGATTTATATACTTGTAGGCTTGGCACCTGCTTTTCTTATATTCAATCTTACGAAATGTGAATCTTGGCGCCGTTGTTTTGATTAATAAAGTTTAAGAAATTTATCTGTAACATGACCATTCGTGAATGGATATTCTATTCATTTGGAAACTCCCATCCACTCAGATTACCCCGCAAAAAACTCCTAATTCGGAGCTATGCTGCAAGCTGCCTCGCTTTCTAGAAAACAACAGCCTCTCCTAAACGACCCGATTGATTATGAAGAATTCCCCGCTTCGTTTTTACGAAAACAACTTGCTGCATAAATAATTCAAATATCCGGATAAAAATTGGTGTGTCATATAAAAAAACGGACGGCTGATTATGTTTTGGTTCATTTTAAGAACATACATGTTCTTATTTAGATCTGTAAAAGCATTTCTCTGGAAACATTACCGTTGGACCGCCATTTTTAAGTTTGAGCTAGCGAACTTAAGTCAGCTACCTTGCTGACTCAGAGTTGAGCACGCTAGGAGACTTAGGGTTCTTTTTGGATACGGATAAGACGGCCAGCTCAGCTTGCCGTCTCATAAACCTGAGTTTGCGGACTTAAGTTTCTTTATGGATACGGCCCCAGATCTTTATTCGTGGGTAGCCCATAATTTCAATCTGAACTAAATATATTTGGTTGTAAATTCTTGACGGTTTTCTCGTACACTTAGTACAATGGTGGCCCAAAAATTGAAAAACAATGGGAAAATGTTATAAGTAGGATTAATGTAATCACCGATATGAGATCGTAACCATAATGATAAACGCATGGTGTGAGGTCAGAATCTAGGCTTTTATTTCAGACCAGTATTTATGTCCGAGTGTGTGGGTAATGTATGTGACGGAAACTAAACTTGTTCTAGTATTCGGGTATAGAGCACAAACCCATTTGGCCTTAGCAATTAAATCCTTAAATCCAATCCGCCTATTCATGTTGCTTGTGAGAGGTCCGATTCCGTGAGTTTGGGCGACAATACTGAAGATGATGTAATTGTGCGTGCGTAGCTACTTGAACCGTTCGCCACTAATTTGCATATTATTTTAATACAATGCTACGAGGCTTTTTTTCAAATCGCCGATATCGACTTATTATCAATGATATGTCTCCAATATATTAAAAATATAACAATCGAATCATTTAAGCAATTAGACAAAACGGAAGCAAACTCTTTCATGAACCTGGCTCCGAAAAATGAATTTTGAGGGGTAACTCCAGAGAATAGTAGAATTGCATCAGGTAAGCAGGGAACATAGCTGGCTATGTCGGGATTGTGCAAGAGAGTGCGAACTGGTGAAACCATTCCTTGAAATATGAGTGAGCAGCCATGGATTGATTGTAGTCGATGAGTTTGTCCTGATGATGGGCAAGCATTACGTGATTAACGCTAGTAGTGAATGTGAACGGGGTACGGGGCTTATCGAGATGATGTTAGATTTGAGGTCAGGTCATGATGCGGAACAAATCTGGTCCTACAAGAAAGGGTGGTGATGCTTACGCTGCCATCATACCCTCCCCCCTCCCATCACAACCGCTCCCTACCCCTGGCTAATGATATATGTAACACGGACCTTGAATCTGCACAGCTTCCATCGAAACTACAATGAAATCACTGAGGAACATAACGCCATGATGATGAGCATTTTCATTTTATTCCCCAGCTGTTTCCTTCATTAAATTGCTTGTTATGTGTTAAGTCCTTCACTCTCGTGTGTCGTAGTCAACATCGTCGTTGAATTCGTAGTGGTCGTTGTCGTAGTGCATTGATGTTCCAGTCGTATAAACAATTGCAAACAAATCTAGTCTTTTCAAGTGCCCTAAGAAAAAATATTTTTAAAAAATGTGTGGAAATTTTATCGCTTCGCTTATTTAATCGATTTGCACGCCCTAAGGTAATAAAAATATTGTTTGTTGTCCCTGACAGCGTCTGTCGCATCTTAAAATAATCATGGATGTCGATGACGTTAGTTCCGGTAACTCTGTGGAAAACACGTTGATCGTTAAAAGTTTGCAGATTCTGGTAGATTAATTTAGTAGAAAACGTTTTGTTGAAATCTGTTAAATTGTATTCACTCATTATTTATTGGCCAATGTTATACCAATCGATGGGAAAAAATAACTTTTTCTGAAAGCTTAGTACCAATCATCGCAGCTATCAATGCGTTCTCAGTTGACGCAATGGCTTCATTTAGGCTTCGCTTTTATTGACCTTTCGCCATACTCCGCCCACCTTAGTTACTGTTGCTATGTGGAGACAAGCTACAGCGGAATATGTCGACTTACATGTATTTAGAAAGGAGTTTTGTCAAAGTTTGAGAGGCAGTTGTGAATAAAATAAGTGGTCTAGTGCAATAAAAACCCGGCAGAAATTTATAAGAAACTATGCTTTAGTGGTGAAAGATAATTAAAGACCATATTAAACCGTAGCATAATGCGATTTCGGCGATTTTTTCGCGGCCGTGTTGGATCTTCAAGAAGCTGGTCCCACGCCGCACACGCAGGCACGGAATTGAATCGAAATACTGAGAGGCGTTTGTCATAGTACATATCTGGCAAGAACTCAGCAACTTACCAAGTGAATAATATAAAAAAAATCTATTCAAACAAACTTCGACCAATTTTCTTTTCTACTACACATCGAAGTAGCATCATGTACAAACAAGCACGCACTGCAACGAAAGCAGACGCAGCATCCTTCGGCGGGGGCCCCCAGGGGCGAGGTGTCGGTTTTGTGATTTAGGGTTAATGAAATAAGAAATACAAGGGTGTGACTAATTCTACCCCAAAACTGAAGACATTTCCATACACACAGTACACATTAAGATGAAGCATAGTAACAGGGTTTTATTTTGATATTTGGGGCACGTGATCATGAAATGCACATGCATGCAGAAAGGTTAGTACCAGATTTCAAAACCATGTCCGAATAAATCCTATCGGCTTGCCGTCTGATGATTCAAGCCGCTCAGGATACCGACTATCATTGGTGCATGTACCCCATGCACACCGTTTAACCATTGCAAGGTTATATTATAACGATACGCTACAAACGAAGGTAATACGAGACACAGCTTTGGCGGCGGGTTTGTTTCTTAGATGTGTTCTGAGCGCTGACTGGTGGATCACTTGGCGTGGGCGAAAGGTCAATAACCTCCACAATACACAGAACGACTTGAGCAGCCTCAATTGGGACAGATATTGTCATATCGTCAGCACAGCTTTCTTTTTGACCCCATAAGAAATAAACCATAGCCTTCAGCTAGTCTTACAGAAGTAACTGCGCCCCTACCACTCGTCGACCTCCTCCAGCTCATCTCCACTATCATCACCAGATATCGCATGCTCATCACCACACGGATCAGCAGGTATCACCAGTTCATCATCACTATCACCCGATATGAATCAGCTCATCACATCAATTACTGGATACCACAAGTTCACTGGATATATCCAGCTTGCCTCCACAATCAATATATATCTCCAAGCCGTCTCCACAATTATATCCACATATCACCAGATCGTCTACACCACCACCAGATATCATCAGCTCATATACTCAATCATCACCATTTATCACCAGTTTATCACCACAATAATCAACAGGTATCTCCTGCTCATAACCACAATACATCACCAGTTTTTATCAAGTCATCACTAAAATCACCAGATATAACCAGCTCATAATCACAATGACCAGATATCCCCATCTCATCACTCACCACAAGATATCACCAGGTCATTTGCAAATATACCTGGTATTACTGGCTTTTTCTACAATCTTAATCAGATTGTTTTTGTCTGCACCATGATCACTAATCTTTAGTATTAAGTATTAATGCATATGATTTAGCACAAGAATGTACACAACATATTGAACGTACATTTCTACCCGCTCACATGAATAACTACTAACCCAAGTATTATCAAATGTTTGAACAACCTTCTGGAATAGTGTTCTTCGGTGGTAGTTACGTTTCTATCCGAATCTCACCCGACAACACTGCTTAGTGCAGGTCGCTTTTATGCGATTTTGAATAAACAAGAATTGTACAACTTCCATCGCAGATTAACCGATCTCGTCAGACAATCGGCCACATATAAGGCTCCACAAAAACCGCATCAGGCTCCTAGCGACCCAAACAAAACCCTCGTGCAATTTTCATAACGGTCGCTTATTATACACGCGATCATTTGAAGTTGCGCTTGATTATCGTGTGTAGGTGCCATAGCGATAAGTAACCTATATGGGGCACAATTAAAATGGGCCGTGGGAACCACACAAGGGTTCAGCCCTTCTTGTGTGATGTATATTGCGTATTTTACGACCTTTGAAGACTCAATGTATATAATTGATTATTATATCTATGGTCAATACTGGTAAATTGGGTCACTCTCGTCAACAAAAATAGAAGAGTGTTATCTGAATTAATTTTATAGCGGATTTCCCATGCAAGTTCTGTGCTAGGAACGACACTTTCTGACGCATGCGTTTAAACAACTCATGTGGTAAGGTTATATTGGCTTAGTTTATTATTGACATCTATGAAATTGACTGTTCCAATCAATCGACCTCCATAGACCCGAACCCCCTCCCCAGATTCCATGCTTAACTCTTTTATCAGATTCTGCACTGGACACCAATCATTAGAAAGCCTTGTTGATCAATTGTATCTTGCCTCACATGTTTCGCAGTAAGTCAAGCGTTAAAAGCATGTTATTTCCAGTTCGCATACATTGTCAGGGTATTTACATATGTAAATATGATTTGAGAATTGTGTTGCGCCTGAGACATCCCACATGTATTGAACCTCAATGTTTACCACTATAGATCGTTGAGTCTTTATAAACGGTCACCAGTATTTCTAGCATTGCAACGCGCTGATCAGCGCTGGTCAACATGGAGTTCAAATGACTGATATGTCAGGACGTCCATGTACACATGCAGAGAAGAAATCCACGCAGGCCATATGTGTAATAATAAATACAAGGCTTGACTCAGGCGTCCGTAGCAGACCATAAAGTGACAAACACCTAGAAACCGCTGGTTCGATATCGCAAAATTGCGTCACGCTCCTCTCAACTTATGAACAAATATTAAATATGATAGCAGTCATGACTTGACGGCTATATGCTGTATTGTGAAATGTTAATCATCGTTCTTACCCTCAACACTAGGGGACACATATCCTATGCATATTAGGATCATCATACCTGTTTCACTAACACCGCACAATAAGACAATTTGCGACCATCAGAAGCAACTTAAGTTAGTGATAAACACCTCTGTATTGCAGCTAAAAACTGCATGATACTGGGTGGTTTAATAGCAATATTTCAAGTGCAGGTAAGTGGAGGCAAATCAAGTACAGGTGAGTGCGGAAATCAAGTGCCTCTGATTTGTGAGAATCAAGTGCAGGTGAGTGGGGGAAGAGCAAGTATCGGTGAGTGGGTAAATCAGTTGCATGCTTGTGTGGTTTTCAAGTGCTGGTGAGCGTTTGTTATCTGTTCGCGAAGCAGAAGAGAATTAAGTGATATGAAGTGTTTACGACTGTTGTTGTTTTCACTTTCAGCAAAAATAGTAGTCTATAACAGCTGGTCAGACTGTTCTAGTATGAAGCTTATGGAACTTGTAACGTTAACCGGGAAGAGTCTACATATATGTAATCGAAACTTGTTCCATAAGGAAACGTTATGACGAGTTGCATTATCATAATATATTCCCAACAACCGAAGGATTCTAAAACAAACCACCCTCCATACATAGACAGCAAGCTTTCGGATAAAATGCTTTTCAGTGTTTCTCGTCCACATTAACTTGTACTCCCATAGTGCGCAACTATGACGCGCATAGCACGTGTTCACATAACCACTAATTGTTTAACTAGTTGAGTAATGAGTAAAATGTTCGTCTTTCGCTTTAATCCAAATTTAACACAAATCAAATATATCATAGAAATCATTATTTACTGAAAGCATAACAGTCATCTAGTCATTAGCAACCCTTGTAATTGATGCTATCCCCACAACCTCCCGAAATGACTCTGATCGGCTTTGCGTATTATTTCGTTTGGACGAGTGTGGCTGTGATACGTGTTGCGCCTTTCGCGTTATGACATACGTTTAGCCTGCAGCGTTATCAAATTTGTTAAGCCGGCTGCGTTATGACCTGGGCTAAGAATGCTGCGTTATGACATGTGCTAAGCCTGCTACGTTATGCCCTATCAACCCCCACATGCATTACCACATATCACCAGCTCATCATCATTATCACCCGATATGAATCAGCTCATATCCACAATCATCAGAGATATGACGAGGTCATTACCACTACATCCTTGAGGATGTGTCAGTCAAGTGCAGATCTAGTTAGATTACTACATTACATATATTTATACACAGCTCTTGAGGTGAGGTGACATTGTCATTGTTTAGGATAAACATCCATGAAACGGGCTGTTTAACATCTATGAAATCGACTTTTATAATCAATCGAGGCCATGTTGACCCAGAAGAATTAAGAGAGGATATAAGGGGAGCATTGCTTTTCGTCTGTAAACCCTGAAAATCATTGTAATTGTCTGTGGCGCTGCAACAGATCATAATAGTCAGAAAACTACTTGATGGTGGATCATTTGCATGGTCTGTGGACGTGCTACTGATCATAATGTCTATCCCGGTGGATCCTTGGTTGTAGTCTGTGTCGCGCTACTGATGAAAATGTCTTCCTGGTGGATCCTTGGCGTGGTTTGTGTCGCTACAGCATACTGATGAAAAAACTCTTCCTGGTGGATCCTTGGGTGGTCTGTGTCGCGCTACTGATGAAAATGTCTTCCTGGTGGATCCTTGGCGTGGTTTGTGGTGTGCTGCCGATCATGATATTGGGCATAGTCAGCCGGGCATGGCGTGAAGAAATCCAAAGTTAAAATTTACAAATCAATTTAAATATTTGATTCATAATTAAGTATGTGTAATTTATAATTTATTCTGTACCTGACAGATGTGGGTGGGAATGGTCGGTTGGGGTAGTGCACAGCTCAAGGGATGTCGTCTTAGTACGCGACATAATGAATTGAGTAATCGACATAGGCAGTAGCAGTCGATGATTACCTCCCCAATATACCGTGCGTTGTCATGGATATGACATGATGTGGTATCGCTATGATCGGTCGACTGGGAGTACTTTAGTCAGTCACAGAAAATGGTGTGACTTTAATACTGCTTGGTTGACATACCTAAGTCGGCCTGTATTCGCATAGCATACATCATCAATCTATGGGTTAGTTGATTGACTTTAATTAGTTCACTTTCTTTGTAACAGCAAAAGCCAGTTATTAATTTCTGATTACAAAAATATTAAATCTCTTTGTGTTGAAAACCTGATATCGCTCTTAATTTTTCACAGTGTGAGCGGGTGAAAGAAAAAAAAGCCTTATGAGGTACGTAGCATGGAGACAGTAGTGGTAGGTGGCAGCTAAGGTTCCAGAACGGTAGCGTCTAGACGTTATGTCTCAGAACATCAAGGCATCCTTACGTTTGATGTAAGGAGTTAAACAGACGAGCACGACGCTGCGGTACCGGGGGGTCTTCGTATACAACTAATACTTTGATGTTTATTGCATCCGGACAGCATTGTTCCTTGGCCTCCTGCTGTGTCACCGGACATAGGGGTGTGGCCCGGGAGGGAGCGGGCAGGGTCTTGACCAATAGTTGATTTTCATTACCGGGTATTTAAGCCAATTTTCAGCGCCGTCGAACACTAGTCAGCAGCTTCTCTAGCCCGCAGCATCCGAGCCTATCTGGTTTCCCACCCGTTCTAACCTCTTACCTTACTGTGTAGTTTAGTTCAGGGGTCAATATGATGCATACGATACGGGATTTTTCACAACAGCTGATAACATGTATGCGTTAAGGTTGCATATTTGATAAGCATGTTAATCCGTGTATTGTTAGTTTAACAATGTATCATGCTCATTGTTTGGATCATGCATAATTTTTGTATCGTACGTAATCCACATTAAAGACCCCTGTTACCGCCTTGGAGTGTTCTGTTCTGTTTGGTTATTAAGAAGCTTAATTCCTTCATCAAGCAGGTGAACTAACAAGTGATTTAAAACTGCTGAAGTTACACTATTCTAGGCTCGCATCATGTTGCCGTTGTGTTAAATGACATGCTAGTACAAATGGACATTGAATTGGTTTAAAACAACATTATATAATTTCATTTAGCATGTGGCGAGTCATGACTTCCATTAACAACAGATATTTAATATACAGGCAAGTTTGGTTTAGGCTTTAATATGAAAACGTATCTCCGAATCCAAGCTGATTACAATGGTCCTATATACATATATATATTCACAGTGGTGAATTAATGACGCTTAACCCAGGTTGCGAAGGGATGCTCGTAGTCATATCCATGTTATGTACACAAGATTGGGTGGGTACAAGAAGTCTGTACAAATGATGAGGAACAAATATACACATATTTATTTGTTCTGTTATTTATTGAATTTCAGACACGCAAATATTCAATGAGGACGTATCCGTATGTGGTTATTTTCTAGAGATGCATTAGTAACACATGAATATCAACAATGTAAAAATAGGTGATAAATAAATAACTTCCCATATCTAATGGTTTCCTTCATTGAGGTACTGTCAACATATTTGCACAAATATTATAAAAATAGAGAACGGCGTATAACCGAGATATTTATACTTGAGCAGCAACTATAATGACGAATAATCAGGATCATTAATCAACTTGTACAATGTCAACATAGGAATATCTGTTTACCATAAGCCGACTTGGATGGGAAACGGTTACAGACATATATCTGAATTATATAGTGGTAGTCATTATCGCTATTGACTATATACAGGTCACTATAAATGACAGGAATTTTCCCTGGAGAACCGCGTGTGGTGGGACAACTTGGGTATCCACATGTCAGGAGGCGACTGACCTGTTGTGATTATCTCATATTTGCCACTTCGCTGTATCATACGCACTGTGATGGTATAATATTCATCTGCGATAAATCGGATGCCTTCACTGACGTCATAAGGGGATATCCCGATGAGGAATGATGTATCATGACTGGCGATGTACCACTGAATGATCGGTGTGTAGTCTATGACGTCATCCGATGTGGCTGGGGGGCGGGGAGCTGTCCTGATATGCAGCGTCAAAATCGCAATTAAGCAGTTGAACACGTCCAAATTTGATCGATTTTCACTCGGACTTGTATATCACTTATATTCTTGTACCTTTTGGTGACATTAATGCACATTTTGGTGAAATTTATATAGCAATTGTATGAAGAATAGAATAGTACGAACGGTTTTCTTTCTATAGGTTTATCGCAAAAACAACATTGCAAAAACGCAACGTTTCGCTATTTTTGGCCATCTAGAAATATATTAGTGGTATCAAACGAAAGACCTTTTCTTTATTTACAGCATATCAGTTGTGCAAGGTGTATCACACCATCGCTTGCTGACTGTGTTAATATAAACGAGACAGCTAAAACTTGTCAAAACGGATCTGCGCGACGTTTGCCTGCTCTACTTACACACATGGAACGTGAGATATCAGTGCCTACTGCCGTGGTGGCTACAGATTTATATAGCTTGATCTAAGTAAGAGATGTGGGATTAATTGGATTTCGGATAAATGATATTAGTTAATCAATAATATGAAATTCTACATGAGATAAATTTTCTTGCTTTCATTGTCTTGTTATTTTAGTGATTGCTTTTACAAGGCATTTTGCGTTCAGTTCCTTCTCATATGGCTGCTATTGAAACATCAGCTGTTCTGGTAGCTGGCGCTTTACAGGGGGACTGGAGGGTGGAGGGTGGGGAATATTCTGTTTAACCTGAATCCTGAACCAGATCTTTCTAAATGATGAAAAGGAACCAGTGTGCTACATTCACGTAGGCATCAATGTATTTCTATTTCGATCGACTTGTGTCCTCGAAAGCCATTATTAATGCTTATTAACATTTTGTTGGTTTAGCGTTGCTTTTATTTCTTATCATCGTGACTTTCTTATCATTTACCATCGGTAATAGATAACGTGGGTGTTATAACAATAAACGCTATTTGGCAGACAGCTAACCAGCCGCAGCGGTATCTTAGAAAGGCGCAGGGTCTTGAAAAAAATTCCATTGGGTTGTTGTGTGACTAAGGGGGTCTGGGAGAATTTATCAATACAGCGTCCCCAATCTGTTCGAACCTGTGTTACCAACCTGTTAGAACCATCAGGTGACAGAGAGGCCGTGCGCAAGGTTGAATTCAACGAGTTGGCTATGAAAGGTCAGTGTGAAAGGAACAATTTTTCAGCTGGCGCTAGCGTCTTATTTGCACATGTTTTGTGGCCTGTTTACAATGCCCTACGAATAAACTCTGGGACGGTTTCTGCTTGGGAATGAACGTTTGCTTGGGTAGCTGGCGATCTCAATGCAGGTTTTGGACTTCAACATGCCTCGAGTAAGTGACATACTTGGACGTGTCAGAACGTTCATAGAGACTAATTCATCAATAAATATATGCCGTTCTGTTCGCTTGGTTTGGCATCTATAAATCAACATATATTAAGAGCCTGTGAAACAAATAAGTCACAGCGCACCAAGAGCTTACCCTCACCCCTCGAAACCCTGATCGATACTCCTCATTAAGAATTACCATCTTAACATCATTTCCGAAAATATTGGGTGGCGTGATTTCCTGTGATTTTCCGCCGCCTCATCTTCATAGCTAGTAACCATGGACGAAATCCCCCGCCACGAAAGGATAAAATAGTTCGTGAATATCATTGCATTCTAAAACGCCTTAACTTGGGTATGTTTGGTGTTTGGTAGATGTCTGAATCGATCTCAACATTTTTAACATTGCTTTCTTTTTAAACATAGAACGTCTACTCGGACGTCTTTTATGGCTAATTTACTCCATGCTATTCCACTATATTCGACCCTGCCCATGGCCGTGCCCTGCATCATTCCATGTCAATCAGCGGACATTGCTTCACAATATATTGCTCCTTAATTGATTGAATTAACTTTGGAAAACTGCCAATCGGACTTTGTGTTATGAGGGCCATTGCAGGTAGTGTCTACTGCTAATATGATGCCACGACACTAGCATTATATATATACAATACATAAAGCGTTCAATTATAGATACACTCAGACCTAGTGATTTAGACTTCACCTTAGTTCTTGGTCAGCAATAAAGGGCACACAGAGTCGTGGAATACTCAAGTTTTTTTGCCCATAGAAATGGCAACTTCGTTCCATACCGGGTGCGACTGGTACATTATTTCCATTCATCCAGCCGATCAAGAACTGTCTAAAATGAAAACAACCCCTAATGTTAAGGTATTATATATGTGCAGGACAATGTCTGCTTCCCAAAAGGCCTGGACCAAACGGATCTTGGTGACCGAATGCATTGCAATTTCAATGCATCCAAAAGGCACCATCTAGTAAGAAAGGTCAGACAAATATAAATTTTATGGTTAATTTCTATAGTGACAAAGTTGACCGCATATGTAGCCTAGGAGAGACATATCAAATATGTACATATATATACATATATATATATGTATATATATATATATATATATATATATATATATATATATATATATATATATATATATATATATATATATATATATATATATATATATATATATATATATATATATATATATATATATATATATATATATATATATATATATATATATATATATATATATATATATATATATATATATATATATATATATATATATATATATATATATATATATATATATATAATATAGTTGCAAAGGATATACAATATCACCATTTGTTACAAGGGGTAAGAGTAAGTTTCAACCACAAAAACCTCCGTTCCCACCACCTAAACCAATTGTAGCGCTTTTACCATTAACGAAGCCACACAAGCCATAAACTGTCATATAATTATTTCAGTTATGAAGATGAAGAATTGGTAAAAGAATTCTGAATGACAATTTATTCGATTCAGATATGGGGAACATCTTCACCTATTGTGATTACAGCCAGCTAATACCAATTACCGTTAGTCACTTTTGAGTGAAAGGGTTTGTGATAAAACGAGTGAGTGAGGATTTTGTTAAGTAGGTGAAGGCATGATTGCTAGAATGTGTGAGTGTTTGTGTGTGTATGTGTGCTAACTGCATTGGATATATGAAAACAATTATTATTTTGCGCATCAAAGTACTGCATATACTGACTGCACTGATAACTTAAGCCCTGCAGTGATTTCAGTCGTTGCCATTGACAGGTGGATACGTTTTTGCCTTTGCAATATGATTAATTATATCTCTGCCTGGAAACTGGCGGATGTGATATTATTCTTAGGGTCATTATGTTCTCGGTTTCAATAACGATCTGGACGCTAACCAATCCGATCAGTTTTGTAGTTTGGATCGATGCCCGATCTCGAGCCAAATGCTCCCTAAATCAGCAGTTATAATGACATGTGGATTGTATTGATCGTTGCAATTGATTTGCCTGGTCTACCTCATTTTTTATGTGGTTTACTGATCACATGTTCGATCCAGCTCGCATAAACACCATGAAGAAGCAATTGTTCAGTTGTCTGGTTGGGATATCTCTGCTACTTTTGACTTACCTGTGTTATAAATTCCAGGATTGTAATACACCAATATTGGCGCGAACAAAATATACGGCTTTTGCGAATAAATCAGTTGTGTTTTGGAGCAACGATTTCCATATATCACCGATTGCAGATCTCAAAGACTTGCTACAACCACTGGGTGTAAGGTTTGTGGATAAAAGCCTTTCAAGACATTGTCATTTGACCAACACATGCGCCTACAATCTACCGGTCATAAATAAAAGCAATGGGATAAACTTAGATCCCATGCTCATTCCTAGGTTCTACAAATCCTACATCAATGACCCTGAAATGACATCGGTTGACGCTTTTGTGTGCTTCCATCCGTCTTCTATGTGTGAGCTATTCATGCCCTTCAATAAAAGCTTGTTGGTCATTGCTTCAACACGATATGAGATGGGGAGATGGAATGCTAAAAGATGGCGCCAGTGGAATACCAATCTTCATTTGATAGCAGGAAGATCAAACAATGTGGTTGGTGCTTATAATCTTTACGATGCTAAATACATTGAATATTTCACAGGTATAAAACCTGTACTTTTGCCAAGTTTCTGCGGTTATATAAATGACAAATACAACGCCACAAAGAAAGAGTTTATTCTTGCCTCAGGGCGTCGAGCAGGCTCGGGTAAAACATTTCTGGATCAGTACCGCACTGCATGCCAAAAAGGTAATGTTACTTGGCCAATGATATCGCCTTTGAGAGAACTTTACAAACACTATAAATACAGTGATCTTGCGTCTCATCCAGGGATTGTTCACATACCCTACCAAGTGTCTGTGATGAGTCTGTTTGAACAATATCGGATGAATATCCCACTGTTTTTTCCAACACTCGATCTTCTGACGGATTGGCAATATGAGCATCACGTGATGAACGAGAGAACTTGGGATATGGTACACGGCAAAACACCGAGCAATTCAAGTATACCACCTCATCAATCGCAAGCTGACACACCTGATCCAAACTGCGAAACTGACCCAGTTGCCATTCGGCATTGGATACAGTATGCTGATTTCTACAACATGCTGCATATAACCCTGTACAACTCCGCCGAAGATCTCATTGATAAGCTTAATGGCGCCAATCTGACGGATATCAGTGCCCGAATGAAGCTTGCTAATGAAGAAGCAAAAACCAATTTGCTGGCTAAGTGGACTGATATTCTGAACAAAATCAAGACGAAAAGCTGAAAGCAAACTTTCAAGATCTATGTAGGGATGATGTGATGCGGTTGACTTAAAATATAGACTTCTTTACATAAAGAGGGAATATTTTGTATGTGATTGAATACAAATAATGGTATTGGTGGCAGTATGTGTATTTGTTTAACTGATTTATAAATGATTTATAAAATAAAGGCAATTTTAATTGTCATTAACACTAAAGTTGGAGGGAGAGCGACTGGTATGGAGGCATTGGAATATAGTCAATAGGGCAACTGTTACTCTCCGTCTCCAGCTCTCCTCTCTGCGCACTTACATCTCTATCACTTCCTCTTCCGTCTATGTTCCCTTATCTATCTCTTCCCATCTCTCTTTCTCTATCCTACACGCCTATCCCCAATCTTCTTTCTCTTTCACCTGAACTGTACCCTTTATCGGTTTATGTCCTGCCTCTTTCGCTATCTTTGTCAGCACACACCCGTCCCACACTCACATCCATACACCCATACACTCATCCACACACACACACACACACACACACACACACACACACACACACACACACACACACACACACACACACACACACACACACACACACACACACACACCTGCACACACACACACACACACACACACACACACACACACACACACACACACACACACACACACACACACACACACACACACTAACACGTGCAAGACGTCTCGTCATTGCCATTTCAGTCATTTGCCTCAACGAAGTATAGACATAGTAATAGGTCCAGATCAATACTGAAGTAGACATGACTAAAACTGGATTGCCATATATGAAGATTTACGCTGTGGGAATGTGCGATTGACGTTTTCCGCTGGTTGTGGTCTTCACAGTTCAAACAATTTTTTCATTTTATATACTGAGAGCTTCTTATCTTGCAGTGAAAACAAACACAGGTAAATTTGCTCGGCCTTCAACAAACATATAAATGTTGACGGAATGGAGATGTCTTATTTGGATTGGTAGGCGATCTCTCTCTCTCTCTCTCTCTCTCTCTCTCTCTCTCTCTCTCTCTCTCTCTCTCTCTCTCTCTCTCTATATATATATATATATATATATATATATATATATATATATATATATATATATATATATATATATATATATATATATATATATATATATAATGCTACAAACTTCTAACGCTTCCCTTTCTTAAGTGTAAGGTAGGATACGCACGCGTAGCTGGATGAGAGACGTGTGCCAGAGCGGGAGGGGTACGAGTACGTCTTGCTGGGATCTGGCTGACGTGTAACGCGAAGTCGACCTGGATGATCTCGACGAGCTAGATGACACAAAACGGTATGTTTGCTGAAAACATCAGCTTTCAATTTAAGTGTCTGGGGAATATATGATGTCATGGTAATGATGAAAATGAATTCCTTTAAGTTGAAAGGGGAGATTAGGATGCGAGCACCTGTAACGTGATCCGCCACCACGGGCTCGGGCTGCTGCCTCACCTGTAACATCATCATCATCATTATCATCATCATCATCATCATCAACAACATCATCATCATCAGTAGCAACAGCCGCAGCAACAAAATCATCTTAAGTTACATGAGTAATAACGTCGCCACAGTCATACATGAAGTAATCATCATCATTGTAGTTGACATCATCATCCATATTAACATAAACATCTTCGTCGTAATATTCTTCATAGTCGTCATCATCATCATTTTCATCATTGACAGCATGATAAAATGCAGCACTATTCGATATTAAGCGTTACTATTTGAGAAGATTGAAATGAACTGGGGTGTTACAGCTACCGCATGTTTACACGTACCATCCCTGAACATCGACCAGACATAGTGAATGCATGACATTGAAGACAGCACAACAGTTTGAAACCAAAGCAAATGTCTTTGTAGAACTTGTTAGTTGTTGTTATTGGCTAATTAAAAAAGATACACGATGACGAATTCACACCAACCGGCGAGGAGGGCGACGAGAAGCAGGAGAAGAATCAGCGAGCTCGTCATCGTCCTGTCACGGTCTATCTCTGTGTGTCAGACCCCTTCGTGTTACGCAGCCCTGCCTGCCTATATGTCTCACAGTCTTACTCTTTAGTGCCATTCCAGACTTCAAGAATGACTCTTATCTTAACGACGCTAACCAGGATGCAATCATCACTCTTTCAATGCCCACCATATTGTTATTACCTGGTAGCTGTTTGACTCACAGCGCGGCGACTGAAAGTTGATATAAGCCACTGAACAAGATGTAACCCACCAGGCGAGAAGGTGTCAAGAACACATCGATCAATTAGACGACATTCCATTGGGAGCCGACCTCCGTCAAGCTGAACCGTTCTCGGCTTAGCTCAGGCGATACAATAATCATTGAAAGTGATCCGATGCACACAAATATACCCGCATCTACGATAACGAAACAGCCAGACTGACATTGGTGAATGCTAAGGTGTTTATCCTTTCAAGTGCCAATCAAACTGAAGAGGTACATAAAACGTGCTTTTGTGTATATATGAACGAGTCAGCGTTCGTGTGCATTCGTGTGTGTAAGCGCATGTGTGCAATTTCAAAAGGGATATAAAAGAAATGTTTAACAAGTCGGACGCAGCCTGAGAGAAATAGAATGAAGCGGATTTTAGGTTTGTTAACTTGGCGAAAAGCCAAATTATGTTGATCAGTCCCGTTTGCATGTTTGTTTGTTCAATGTTTGTCCATGTTTTTTTTTACATTAACGATGTGCAGAACCCAGAGGTTTTGTTTTGACCTGGACCCAAAACAAAGAGCAAGGTCATTGAAAATGTATACATATTAAATCCCGAATATCCCATTGGATAATCGTTTGATCATTACAAAATGTACATTATTTTGAAACGTAATCCAATCGTCGATTAATTGCAAAAAAAATATATATTTTTACCAAGTCCCCTAAGTCGTGGTTTCAGTCAAAATATTAAAACAACTGTACCAAAATTTTGATCGCTTTGCTTATTAAATCGATTTGAACGTCCGATGGTGATACACAATTGGTTTGTTGTTCGGGACAGCGTCGCATCTTAAGATATCACGGAATTTAAAAATTGCAGCGCGACAACTGAAAAAAATGCGAAAAAGTTATGTGCTAAAATGAACCCCGGCCTCTGCAATCTAATGGTATCACTGAGCTATCTGACGTCTGCTGTCGTGCGCATGACGTACACTAAATACCTTCCAAGAAGTAAATGCTATTAGCATGGAGCTGTTCTGTGTGATATTGTTCAATATAACTTCTCTATATAGACTTAAGCATTATGTTTATGTGCTCATTGAAGCTTTTCACTGGGGGTATTTTATGTAAGAAGTATCCACATGGAAGTGTTTTGTCACAATGTCATAAGTTATTGTAAAGTTCGTTTAATCGCGAAAAATTTGCCCCAGAGGCCCCAACCTGTTCATCGGCAGTCCAACAGTCAGTCAATATGGAAGATATACGCTGAGTTACACATAATTTTTCTTAAGCAACTTCAAAGGTTCTCCCGCTTTGATGAAATTGATTTTTCGCAATCGCCTCCTTTCAGTCTTATGCGGGGTCAATGGGGTTCATACGGATGGTTTGTCTTGGTTTGAGGGGATTGGTATCATGTAACACTGACTAATTTGGACACCATGCAGTCTTGTTTGAGGAAGCGATCTTGCTCTGTGCTAGGCGTCGCATTTTTCATGATAACTTGATTGTAGCTCCTGTGTTGGGTTGCTATCATTGCCCTCGGTAGAGATATTACGGAGATTGAGGAGACCAATATATACATCCACCCCTGTCTCTTTGCTTTTATTTTCACTGCAGTACAAATTTATTCCAAGATGGCCGGGATGACATTTTACCTTTGTCAATTACCGTAGCGCCTTGGGGACAACTATGCGATGGCCGTGCATCACTATCCCGTCATGTGCCGTAAGTTCGTCTCTTTTGCGCTTTGCGCAAATATTGCCTAAATTCTGACGGCAGATGATTCCTTTTGGTCTGGCTAGACTACGGCAATTGTTTGCACGAGGAGTTGTTTTCTTCATCAGTTTTGCCGACGAAATAGGTTTCTTCCAGCCTTGGCTCTTTCACCGCGCTGAATGTGAGGTTGTTGATATGCAGGAGGTCGTCTGGGTCTGTTGGAAGGTCGTCAAGTGGGTTTCTTGAGAGTGCTTGTAGCAGCATTGTTTTTGAGAGAGGTTTACTATGGCAACAAGTGGTTTTTCGTCCGATATCACTCTTACGTGCCCTAATGTGTAGTGATGAAACTTTATTAATACGTAAGTTACAGCCAGCATCTCTTTCTCAATCGGGGCATATTACCGCTCTGTTTCTGCCATTTTGCCATAGAGCAGATCAGATGCCATATTCACTTGGATCATTTCCCAACACAAGTCATAGTAGTCGAGGACGGGAGCCTTTGTGAGCTTTTGCTTGATTGCTTCAAAAGCATTTTGATGGGTGCTTGACCAGTTCCATGGGATTTTGGACTTGGTGAGTTTGATTAGAGGTTCGAAAGTGTCACAGGTTTGTCACAAGCTGTGCCATGTAGTTTACCATGCCTATGGATGTGCGCGGTAGTGACAAGTCACATTGAGGAGCCAGATTAATGATTGCATTGACCTTCTCTGGGTCAGGTTCAAGGCCGTTGCTGGTAATACGATGTCGTAGAAATGTGATAACATTAATGCAATGACATTAACTCTGGCCTCTTCTTGTTGAGTTTGATGCCTACTTCCTTGCACCTATGTTGAAAGGTCCTAATTCCCTCTATGACCTGCAACAGATGCATTTGAAATATTTCCGAAGATACGCAGGTGCCAATGGGCAATGGAAGCCAGCGATACCTTCTGGAAGATGGTTAGCTTGCTAGGTGGTTCATCCAGCTGAATGTGTCAGTATCCGCTTGGTGAAGACTGTTGGGGTACTACACTCATGGAGAGTCTTCGAGCACTGGCAGGGTGTAGTGTTCATGTAGAAGCGCACGGTTTAGCTCTCAAGGGTCAATGCAGATGGAGATGTTTACTAGTTCATCGACGGGTGTGATGACGCCGAGTAAGACCAGTCGTTGAAGTGTGGTTTAGAATTGTGGCCTCACTGCCAGTGGAATGCGGTGACTTGGCATAACAGTGGGTTTGCCATATTTGTATACTCTTAACGTTTGCAAGTAATGAAGCGTATCAAGATTGTCGTCATAAACCTGGTCATAAACGTCCATGCAGAGATATTCAGTGTAAAGCCTCTGCATTGACGGTGATGAAGTTCAAGACTTGACTGGCAAATAAGTCTAGTATTGGGGGAAAGTTTGAGCTCACGATTTCGAGCACGAAGGAGTATTTGTGGTGGTTGAGAGGATTGGGCACTGTGTGGCGGTAGGTGCCAAGAAAGGAGACCTTTCCATCATTCTATGCCAGCAGGGTTTTCTATACAGGATATAGTGGCAGATGGACAGGATGATAGCTTATAGGTAGAATATTGACAGAGTAATTAGTGTCAATTTGAAAGACCACTTCTGATTTGTCAAGCATGAGCATACGGCATATAACATTTCTGCGACCACCAGTAGACGATACTCATGTGATTCACTCGCCGCCAGAGGTGCTGACATCAGGAGCGTAGTCATCATTATCATAGACTTGATCAACTCGCTTGGGTTGCTTCCTAGAGTGGCTACATTCACCTGGGCATTGAGATGCGATGTGGTTCTTGTGTTTACAGCGATTGTAGAATTTTCAGTACGCAGGGCACTGGGTATTCAGAATAGGATGAGTCTTTGCATATAATTTGTTCACTGACTGGTCTGCTCTTATCGCCTTGTATTGTGTCGGTGCGTTTTTAGAAGCTTTGTATATATCAATGCATGTATCCAGTGTGAGTCTGCGCTCTTTCAGGCGCGTTGTTTGTGTACTGGAGGTCACTGATCCTCAACACGGGGTATATAAAAATGGAGTCAATACAGGCTTCGCAGTAGTTGCAAGACTTGCTAAGTGACCTCAACGCAGCATGAAAACATTCAAATGTATGAACACGGCTATTGAAAAGATATCGTTCGTAAGTTTCATTTACTCCACCCACCGCAGACAGTCAAATTTCCCAAGTATTTCTTCAACAGAGTGCCGGTCATCAGGAGTGGTGAAATGAAAGCCATTGTAAATCTTCAAGGCGTCGGCGCCAAAAGTGTGCAACAGGAGTGTCACTTGGTATTCTCTGGATTAAGCGTGCAGTAGAGTTAGCCCTTTAAGTTATACCTTTATGTTTGGATAATTTCCAGGGTCCGGTAACGTTGAAATACATGATCACTTGTGAGGAGGAACGTGAACACCTTTCATAGCGGCGAGTCCATCCCAAAAGCAATTGGTTAATTAATTAGTCTATGTAAACACTTTGCACAGATACCATTTTATAACGGTCACATGCCACATAGCCATTTAATCTGATGAGTATAAACGGACACGGTTGGTTGATTGTCGCATAGGACAGGTTCTTGACCATGTTATTCACCAGGTGGAGCAAAGTAGATTGCCTCGCCTTCCAATATGAAGCGCAGGCGATGGTCATAGCTGACTTTTGCTAGTTTGTTTCATAATATCCTGTTCCTAGGCGTCCACAGAAAAGGCAGAGTTAGTGTTTACTTCAATACTCCTGTTTCCTACGTTGAGCAATAGGGAGGCTGATAAAATGCGGCAAAGCATCGACTATAGCAAAGAGACATGTTTGAACGACTAATGGTTTGTTTGAACTGAAGTATAGTCAAATTAGCTGGCATCGGATAGCCGACAAAATGCGTGTTTATTTTACAATTACAATATTTTTGGGTTTCATTTGCAACATCTGTCAGGAAGTCTCTCGAATATTGTTACTAACAAACATCAGTCGCACTAAGGCATTAATGTTTTAACCAGAGCACACGCCATTTTTGAAAGCAGCATTCATAAGTGCAATCTATAACGTAAAGCCCTTCGATTTTGATAATCTCACTGAACGCCGAATATTGTTGGACAGTTCGATTCATATGCAGACGAACAAATCAAAACACTATCGCAAGAATAAATTCTTATATCGTTCCCCTTATATAACAACCTAACATTTCATATCAGCGTGTTCGCTCACCCAACAATATCTTCATTAATCAATATTGAACATGATTATTGATACCCTATGTTGCACCTTCAATAATGTCGCCCGAATGGGATTAACTTCCAGGCAATGCCAGTTGCCGCCGGTATCGGATATAGCTGTCTCTGAACAGCCGAGAGCGGTTTGTTTTTGTAAATTTTACCATTTTGCACGGTTCATCAGCTACAAATCTATAACTGTTTGACTTTTACCACCAACGTAGTTAACCACAACCCTTCAGGGGGTCAAATGCTTCGCTATTAGTACACAATGATGAGGATAGTCAAAATGTATGTTACACACAAATCTGAGCGGGTTGGAACCAAACTGCTAAAATGAGATTGAAAAGGTTCTTGATTGAGTTACTTCATGTGATAATTACGCTGGAATAGAGAATCGATTCCATTCCATTCCATGAGGGTGTAAAACAAATGTGCCTCCCATTTATATATGTCAGTGCTCTGCAAAGCTAGCCCAGCACCGGCGACCACCAACCCAGATAGAGACTCTACAGAGACAAATTCTTAAATGGACGATGATATTCGTAAGGTGGTAGTCCATGCCAACGTAGTGTGGTATGAGCTGACATGCCCATTCCGACGTAGTGTAGCATGAGCTGACATGCTCATTCCGACGTAGTGTAATATGAGCTGACATGCTCATTCCGACGTAGTGTAGTATGAGCTGACATGCTCATTCCGACGTAGTGTAGTATGAGCTGACGTACTCTTTCTGACGTGTACTATGAGCTGACATGCTCATTCCGACGTAGTGTAGTGTGTACTGATGAGCTGACAGCACATGCTCATTCCGACATGCTCATTCCGACGTAGTGTTTTTTCAATGGGCAATCCTGTCCACATATCTTTGGTTGATTGTTAACGCGGTTCTGTATAAAGCATGCTAGCTTATCTATGTTTTGAAGATATCCTGGTTCGTTGTATGTGTGGTATAATATGTTTATGGCTGATCACTCAAACAGAATCTGATTTAGCAACGCTGCTAGAAGGAATATCTGCACAGACATATATTAGGGAGCTAACGCGTTCTTGTTACAGATAGAAAGTAAATCAAAACAGCAGTCCGTTCATTAGGAGTAATTCCTGATTTCACATATTTCATCTTGGAAATCCATATATCTGAAAATCTTGGAAGTGCTTCCATCCCAGATCCGCAACAATAGTGTGTGTAAAGTGACGCTACTTGTGATATCTTCGTTGCATGATTTACATTGTTTGACGATATCACCATATGGACATTCTTAAGCCACAAAACTCGGCTACAGCTAGGCTATTAAAGGCCATGTCATCCGAATGACGTCACGCGTTTTGTGATATCTTGTGTTGTCCTTACCATAGCTAAATGATGTTAGTATGCAATACTCTCTACCGAAGACATCTACCGACCCTCACTATTTGAAGAGGTCATTAAGGTCACCTAAATCCGCGAGTTGGACAGTAACCGTCACATTGTACACGTGACTTGACAACAGGAGACGGCTGATTATCTGTCCATGACTTGAGCTTCGTAATTGTGGAGGAACGCAGTGTTACGCGTTGTAAAGTCTGACGAGGCTGTTGCTGGGTTGAGGGTAGCCTCCTGGTTTAACTTCACCAACACGTCTTAACGATCGATTTCGGCGGGCAATTGTACTCCCCGGCTTATACCACTGAGCTGAGAAGAAGATTCAGACAGAAAGTTACACTACGTTTATTATATCATCTTCAACTACAATCCATAACCAACCTACTGACGACTCTCTCAACACAGCTTCTTATACACGGCTGGTTCACTGCAGTTACCAAGAATAACGACGGGAAACTGCTGATGGTCGTCCAGGAGGCGGCTGTAGGTCGTAGCGTGTTGACTACTTCACTCTCTCTCAATATCTGAATCCCTCTGAATGTCCTCATTTCTTGAGAAATTTTAAATGATTTCATTTGGCGTGCGACCAAATGGTGGCCACCCTTTTAATTTAACATGAATTAAAAATGCTGCATGCTAATTATGTTAGGCGAACAGCCTTAAACATAAATGGTCTTCCATTTGGCGAAGAACATTTACATACATGCATAACTTAAGGACAGGAGGATGATCGTATGTTGCATTACTGAGGTTTGTACGTTATTTAGAATGACCTTCGACAACTGTAGCTTAACTTCAAAGGGATTGGCAACATCAACACAATCATCAGCAGATATCCACAGTTCATCGTTACAATCTCCAGATGACAGTCAACTCATCACTACAATCACGAGATATCACCAGCTCATCACCGCATGTATCACCAGAAATCACCAGCTCATCATCACAATCACCCGATACGATCTAGCTATTCACATCACAATCACATCACCACCAGTGCCACCACCATCATCACCATATCATATTACCATCACTTGACACCAGTGTATCACCATTAACCATCACTTGATGGCACCAGTGTATCAACATTACCATCACTTGATGCCACCAGTGTATCACCATTACCATCACCACCAGTGTATCACCATTACCATCACTTGATGCCACCAGTGTATCACATTCCATCACTTGATGCCACCAGTGTATCACCATTACCATCACTTGATGCCACCAGTGTATCACCATTACCATCACTTGATGCCACCAGTGTATCACCATTACCATCACTTGATGCCACCAGTGTATCACCATTACCATCACTTGATGCCACCAGTGTATCACCATTACCATCACTTGATGCCACCAGTGTATCACCATTACCATCACTTGATGCCACCAGTGTATCACCATTACCATCACTTGATGCCACCAGGTATCACCATTATCATCACTAGATGCCACCAGCTCATCATCATAATCATCGGATATCACCAGCTGATCTGCACAATCATCCTATATCACCAGATCGTCTACACATGCATCATAAAATATCACCAGCTCTACGCCACAATCCGAAGTTATCACAAGAGCGTATCCACAACCACCATATATCACCAGCTAAACATCACAATTACCATATATAACGATCTTGTCTCCATGACAACCATATATCGAAAGCGTGTCTCCATAATAATTGTCAAATATCACTAGCTCAAAACCACAACGACTCGATATCACCAACTCATTCCCACAATCACCATATACCACCAAATCATCCCCACATTCACCGGATTTCACCGGTTCATTCCTCAATCATCAGACATCACCAGCTCAACCCCACAATTACCAGATATCACCGGTTCATCCCCATAATGACCAGATATCATCACACCATTCCCACAATCACCGGATATCACCGGTTCATCCCCACAATCACCAGACATTACCAGCTCCATTCCACAATCATCAGATATCATCGTCTAATCTCCACAAACACGGATATCACCAGTTAATTCCCACAATCACCAGATATCACCAGCTCAACCCCATAATTACCAGCTATCATCAGCTCAACCACATAATCACCGGATATCACCGGTTCATTACCGCAATCACCAGATATCATCATCCCATATGCACAATCACCAGATATCACCGGTTCATCACCAAATTACCAGATATCATCATCCCATATCACATTCACCGGATATCACAGGTTCATTCCAACAGTCACCAGATATCATCATTCCATCACCACATTCACTGTAAATCACCGGTTCATCCCCACAATCTCCAGACATTAACAGCTCATATCCACAATCATCAGATACCATCAGCTAATCCCAATAAACATGGATATCATAAATCCCACAATCACCAGATATCACCAGCCCAACCCCATAATCACCAGATATCACCAGCCCAACCCCATAATCACCAGATATCACCAGCCCAACCCCATAATCACCAGATATCACCAGCTCAATCCCACACTCACTGGATATTACCGGTTCATTCCCACAGTCACCAGATATCATCATTTCATCACCACAATATCCGGATATCAACTGCTCATCCCCACAATCACCAGATATCCTCATCTTATCCCCACAATCAACGGATATCGCCAGCTCATCCCAACAACCACCAGATATCATCAGCTCATCCGCAAAATAACCGGACACATTTAGCTCATCCCCACAATC